>JACEII010000010.1:1202720-1247519 GCA_014332785.1 Antheraea mylitta
AAATTAAAATAATATCATTTCGCTATACCATTTCACAAGTAGAAATATTTATAAAATGTGGAAGTATATATGAGAAGTGAAATTAAAAAAAAATACTACACTTAGTTCAAAAAGCGATGCGAAATACGAAATGATAAATTTGACATATTCATTTTCTTTAGCGCTAAGCACATGAAAACTTGGAAACAAAGTAGTGACATTTAAACTTAGGTCTACTGAGGAATGCGGTTATATATTTTTTTTTTTTTTATATATAACTACTCTTAATGTAATAAAAGAACATATAAAAATGAATCGATAATTGTTATAATTTATGCCTATAAAAGAAACTGATCAATATCTTGTTGATATTAAAGCAAAATCACATTTTAGACGAAATTTTATACAATCCTAAAAGTGTTCGAGTACATATTCGTATGTGGTTTTATATTAAAATCATTTAGCGTACCGTGTATACTAGGGTGCTTCGTTTGAAGGGAATTTTTTTCTCGCTACATTAACGAAATGTTGCTCAAAACAAAAAAATGCCACCGAAGATGAGCTCCTAATTTCAATTTTTATTACTCCCTAAATGAATTCGAAATTTTCCTATATCATTAACACGTAAAAATTTAGTTTTTTAATTTTCCATATCTTAGCGACATTTCACGCTTTTCAATTGACCATGGGTGAAAATTGAAGAGGAATCTTTCCTGTTTTAAAAGTTTTTATAGCTTATATTCAATCTACGAACATCGTCGCCTATAAAAAATTATAAACCTGATTTTTGAGCAAAAATCATGTTTTTTTTTTTGGAAAATCAACTTTATGGCAAAAATTTATAAAAGCTTTTTTGTACAGTATTTAATTTTCTATAAAAATGTGTTGGAAGCGAAAACTGTAGAACTTAAAAATTATAAGGTTCTTATACTTTTATAAAAATAAAGGATTTCATATAAAAATATGTATATTAATACGTGAAACAAAAAAAAATTGTACCCTTTTTTAACTTATTTCCCGTCGACGGGTGAACTTGAAATTTGGCATAGTTAAAGTTTATATCTCGGAGAAGTGCAGAAAGCTATTTATTTTATATAAAATGCATTAGAAGTGCGTTAAATTAATCAAAATAAACATTACTCACACTAATGCTTGAATTTTACACGACATATACACACATGTAAATGAAAAAGAAATTTTGACAGCCGTCAATAATTACGAAGTTCAAAAGGGGTTGTGAAGGAGGTTGCTATGCTCGACTGTATGTATTTCTTTAACTCTTAAGTTCCAACCACCATTTTTCATCCTAAATTCAACAATGATATTATAAAATGTAACTATTATTGTAATGTTTATTATTTTTTATGGTGAACTCACTTCAAATGAAAATTTAATAAAAAAAATGAGCCAAATAATACTTTGTATAATCTTTGTAAAATCAAAATGAGTGTTTTGTTCATAAAAGTAATCCATAACTTAGACCTCCGCGGTTACAATGTTCTAATTCAAGCTCATGTAGCGACAAAAAAGAATTTATTTTCAAAAGCTAATGGTAGTATTAAAATCATCTTTGTATTGGAGTCACCATTTGATTGTATTGTGGATCCATTACTTTTCCAAATGATGATGCTGGGTATATCACTATTTCTCATAATGAACAGACTACATTTAATTCAATATCACCCAGAAATACGACCTGCCCATGGTGTCGTGTAAAATTAATTGAAAATTGTGTCATGGGTTGCGATAAATTTGTTTATTTTTTCGTAAAGTTATGTTTGCTTAAAATTTGAGAGCTTTATCACATGATTTTTGTTTCAAATTTATGATTAATTTCAATTTTCATTTACAAATAGATTTTTTTTAATGTTTATATAATTAAAGATCATGTCAAATAACTGAGTAGCCACAATGAAAACCTTTGATATTGATTTGACAAAAGAACCCTAATAAAGTTCAAACTTCAAAAAATCAAATAACTATGGTCAAATGTCGACCACTGGGCATCCACTGGTAATAGATAAATCCGTCATAACCACACATTTTAATATTAAAAGTGATGGACTTAAATGAATGCTGTGTAATAGTGAGTACATGTAGTAAAAATTGCAATACTGTATTTTAGTAGGCGTTCATAACCATTAAAACACTGACGATTTATACTGTATAGATTAATTTTAATATTTATTAATTAAATTTTAATTTAAAGTATAGTGTAAAGAGAAGACATTCAACTTACACGAAATGCTTGAGAACTATTTCAAATTACACAAGACGTCTGACGTCGAAACAACGCCAACTCCATAAATAGTTTTAGATAACTTCCAAGTATTAAGGTAGTTGATGGCACAAGTTTTGTGAAGCTTTCGTCATAAAGGTCTAAAACTAGATTTCAAGAAGGGCACATTTTGCAGACGTTTATCACAGGTTGAATATTTACAGCTATTGTTTACCAAAATTATCTGGTAGGAAATGAATAAGTAAATATAAGAATATTGTGTAAAAATTGGGCTTCCATACATAATAGAGTCGTAAACTGATACGCATACATAAAAAAATACATACAACCGAACATAGAACCTCCTTTTTCGAAGTCGGTCAAAAATTGGGCTCCCATACATAGAATCATAGATCCATAGAAGAGAGAAAGAAAGATCTTCAAATATATAAATAAGTCAAACATTTTTAATTTGTCATAGCAAACATAAAATTTGACAACTTTGTTTCCCCAATTCCATGCTATTACCTTTTTTAAAAATGACAATATACTGGCGAAAAGGATAATAATATTTTTTCAATTGATGTTTAATTAAAACAGTGCGGTTATGCATATTATGTTTCTTAGTGATATAGATGGTAGAGCCGCGCTGAAGCTATTACTGGCTTTAGTATGAATCGGTCGGCTCTCCCGGGTTAGTACCACCTTGTCACAGAAAACTAACGTAAAGTAACAATGCTTGTATTGTTGCATTTCGTTCGGACAGTGAGAACGCCGGAGGCCCACCTCTCCTCGCCTTCCCCCTCTCCACTTCTCTTCCTCCCCCCATCCCCCAACACAGGCTGGCAACGCACTTGCGATTCCCCTGGTGTTACAAGTGTCCATGGACGGCGGTGATCACTAAGCATCAGGTGATTCACCTGTTCGTTTACCTCCTATGATACAAAAAAAAGGCATTTAGTAACAGCTCTTTGCAACGCATTGCAAAACATACGCCTCCTTTCAGACCATTCTTTTCTACTCTATATCAATCTTATCCAATTTTTTCCATAAGATTTATGTCGTTGTCCATTCATTTTCTCATTGGGATTCATACACTTAGCCTACCTTCTTTCAGCCACAATCTGGCGAGAAACATACTCCACCTACAGCATATCTAGCTATTTGAGTTGAGCTATACGAAGATCAATATCTTGCACCTTAGTTTTTTCGGATATCCCTACTTTTATTAAGCTATTGCATAGCTTCTATCGCGGGCCTTGAGCGTGGAGACCGAATCCAAAAATTCCGTAACGAAAAAACCTAACACCCCCGACTCTGCCTACCATATAGCTCGGCCGAGCGTTCGCTTAACGTATGGTACGACTGTACAAAGCTCGCACGGATGTATGAGTTGTGGAAACGTATATGTGTACCAAGCATACACGCCTCAACAACTCCTTCATATATTTATTATCGGAAAATTGAGAATTTTTCAGTTCGATAAGGGAAAAAAAGTAAACCCTTCCACTTTCATGTGTAAGCGTGTAGGCGTGCACGTGTGTGGGGGTGATCGTGTATTGTTGTAGCAGTGATGTATATTTGTGTGTCACCGTATCGCGTAAGCAACGCACTCAAGGGCTCCGTACCGAGGGATCGAACCTAGGCTTGAGCCGCTGCCGTGGGAGGCCTAATCGGGTGCGGATCGAAACGAGCTGCTCCGAAATCGGACGAATACGTAATCAGCTGTTTGTGAGAAAGTATACTGGTGTATAGGTATTTATCATCTATGTACAACAGTGAATATCTGTACTCGTATAATTTGTGTACAAAGTGTTTTTCTGAATAACCTACATGTATTGTAAGATAATAAGAATATTTTGAACAGTATTAACTTCTCATTTATTTAATAAAAGAAAAAAAATTGTTTTCTTATCGGTCACCACGCTCAAAAAGTGTAACTTGAATTAATATCAAAGAAAAAAAAAACAAAGGAAAAAATACTGCACAAATAAAATAAATAAATAGTTAAAATTGCATAAGTTAATAAAAAATGCTATGCAATAGCTTTACCGCGGCAGTCCCCGAGTGTATTTTTTATTATATCATAGGCGGTAAACGAACAAGTGGATCATCTTATGTTACGTGATCAGCACCATCTATAGACACTTGCAACACCAGTAGAGTCGCAAGTGCGTTGCCAGCCTGTGTTGGGGGGGGGGAAGGGTAGAGGAGATAGGGGAGGTTGAGTAAAGGAGGACCTCCGGCGTTCTCATTGACCGAATGAACAATGAATGCAAGCATTGTTACTTCACGTCGTTTTTCTGTAACTTTTAACTATGCCACTCAAGGTAATGCATAACAAGACGAGTTCCTCAGCTACTGTACTCACCAATTTTCGCTAATACAATGAAGGATATAATATAATAAGGATATATAATAGTATATCGAAAGTATGTTTTGATACCCGAATAAAATAAACTGTAAGTTTGTAATTTTCGGATATAATACAATAAATGTTCTAGAAAAGAACTACGTAGTAAATTGGTACTTGAAGCTACGAAAATTATTTTACTTTATTGTATTTTTGCTAGAATAACCAATGTTTCTGTCAACTCTATTCAAATATAAATTAAAGCTAAAAATTTATTAGAATTTTTCATAACTGGGGTTTGTATTTGTTATGAATAGAATAATTCGATATTCTACAATGACAAAAACGAGGTGTAGATAAAGTTCTAGATTAACGTAAAATTGTGTGAAATAGAGTTTATGTTTAAAGCTATCCAAAATAGCGCTCACATAAAACGATAAATTTAAGAGACAACTGAATAATCATACATCGGACTCGATTTCCTTTGGGTAAAAAATAATTTATATGTTTAGTTCAACGCCTACCCCTGATTTATAAGAGTTCACGTGAGGGAGTGTCACGTACATCCGCTATGCCTGCGATGTCGTATTGTTATTTATTATTATATTTTGTTTTGTTGTAATTTTTTAACAGACTTAAAGAATTATTTATTATGTTAATATCCCAATGGATATGTTTGACAATTTTCGGTACTTTTGAAATATTTCGTTAAATTATAACCAAAAGTAATCCTTTGCTGTATGCTGTATGATATAATATTAAACATCGTCGTATATCAAGGTTATAATTTGAGCACTGCTTATGGATTTATGCTTATAGATTATGCAGTGGATTTTTGCTCATATAATTTTGAATGGATTTCTATTCTGTTGAAAATTTGTGAGATATAATAACTTTATTATGTCACAGGTGACCAGATGTTAAGTGATCACCGCCGTCCATAGACATTTGTAACACCAAGGGAGTCGCAAGTGAATTGCTACTCTGTGTTTAGAGGGGGAAGGAGCGGAGAGAGGGAAGGAATGGGGAGAGAAGTGGTGGGGAGGAGAGAGAGGAGACATGGGCCTCCAGTGCTCTCACTGACCGAACGAAACGCAACACTGCAAGCACTGTTACTTCACCCCAGTTTTCTATCAGAGGGTGGTACTACCACGGAGGAGCCGATCCATTCATACTGAAATAGCTTCAGCGTGGCTCTGTCACTTCCTTTATCTAGACATGGGGAAACCCCTACTGAGGATGGGTATGTCCGACTTACATGGACTAAAACTCCATGGTGCCTTCTTATACCTACTTGGTGGGAGAGCAGGAACTGCCTACGACACTGCCTCTGCTCATCCAGAAGGTATCGGCCCCTCATAAGAGAGGGCCCCTTCTGCGCTCTGAAGGCTCAAGATAGTAGACCTCTCAAGGAGGGGCAGGAGTTGAACCCCCTCTCCGACGAACTATGGGAGTCGCACGTCACAATGCACCTCCACCACGTGGGCCTGCTGTAGTGCAGGGCGACGGATGTGCCCGCGTCACGTCGCCCACCTAGAGTGTAACCTAGAGTTACCTTATGTGTACGAAGTGGAAGGGATAATTAAAACGGCTCAAGGTAAAAGTTAACTGAAATGCAGCTAATAATAGCAATAATGGCGAAACAGTGATTTAGTTATATAGGTTTTTTATATCAAAAGAGGCAAACGAACAGGTGAGTTACCAGGGGAATCGCAAGTGCGTTGCCAGCCTATGAATGGGGCTGAGAGAGAATTAGGAAGAGGGAAAGGAAGTGGGCCTCCGGTGTACTCACTGACAGAACGAAACGCAACAATGCAAGCACTGTTACTTCAAGTCGGCTTTTCTGTGAGAGGGTGGTACTACCCCAGGCGAACTGACCCATTCATGCTGAAACCAGTTAGTTATAGCTTCAGCGTTGTCCTAACACCTAAAAAAAGATATTATGGCAAAAGGAATAAATTGAAATAAGAAGACCAAAAAATTTACTGGTCATAAATTAACAATAAATGGAACGGTATACCAAATCATGTAAATACATACTTGACCACGAAAAGAAAAATATCCAATACTGGTGTTTACCCATCCGACAAGTTACACTATTGAGATGAGATTAGAACCTCAAACTTGGAATACTACACCGCTATCGGTTACACTTCCTTTGTTCACTGTTTGATCTTGCCCAGTTAAGCTTATAATTTTCTGTGGTAACCCTATTCTCTCTTTACTTTATAAACAGTTATAAAGGGTTTCATAGGGTTGCTAGAACAGCAAATATAATTATTGTGTTTTGTTTTTCTGTGTACATTTTATCTTAGCCATAACATATATAATGACGTTACGTTTTTTTCAAAAATATTCATTTTAATAGGTGTTACCAGTACGTATATACTTAACCGGTTTCGAGTGTACTATATTTGAATTACAAAAACAAATCAGTAGGTATACTTCATAAACAAGCGTTTGGTAGATAATCAAGAGGTTTGTATTGTTTTATATATATTTTTTACGTTATTAATAAATACAAATTACTAGTTGACTCCGCGAATTTCATTTCGCGTTAATATGATATTATTTCTTAGCCTACCTTTTTCATAGATACATACTAACATATAGAAAATTTGCTATGCTAACCCATAAATACTGTACGCTTTAACAGAAAACTAATTGAGAAAGCGAAATATTAAGCAAATTGCAGTAAAATAGTAAAATTTCAAACGTAAATTAAAAAAAAAGCATCGTGATTACGGATGCGTTCAAGTTGCCAATAACATTTGGAAGTTGCGTTCGTGATTACAGAAGAAGAAAACTGTTTTTTAGGTTTTTTCGTGCAATTTTTCTCTCAATAAAAACCTTCCTCAGAGTTCAAGGAATAAATAAAATCAAAAATTACTCGAATTGGACTATCCACCTTCGAATTTTGCGCATAGCAACATATTTCGTTATTCATATTTATTTATATAGATGACATATAATCTCGGTATAAATTTTCGCAGCATTTTGCTTTTTCTATGAATAATACAAATATAATAGTTTAAATATGTTGCCTACAAAATCTTTAGCTGCAAAGGTTTGTATCAGTTACTATTGTCGCTAAGAAATGCGGATTGAATAATAAAGCCATTTTCAGACAGTTAACTTCTGACATTGGCTTAAAGGTAGAAAAGAATTCGATTATCGGCTGCTGGTATTGGGCGTTGACGTCCGCTATAAAAGCCAATATGGTGTCTAATGCACTGTAGCTTTAGTTTTATTGCCTTTATTTTACTGATTGTTTTACCCAGACAGTCTGTTCTGAATCAGAGTGAATTTCATAGCATAAAGCTAAGTTTAACTTGTTAAATGAAAATAATGTTTATGATCAATTATTAATTAAACGATTTATCGAACATAGATAGAAGTTACAAATAAACCCACCTCTCTCCCTCATACGCAGGCTGGCGACGCATTTGCGACTCCCATGATGTTGCTAGTGTCTGTAGACAGTGGTGATCACTTAACATCAGGTTACCCGCATGTTCGTTTGCCTTCTTTGATATAAAAAAAAATATACGTATAATAAAATAATTTTCACCGACAGTAAAATATGTATAACGTTGTCGATCATTCTGATGTAAGCAATTGCAAATATCAAAACGTCTTAAATTATTTCCTGAGCGTAATTTTTGCACGATGTGACGAAGGAGGAAATATATTCGTATTTTTTTAGAACTTTCCATAAGCCAACATTACACACAATTAAACATTTGAATGATCTCAGCTAAGATAGCATAGATGATGGAGGAAGTCAGGAATTACTCAAAATATATTAAAAGTGTTATAACAAAATACATATTTACAATATGTGGGTTTTTTTAATTTACTTTTGAGTGAGCTACCTCGTAAGTTAATTTTATGAACTATTTTTGGAAATGCTTAATTACTTTTTTTAATAATTTATAGGATAATATTAATTTATAGCATTAAACTACAATTTCACCTAATGTTAATGACGAAATGATTCAAGAAGGTAAACATGTTTAACCTAGAGAAACTGGCTCTCAGTTACGACTGCCGGAACATATCTATTGAAGCTTGTTGACAGATTTTCAAGATAAAGCTTGTAGCTAACCAGGCGGACTTATAAAACCTTACTACCATTATCTCTATAATTAAATTCCCAATAGTGGGAAAATCACGTCGAAAAAGTTTATTTCGGTATCATTCACAAAGTCGGCACAATTCCGTTATGGCACAAATAGCAAATCGGCAATTGATAAAATGTTAGCCGTAGATTAAATATTAGACCAAGGCTTTCACTATTCGTTAATTTCATTTTCATATCACAGAACTAAATTACAATTTTATTGATGTTAGTTCAAAATTGTAGGCAAATAGTACGCACTATTCTAAGAGACTTCGAATATTAACTAAATTAAGAACTAAATAAAACTAAATTAAATTTTTGAAATCAATTTAGTTTCGCGTTCTAATTTCCCCAGATCTTTAATTGCGCATAGATAATAAGCATTTGAAATTAGAACATGACGGAATCGTTTAAAGGTTAGTATAGTTCCGAACAAGACACGGGTAATGTATGCATCAAAGCACTTGACCATACAAAACATCTTATTAAAATTCAACATGTTCTGTTAAACTGCCTTTATTTCTTATATTTTCATTTTTTTTTTATTGAAGCACGACATAGTGACTGCACCATGCCTGTTATTAAGCATAGTATAATCCAAAAACATCGGCAACCACCGAGAGACAGATTATCCATCGCCGGTCGCCGCTGTCATGCCGGCCATAATGACGAAAGTCACCCGATACTGGATATGCACAGCCTGATCCCGAAACGCGACGCGCAGAAGCGAGTCACTATGGCGGGCTTTTTCGCCATATATATGGTGGTTGCGACCCAGTCGGGCTGTAAAACCCTACCACCCCGCTTTCGCCATTGCCTCGTTCGTTATTCAGCAGGGTGCACCACGTGCAGGTGAGGTTGGCTTGGGTGTCTCGAGTCTTAAGATATTATAATAATAAAATCAGTTTTTTTTTGGACTGACTACGCTATTGACCCAGCAAGGCCTTAACAGCTTCACCGGAATACAATACAGTCAGTGTTTTTGTTAAATCAACGCGTTATAACAAGTAATAATAGGTATTATTTTGTTTTTAATCCAATCTTTTTTTTTTTAAAGTGGCGTTCTAGGCTACATAAAGTATTCTTCGCTATTCCTCATAGCATTGAATTTTCCCATTCACATCCTCTTGAATAAATATACACACAGCAGCAGTATAAACAATTTACCATATTACTTCGTGAATTTTGCTATATATGTATAGCACTAATATTATTTCACTTCACGAAATAATAATTCGCAAAATGCACATGCCCGCTATGTGTTACATGTAACCTGTAATTTGCGGGGTGGTAGGGTTTTACAGCCTGACTGGGTTGCAACCACCATGTATATGGCAAAAAAGCCCGTCATAATGACTCGCTTCTGTGCGTCGCGTTTCGGGATCAGCCTGTGCATATCCAGTACCGGGTGAATTTCGTCATTATGGCCGGCATGACAGCGGCGACCGGCGATGGATAATCTGTCTCTCGGTGGTTGTCGATGTTTTTGGATTGTACTATGCTTAACATCAGGTATAGCGCAGTTTCTTTGTCGTGCTTCAATAAAAAAAAAATATCATTTCTTGAAGTTGTTTGTATCTTTTTAGGCAATATACATCGGCTTCATTGAAAATGAAAATAGGTGCGTCGCGTCTCGTGATAAGCGTTTCCTCTCTTTAATAATCGACTGTTCATTGTAAGTTTGTAATTTTAAGTTGATATTTAGCATGTTGTTATAATTGGATCGTTCGCGTTGATGTCACTTTCCGGGTGTTACCGTTTAGATCTTAACCCTGAACAGTAGTCTTAACTAAAAAGGGGTTGTTTAAGTACCTCAGGTACGTAACTTTTTATAATTGTATTGTTTAGAGTTAACTAACTAAAAAGGAATTTGACATAAGATTATCTTTAATTAGTAACTTCTTGTATACCTAAAAAAAGTCTCTTAGAAGCAAAAAACCGAGTATTTCATAAAGATACACGATAGAAGTGAAATTGATGTATTACAGAGAAACAATTTATTAAAAAAAAAATAGGAAAATCCTACGTCACGTCGTTTTTGCAGGTGGTCAAACATCCAAGTACTGACAGCGTTCGAGGTTGCTTTACTTCGGTGCTTCGATAAAAACTAGAGTTTTAAACACTCTACTGGACACAATGGTAGCCCTTGTAACTTTTCATCACACAAATCAATCAAAACCGTCCTAACCTTCGTCATCACAATTCGTATAATTATATACCATCAAAAACAAAACTTGTAAGAAAAATTAAGTCTCACAATTCCGTTCTTCTATCGTAAAAAGATGTGGGATCCATTTAATACCAAATCGGTTACTTTATTAAGTCCCTATTTAAGGGACCTTATGTCCTAAATTATTACGTAATTAACTAGCCTAACAATATCTTATAGTGATCTTATCAATATTAAAAATCTATTGTTTTAAATAAAATTGTGGCTTCTAGTTTTATCCACTACGAAGTTATAGTGGGTCGAAAATGGCCTAAATTGCTTCAAGAAAAGGATAGTACGGCCGTGCCGCTTTTTTGCTCGATTTGGCGGGGGCACTGCGTTCCCCCAGATATAATGAAAGTAAAGTTTATTGAATTAATTTATGCAGGCATGTGTTTGCGGTTGGTTGAAGGTCATGGCTTACACATATATGTAATACCTTTAAACGAGCAATTTTTGTATACTTTTATATTATTATTTATTCAGGATCTCGGAAACGGCGTCAACGAGGTCTGTAAAACTTAGTACGTAGGTCGTTTCGGGGACGATAACTCGATTTATCTAGATTTCATTCATAGAATACTTTTTTATTTGAGTTTTCAGGCAATGAAAAAATATAGCTATATAAATGTAAATTTCGCCGCCGCTGTCAAAACAAAAATAGCTCAGATGGAAATCGGTTGCTTCAAAAATCCTTCTAACCCCAGTTCGAATGAGAGTGACAGCAAAAGAGATATATTTTTGTTATTTTTTTTTTTTATAAAAATTGCTATTTTTGTGATACAAACCTAATAGTTTATTTTAATTTTAAAACGTTTTTAAAGAATTCAGCTAGGCTCGGTTGTCCAGGTATTTATAGTTATATAGTATTTCCAATCTTGTGTCGTTTATTACGCTCATACGAAATAAATTGTATAGCTGTTGATAAACAAAATGACCGCGTTCAAGATTTAACGGGCAAGGTTTTTATTCTTAAAAAAGTTGCGGAAGAAATAAGTTCATACGTCGTGACGTAAAGTTTGAGTCGCTTAATTCTTGTAGGTTAATAGTTATAATAAAAAATAGCGACGACATTGCTCTTATTCAACTTTATAATAATAATAAAGTATATCTTAGTGGTGAATAGTAGTAAAATAATCTGTTGCTCACTTTGATATATCCTGGGTAAACAATACATATTTTCTGGATATTTCCCATTAATATTACTTAACTAGCTGACCCGTGCCCACTACAGACGATAATAGACATTATTAAGCTCTACAACTTTTCTTTAGAACTCAATCATATATCTCTCGTCATTAAGGCAGCGTTCGAAAGAAACATTTTCGTTAGACCGTTTTTTCTCCGACTTTCTTTGCAAATCTGACTACCAAAAAAAAGTCTTTTAATTTTTTTTGTTAATAGCCTATGACACTAACAGATAATGTAGTTTTCTATAAGTAAATTCATTTTCAAAATCGGTTAAGTATATCCAGATATTATCCTCTACAACGAAATGTTACTAACTTTAGAAAGACTATTTCGTTCTTGAATACATAACCTATTCATATAATAAAAATGTTTGTGATATAAATATTAAAAAAAAATTATACAAGAAATATTTAAACATGACAAACTATAATTCAATACAAATAATTTCATTACTCAAGAAAACTTCACTTAATTCGAATCACGTAACCATTCCTATTAAAATCATGTGATTAATAAAAATTTAAATCTTTTGAAAAATATACATGTTAAAATATTATGGCTTAATGACGTTCATAACCAAGATAAACGAGAATAAGTATTGTATGAATATATTTTAAATGAATTTTAATTTTGATTTTTGCAAACATTCAAGGATTCGTTTCCCTCAGGTTTTTTAGTAAGCCAATAAAATGGCATTATGGGGTGTAAGGGGTATCGAGTAACATCTTAAGACTTGAGACACCCAAGTCAACCTCACCTGCACGTGGTGCACCCTGCTGAATAACGAACGAGGCAATGGCGATAGCGGGGTGGTAGGGTTTTACAGCCCAACTGGGTTGCAACCACCATGTATATGGCGAAAAAGCTCGTCATAGTGACTCGCTTCTGCGCGTCGCGTTTCGGGATCAGCCTGTGCATATCCAGTACCGGGTGACTTTCGTCATTATGGCCGGCATGACAGCGGCGACCGGCGATAGATAATCTGTCTCTCGGTGGTTGTCGATGTTTTTGGATTGTAATATGCTTAACATCAGGCATAGTGGAGTCACTTTGTCGTGCTTCAATAAAAAAAATATATATATATTTTTATACCATACCATGTTATTTTGGCTTAGTTACTAGTAATTTATTTATGATAATAATAGTAATAATAATAATAATAAAAATAAACTTATTTATTTGAGCTCACTATTACGTTATTGAAAGTAAACAATATTGTTTATTAACAAAAAAGAAAAGTTTATATTTATAGAACAGTAAATTTATAGTGAAAATAAATGTGAGGTCTGGAGTCTGATAAAGGTTCAAAGACTTGAACTACAGATCGCCAGACCCTCCCTGTTTAATACATAATGTATGGAATTACTTTTTTCAGAACTTATCTGTGAATATAATTAAATCCAATTTTGATATTGTCACATTAGTCATTACTATGTTTACATATTATACTTTATATAATTAAATTATTAAAATTAAACTATAAAGTTTTCATAGTAAAAATCACAGAGAATTTTAATCAAGTGGATATTATATAGATTATGCATAGTAGATATATCAAGGTTAAGTAAACGCAATATAATGTAACTATATTCTTAATATAATTAAATTATAACTATCATCTTAGTATTAAATCGGAAGTAAAAAATGCGGAACCTACGGCTGAGTTTTACTTTCTTCCTGGGATACCCCAGAAGGTTAAACAAAGTTTAAGGTTGTAATTATCACTGTCGCATTGAACAGGTAAATGCACCTGAGCGTTGTTTTAGTTTGAACAATGCAGAGCTCGAGTAGAGTCGCCCAGAGCGGAATAGTTTTGGCAACACTTAGGTAAGTTTCTAACTGTAGTGTTCTGTTAAAAATAATACGTGTGCTTCTATACTTCAATTAATTATTAATTATTCAAATCAAATATTTATTAAACATTAAATTAAGTATATATTTCGCGTATCAGTGTTATAATATCACCTTTCATATTTTTATGTGACACTCATCATCCAAAGTGTATATTTGTAATAATCAGTCGAAACGAGTTAATATTTAGGTGCTATTAATTTAGAACGGTTTAAAACAATAATGATTTATACAAATTATATCGTATATAATTCTAGTGAGAAGTTTTTTTATGTGAAATTTTAATAACCCTAACCACAACACATTCTGTAACAATAAAATCAGTAGTGTATCAACATTCTATTGGTGGAGAGTTTTGAAGTTATTTCCTAAAGTTATTTAATAGTGTAAACACCAAACTATGAAACGCGTATTTAGATAGTTTTACTAATGACCATGACTGAATACTAATGACTTGATATCTGAAAACAATTTAGTACGATGCTTCAAAGTACCAATACACTGGGTTTGATTTTCAATTATTCTTCCAGTCAAATTTCTTATACGACCTACTCTACTCGGAATGTAACATTACATAGACGCCTCCTTCACAGATCACCACTACGATCGTTCCTAACCTACTTATATTGAGGAGGTTCCCAGAACCTCCCAGGTTATCAGTTGGTAGTCCGTTGACAGCTCCTCAGCTGCATCGACCATCAATTATGAACCTTATTGAGTTTCGTTTTCCTGTATATCTAATTTCTGATTTAATACGCATAAGAACGCTGGTTATGGAACACTTATCATTGCCCTGAGTGACCTTGAGCTTTTAAGAGACTCATCCTTACTGAGCCACGTGTCAGAAACTTTATTGATTAAAATAAGAAGTAATGAAAATTTCTATTTAGGTCCTATGGCGACTTACGTCTAATTAATTACTATTCATAAAATTTTCTAATTTTAAATTATAGAATACGTAAAAAAATAATTGTATAAAACATATTTTTATTTATACGGAGAGTATATTTAATCCAAAAATGTACACCCTTTTGTAGGTGGTAGAGCCACGCCGATGCTATTTTTGTCATCAGCATGAATGGATCGGCTCGTCTGGGGTAGTAAAACCCTCTTACAGAAAACGGACGTGAAGTAACAGTGCTTGCATTTTTGAGTTTCGTTCGGTCAGTGAGAGTGCCGAAGACCACATTTCTCTCCCCACGCCATCCTCGACTCTCAAATTCCATATCCTCCCTTCCCAAAACAGAGGCTGGCAACGCACTTGTGACTCCCCTGTGACACTTGTGATGTTGCTAGTCTCTATGAACGGTAATGATTACTTAACCTGGTGACCCACCTATTCGTTTGCCTCCTATGACATAAAAAACAAATGTCAATGATAATGAACAAAATCGTAAAATTCTAATTAAAATATAATTAAGAGATGATAATTATTATTCAAAAATATACGCTAGCGACGTCGCAAAGACAGCCTGTTATGTGATTCTTAATTTAAAAATTTAATACCTTTATTTGTTAAAATATTTTCCCGGTAAATATCCAATAGGGAAATTACTATTCAAAAATACCACGTTAAAGACATAAATATTAATTAAATCATATACTCCATACATAGGTATTTCTGATATGTTAAATACTATTGACTAATATCGCGTAATTGAAACAGTACTTTATTTATACCTTACTAAATTTTCACAGTGGCTTCGCTCGCGTTATGTAAATTTGATCTTTCCTTTGGTATCAATTTTTATGGTTTTTTGTGGGTGATATTTACTCTATGCCTATCTATATCCTCACCATCGTCTGTTTCTAACCGTTCTCGGTTACAGTGACCGTTGAGAGAAAAAAAGGACAGGCATATCCTACGTAATAAACATAACCGTACTATCTGATGACAATATAGAACCAAAATAAATAGATAAACTAGTAACTGTCACTCCTTAAAAGTAGAACTAACCCGACTCTGAAATACACACACAGACTGCATCGGCCACCCCCACAGTAGTAGAACAGGCGTATTAGCAAGAAACATACACAGATATATAGCAAATTAGAAGCAAACAAAACATACACATACTACAAAAACAAGCAGCCATACACACATGCAAGTTAAGTTTTAGGAGATACAGTATTCATAAATTCAAGGTAATTCGAAACTCTTCTTCCCTGAAGGATTCAGGGCGGGAGCTAGATACTAAACCAAGTCGAGAACCCGAGAGAAAACAATTATTGAAACAATATATTATATTGTAATATAATACATATTGTGTAGCCTTAGATATTCTGGCTTTTAATTCATTACGCTTAATATCAAGCTCCTCTTTTCTTCTGCTCTCAAAGGTGAACATTTGTCTTTACGGTTCTCCACGTTGACCTCTCACTCTAACTCTATCTATATATCTCTACCGATATGTATGCAAAATGTTATAGTGATCGGGTAAGAAGTTAAAGCGTGAAAGCTTAACAAACAAACAAACTCACACACGCATTTATAATATTCGTAAGGTATATAAGCATCATATATTTTTTATCTGTACATTAAAACTATCTTGTATTAATTTTTCCATGACACGCGGCAACTAAACCTATGCCTGCCTTCTTTGGGATTCTTACATGATGGGAAGTCTTTCCATAACCTCGAAAATATCTTAAATAAACAATACTCCATAGCCTCGGAATTAAAGCGATATATTATGCCACTTAACTTGATAATTTAGACAGGTGGAACGTTGTGCGTAATAAGTCATTGTTAAAGACAAACATCATAGTGAAATATGTGATATCTTAAATATAAAAATTTCATATCGATCATTATGAAGTCGAGTCCATTATAACTGAGCTACGGCTACATGACATTTGAATGCGTAATTATCGCCCACATGTGAAATGCCGACAAAGTTGAAAAATATTTATAAACGAAACTATGTCTAATATGTAACGGGTTTTAGGCTTATTGTAAAAAAATATTTCTCAAACACCAACTGGGTATAAGTTGAAGTCCTTGGATAGTTTGGATTAAATCTGAAGAGATTTATGTCGCTGCAATCGGGTTTATTAAGATTTTTCATGTTTAAAAATACAATTGATACCGGTAATAATTGATTTGGTGCAGACGAAGTTGCAAGGCCGAGCTAGTTTTTAATAAAGAATAATTTTAGTTTTTTTTTTTTATGTGAACTATTTAGTCGCGAATTCGGATTATCAAATGTTAATACATGACAAGCTAATAAAAACGTGTTACAAGATATAACAAAATATTTAACATATTAGTTATCGCTTGCACTTTTTAAATTTTGATAGATAATCATGGTACAGTAGTATAGAGTACATAACTCAATTACTAATAGCTGTGCACGTGACGCCGTTTGCGTGGTACCGATTGTTAAAAATAAATCAATGACTATAAAATCATCTGAATATATTAAGTCCGTTTACTCATAAACTTTTCGCTCGTACTTAAATCACGTCGTCATTCAAATTACAGTAACTTTTGATAGAGTGAACCAATTTTAATGAAACTAAGACTAAATGTTACTTGAGGATGCTTTAGGATTTTCTTGGTAAAGTTATAATACCGTGAACACAGTACGTGTGAAGTCATGCGTATTCAAACAAACAGACAGACAGCCAGACAGACATTAAAAAAAATATTGAAATGTATTTTATTGGTTATTCTAAAGTATCTGCAAGAATTATTTATACAAAAATCTAAAAAATACAGATATCTTCAATTTACATTCTTACTGTACCTATATATACCTAGTCTATACATATAATAAAGATGAAGTGTCTATACGTTATATCAAATAATATTTCGTTACTGATTGGATATGAAAGTATATACGCAACTGATAACAAAAATACAATTTTTGGAATTTTTGTCGATCTGCCTGTGTGTTTGTTCTGGGTAATCTACGAAACGGCTTGACCGATTTTGAGAGAAAGTTCATAAGCAGATAGCAGACATTACAGCGGGTGACTTAGGCTACTATAGATTAGACTAGTTGTTAAACACGGCTTCGTCCGCAGTGCTATTTCCAAAACGGTTGAACCGATTTTCACGGGACTTTCACTGGTAGATAGCTGGCCTTATAGGATGGGATTTAGGCTATTCTATTTTAGACTAGCTATTTCCCCCGACTTCGTCAGCATGTAATTTAGCAAAGATATGCTGTTTACTTTAAATGTGTGTGTAAGTTGGACTCCAAGAATAAATATAATTGAAATTTATATATCTGTATTTATGTATGTAATTTTGTGAACTCAGTATAAAATTTAAATATTTATCAATTTTATAAGGACTTAACGGCACATTCGTAAAATTTTACAATATTTAGTTAAGATTTCAAAGTGGCTGTTACAAAGTAATACAAATTGTGTTTAATATAGTAATAAACCGAATCTATAGAAGTATTTGATAAACAAGTGTGTGTACGTGTGTTTTAGTTGCCATATAATACCGTACAAATATAAACCTATTTATATGCAAGAAAAAATATGTCGTATGATAATCGAATTGCAATTAAGAAGACAAATCTCCAAATAATTTTGTCCAGCATATATAATGAAAACGGAGGATAAATATGCAATATCCAAAGGTCTTTACACAAAGTTAATGCAATTACTACGCACATGACAATCTTTAACACCTATAGGCGTCTTATTCGTTGTATAAAGTTTTATACTAGCCGCGTAGCCTCCATTATTGAGGCAATTTATTAGATTAATACATCTTTTGCCGACATAGAGTGCTATTTGTCGGTTATTTCCAACCACCAAACCGAGCAATATATTTTATTTTCTTATCTTAATTATCCTGTACCGAATGTGTAGATTCAGTACAAAACAGAAATGAACATTTTTATTATCATACATTTTGTATACTATCTTAGCAAAAATACTATTTAATAATACAGTATAGTAAATACATAATGGAGAACACTGGTGAACAACATGGTCACTATAACGCTAGCCTGCAGAAATGCCTGCAAACATAAGTGTATGTAGAAACATGTACATAAATAAAATTGGAATGTCTACTATTTGACTCGGCTAATCTCTGAAACGGATACGCCAATTTTAACAACACTTTTACAGACAGTAAATTTTTTACAGTATTTGCTAGGCTAAGTTATATGTAAATACGCCTTTCAGAAAATGACAAACGGTGATGATAAAATTAAAAAGAAATAACTTCAAGTTACTAAACAGTCAGTAAATGTTTTGAAGCGATGACGGCCTAGATCAGTGGCGGGCAAACTTTTTTAATGGTGGGCCACAAAGTTTAAGAAATTCTAGAGCAGGGCCAGAATTATGGAAAAAAATGATTTTGTATTAAAGCTTTTAATAAAAAAAAATTCCTTTTACTTTTACGCCTCGTTAGGCGTGTGAGATATATGGAATTCGAATATTTAGGATGGATGAACCCCGGGCGGGCCGGATTAAATACTTTGGCGGGCTGGAGCTGGATTTAGTTACAGAATTATTGACTACTGAAAAATGAAAAGATTGCGTACAATTAATACAGATATTCCAATGAAATACTGCAACCATTTTTAAGAGAAATACATCGCAAGCTCCAACTATAATGATTCATAACAACAAAGCACTACGTTTTATATCTAGATACATATGTGAGAAAATTATTATGTATGTGATGCATGTAGTAAAAGTTTAAATTAGTTTTACAAATCAAATCATTTACTCTTTAATCGTTTTAGAAGTGAAATATTCTTTAGGCGCGTTGACCAGTATTTTTGGCAGGAGATACATTATAATCTCGTATCATGACATGTTACGTAAGCATCACCGTATTGCGCTTACGCAGCTTGCGGCAGATTAGCGACGCATAATATTTAAAAAGAACACAAATATTTCATTGTTTTGAGATTTAACTTCGATCAGCAGTCTTTACGACTGCCTCGACTTTTTTTGTCTAAGCTAAGTTTTATCATAGATTACCATAGTATATTAATATTCTCTTAATATTTCTAGAAAAATGGATAACGCGTACTAATTTTAAAAATATAAACACATTTATTATACCTTTGAATTCTAATATAACCAGTATATCCATAAATTATCGATATTATGAGATAATAACAGGTTATTGGTATCTATAGATTTTTGTTGTCTTCTTTACATAAGAATAGAATACATAAAGATAGAAAATAGTATACGAAACTGAGTAATAACTAAATATGAAAAAAATTATATATATCAAAAAATGTTTTTTTTTTTCTTTGAACGCACTAATCTATGCAATTACCAGTATGGTTTCAAAATTTGAGTAGTCTGATGAAGCTGTTAACCCCTTGAGAGGTCAATAGTCAGTTCGAAAAAAAATTAAAAAATTTGTCATAGCGTAGTCAGTTCGAAAAAAAAGTTTCAAAATTTTTTAATGTATTTTATAGCTGATTTACTAACAAAGTGTGTAAACTATTTAGCACCAAGTACTCTAAATGAAAATGTGATACGTAGGTTAGTAAAATGTAAGGATTACTGGGGATGACCACATTGTAAATGCCTATTTCTCCGAGATACTATACCGTTTGATTCGGGCACTTGATCGGCTCCCTATGCGGGAATTGAATTGTATTCGGAATTCTTTAAAACTCACTTGGGTTGAGAGTCATTCAAAAATTTTAACCTTCAAAACTCGTAAAACTACTGTTCATAATTAGTTTTTAATAGAAGCACACAATGATTACAAATTCCAGTAATCTATACTAATATTATAAAGAGGTAAAGTTTGTGAGTTTGTGACGTTGTAGGGGGTAATCTCAGGAACTACTGTACCGATTTGAATAATACTTTCAGTGTTATATAGCTCATTTATCGAGAATGGTTATAGACTATATATCATCACGCTAAGACCAATAGAAGCGGAGCACGGATGAAAAATGTTTTAAAATCGGGATGTTTTTTCCTTTTGAGAACTGCTGCGTGTTAGTGTTAGTATTTTTCTTCCACGCGAACGAAGTCGCAGGCAGAGGCTAGTGTCTAAGTAATCGTGTTGTTTTTCCATGAAGATTATTATTCCGTAAATATACCTAAAAAGGAATTGCTACAGATGTGGTTATTATAAATTTGAAGAATATTCTAATTTATACCTAAAAATGATAGTAGTTAATTGTATGTATTATTTTCAGCTTTTTGTGTATATCACATGGGGCTAGTGAACCAGAATTTAGCTCTGGAGTGAGCAATTACTCCTTCCCTGATTATTTTATGTTCGGAGTCGCATCAGCCGCATTTCAGATAGAAGGAGGATGGAATGAAGGAGGTGAGTTGTTTAAAATAAGTTCACTCTGAATAAAATAATGGCTGCTAAGACGAGCTTATCTGTAAAACATTTTTCCATTTCGTTAAAACGAGTTTAATTTTAATGGCAGATTTAGAACACTTTACCTTTCATTGTTTTTTAAATTTCAACTGGAAGCGTTTGTAGTGGTGTTCAATTTTTATATTTTTATTAGCTAACACGTATATAGCCAGTTACCTACTTTTTTTTTATTTGAACGGTTCCGACGTTCTTACTTCAAAAGAATGTACCTTCATAATCATTGCATATATTTTTTAATTTTATTCTATTACGCTAGCTGCGACCTGATATAAATACGCCATTATAAATTAATTTTTGATTTATTTTAAAAATAAAACAAACTTCTTTAAATGTTTGCTCAGAACGATTATTTCGTCACAGACTAATAAGTGTTTTATTCGTTTGACATTCAATATGAACGTAAACAATATATCTTCTATTTAATACATTTGTAAGACCCATTGAGTATTATTTTTTTCTCTCTGTATGTCTTCTCAACGAAAGTTTAACTATTCCAAATCGTAATGAGCTTAAAAAGGGATACAAATTATCTCCTTCACATATTAATATATTGATTATTTCATATTTTACTCCTTTTGTAGCCCGTTTAAAGAAAAAAAAAACAATAATGCGACCAAAAGACGTTTCAAAGTGCGGTACGTATTTCCATAAGCATCCCAAATGACAATGATATATAGATTATTCCGTATTTTCCGTTTATACACTGTTTAAAGTAAAAGAGTCAATAACTTCACCAGAATACGTTTTTGTAGGTAAAGGTGAAAGTATGTGGGATACGTATCTCCATAAGCATCCCAAGCTCCAGATCTTACACTTCTCTATGAGCGTTGTGAGTTCAAAAAGGGATACAAACTATCTTCTTCACATAAGGATATATAGATTATTCCGTATTTTCCATTTGTACACTGTTTAAAGTAAAGAGAGTTAATAACTTCATCAGAAAACGTTTTTGTAGGTAAAGGTGAAAGTATGTGGGATACGTATCTCCACAAGCATCCCAATTTTACGCTAGATAGTATGAATGCAGATGTTGCAGCTGATTCGTACCATAAATACATGGAGGACATTGAAATGGTAAAAAACCTTGGAGTGAATTTTTATCGTTTGTCAATTTCCTGGCCACGGTATGACTTTTTTCTTTTTATTTTCTTTAAAATATATCCGACATTTAAAATTAGAATTCTATTTTAACTGAACAAAACCTGAAGTTAATGAATAGTGTTAAATGGAATGCGGACTGGATAGAATCGTTAACGAATTCCAGCATATATAATTTATTGCAATCGTGAACGTTGATTTTGTCCATTCTAAACTTGTATTTATGTAAAATTTATAACATTGTACGCATATTATATATATATATATATATATATATATCATAGGAAGTAAACGAACAGGTGAGTCACCTGGTGTTAAGTGATCACCACTGTCCATAAGACACTTGCAACACCAGGGGAGTCCCAAGTACGTAGTCAGCCTGTGTTGGGAGAGAGAGGGAGAAAAAGGGAAGATAGGAGGAGGGTGAGGAGAGGCGAGTCTCCGATGCTCTCACTAACCCAACGAAACGCATCAATACAAACACTGTTAGTTTACGTCGGTTTTCTATAAGAGGGTGGTACTACCTCGCATGAGCCGACCCATTTATGCTGAAGCCAGTAAAATAGCTTCAGCGTGGCTCTACAACCTACAAATCATCATATAACCCTATATCATTTATTTATGACTTTTTTTAAATATTAATGTTGGAAATTAGACATGACATTATCATCGTTCTTAGTACAATATAAACTAAACTCATTGTCACATTTCCAGTATATTACCACATGGGATGGATAATTATATTAATAAAGAAGGCGTAAAGTATTACAGAAATTTATTTGAAGGACTCATAAAAGCCAATATAACTCCTGTCGTAACTCTTTTCCACTGGGACATGCCGACACCTTTAATGGACTTGGGTGGATGGAGCAACCCTGTTTTAGTGGATTATTTTGTAGACTACGCCAGAGTTGCATTCAATTTATACGGCGATATTATAAAGATATGGACTACTATGAACGAACCACATCAACATTGTTACAATGTCAGTATCTCATTTTATATAATACTAGCTGTTACCCGCGGCTTCGCACGCGTTTTTTTTTTTAATATATTAAATAAATTTAGCATTGTGATTACACATCTAGTGTAAATTACAATAATACTATTTCAAAAATATTTGTATCACACGCACATCATCTACTCTAACAGGTAACGTGTACATTATGTACGTGAATACTAATAGTGTATCGAATGGGATGGGATTATGATCAGCCACATAACTGGAATTTTAAACTATATATCACACTCAGCGCTCACACTATATAAGAAAATAATGAAAATATGAAGCTACACATTATCGAACAATATTAAATAAAACAGCTAATTAATTACTTATTTGCCCGTAGAATTCCCGTTCAAATATTACTTGTAGTCCGGTGAAGCTGTTAAGCGTAGTCATTTCTAAGAAGAAAAAAAAACATTCAAATAGGTCCAGTCGTTTCGGAGATTACCCGGAACAAATAAAAAAAAACAGACATATCGACAGAGTTAAAAAAAAATTCATGTTTGTAGATCACAGATTTTATTCACCAAAAATAATTTATTTTAATATAAATTACACTCACTTTACTTTTATAATACGTAATATATCACAAATAAAAAAATGGCAACAAAACTAATGTAGAATAGAGTTTTTTAAGAGTGTTTGGCGGGATTTCAGTTTGTCATGTAGTGGATTTTATGTTTTTTTCATAATATTGTGTTACATGATTCTATATCGTGTAGAAATTGGTTGCGTATTATATAATATCGTTCGTTTATTTTGCATAAGTGAAATGAATGAAAAATAAAACCACGAAGCATTAATTCTATGGTCTTGAAGATTAAGAAGATAAAAAATTACGTTATATTATGTAGAGGATTCGGCGCTTATACCTTTATATTAACTTGGACATAGAAGAAAACTATATTGACAACTTCAGAATTGGCTGTATGGATTAATTCCTTCGACTGTCTTATTGGACGAATATTATTACTACTAAACTTTCTGAATAACAACACAAAATAAACTTAAGAAATGTTTGCGATATAAACGTAACACGTATAATTAAAAACCGAAAACAAAACTAACGTAGAATAAACTTTTTGAATAGGAATACAAAATAAATCATGAAAATATTTTTGATAGAATGTTATGGCGTTACCATGGCAATGCATATAATACTGACATGAATACGCAGCGGAAGCTTCCAAAATAGCCCGATTTTGAGACATTCTTCATTAGTGCTCAGCTCCTTTTGGTTTTAACGTGATGATATGTAGCCTATAGCCATCCTCGATAAATGAGCTATCTAACACTAAAATAAACTTTTAAATCGGATCTGTAGTTCTTGAGATTATCGCGTTCAACTAAACAAACAAACAAACTCTTCAGCTTTATATTAGTATAGATTATCTTATTAATAAAATCATAATTTTCCGCTATTTTGCGCGCTCAATTCAAAAATTACTGGATAGATTTCGTTTTTTTTTAAAGTATTAATTCATAGTCCTAAAAACAACCTAGAACTAAAAATCACACAAGCATAATTAGTATAAAGTTGTAAGAAACTACGGTTCTTACAATCTCTATTAATTCAGCGGCGTCAATTCGTGTCGTCGTGAAGCGAGGCAGATAGTGTGGTGTTTTTGGTTTTTATTTTACATAAAATATATTTTCAAAAAATTCATTTTCTATAATAAGCTTCTTAATTTACAGGGATACGGCATCAATTACTTTGTCCCAGCGTTGATGTCACATGGTATTGGAGAATATTTATGTTATCATTATATATTGCTAGCTCATGCGAAAGCTTATCACCTATATAACAAGGAATTCCGACCACACCAAAGAGGTAAGCACAATAAAATAATAAAATAATCTAAATTATTTTGTCCGTGATATTATAACTAAAAAGCTATAGATACACCATAAGCATTTCGATAGCGCTTTATTAAAACTTGGCTTATTTTTGGCTGCCCCAACAATCCGGCCGGTGCAAGCAACATATAACTATTTCTTTTTCACCACCGATATTGAGAATATCCCATCTTACTTCCACATTTTATTTAAAACACAAAATTACAATATTACTTTACGTATGTGTGCGTTATCCTGTCTTTTTTTTGTCAAAATATCATGTTAATAACGTATGCTTAGTTATAATATTATTGTATTTTGTTGTTAAAAAATAATACTGTACCACAAATAAGACATTCTCAAACAAAATTAAATTACTAAGTGTTGAAACCTGTAAAGCATATCAACGTTTAAATTACCATTTTTTTTTATGTTACTGCTGCGAGGTTCTACTATATTATTTTGCAGAGGTAATATAGGACACAAATCTAATTACAGGGAAGGTAGGCATTACCTTGGACGCTTTCTGGGCAGAACCAAAAAACGAAAGCAATCCTGAAGATCGTGAAGCTGCTTCAAATTATCTACTTATGCATGTTAGTAGCAATTTTATCTCCAACCGCATTAAAATTGATACTTGCCTACTCTAATAGAATGAGGCAAAGGAATGTTTGAAATAATTTCCCATGCTTTTGTTACAGTTTGGTCTATTTGCAAATCCGATTTTTTCTAGCAAAGGTGACTATCCCGCTTTTGTACGAGAAAGAGTTAATAACATGAGTTTATCTCAAGGATACAAAAGATCTCGTTTACCATATTTTTCAAAGGAAGAGGTAAGGGTTATTTTGATAATCTATTAACGTAGAGTAGAAACTTTCTCACAAAGAACAAAACTGGCTATAAAATAATTTACTCTACAAAAATGCATCAGAAAGACTTTGACCAGAATTTGGTATGTGCTTACCTAATCTATTGTCATAAACAATATTTCAATTATTATATATTCCTATCGATTATTAGGATACTTTTTGTATCTTGATACCCAAAGACCAATGCAAAAGAATTTGAAAATATCCAATAAAAAAAAAATAACACTTCGATTTATAATTAATGAAGTTTTGAGGATAAAAATAATAAATTGATATCCTTCTCCTTTTTGAATTCGTTTAAAAATAATTCGTACGAAGAGGTAAATTAAAACTTGTTTCATTGTTAATTTTTTTTTTAATTTGAATTCATACCGACATGCCATTTAAAAAATCAACCAGAAATAAAAGTCATGTAAGAAAATATAAAAGTATCTGCAATATTAAAATAAATTACAATATTCGTACAACAACGATTTTTTAAATTTAATAAGACACTAAATTAATATTTCAGGTAAGACTATTACGTGGAAGCGCCGATTTTTTCGGCTTAAATCATTATACCACGTTCATAATGTCACCGTCATCGATGGAGCCGACATGGAAAATTCCATCTATGGACCACGATTTACAAGTTAAAATAGAACAAAATTCAAGCTGGCCACTACCTGGCGCTGATTGGTTGTCTGTATGTATCAATTTATACGATTATTTCATCTCATTTTTCTATGTATATCCTAATACTAGTGGGCACGCTAGACGTTGCCTTGCCCTGATATTTAAAAAAAACCTTGAAAAATTATACACCTAAACCTTCCTCGTGAATCACTTTATCTACTGCTGAAAACCACATGAAAGTCCGTAGTTTTTGAGTTTATTGCAATCAAACAGGCAGACTAACGCGATAGGCGACTTTGTTTAATCCTATGAAATGACAAATATTATTCCGATTATGAATAACTTGATTCTCTATACAAATACTAATATTTTATAAGTTTTTTTTTTTATATCAAAGGAGGCAAACGAACTGGTGGGTAACGTGATGTTAGGTGATCACCACTGTCCATAGACACTAGCGACATCAGGGACGTCG
The DNA here is from genome assembly GCA_014332785.1 of Antheraea mylitta. Classification (NCBI taxonomy): domain Eukaryota; kingdom Metazoa; phylum Arthropoda; class Insecta; order Lepidoptera; family Saturniidae; genus Antheraea; species Antheraea mylitta. Next base: position 1,229,889 of record JACEII010000010.1, read on the forward strand.
CAAGTGCGTTGCTAGTCTGTACATGGGAGAAGGGGGAGGGGAAGGAAAGGAAAAGAAGGAAAGAGGAAAGAACGTGGGCATCTGGCTCTGGCTCTGTCACTGACCGAACGAAACATAACAATGCAAGCACTGTTATTTCACGTCGGTTATCTGTGAGAGGGTTGGTACTACCCCGGAGGAGCCGACCCATTCATGCTGAACCCAAAAATAGCTTCAGCGGGGCTCTACCACCTACAGAATAAGAATAAGTTTATTTTCAACACAATGTATCTACTACTAGCCTTTGCTCGCAGCTTCGCTCGTTTTTATGTAAATTGGGTATCTTTTCTGGATGTCTTTATTTCCTTTTCTGTATTCACTGACAACTTGAACGCAAAATGTTATGGGGACTTTTTGAAATGTGCAACATACAATCAAACTCACTTTCATATTTATAATAAAGTTAATATTAGGATATTTGCTGTTCGAATTTTATAATGTTTATTTTTAAAACGATTCTTAGCCTATCCCGGTAAAATTATAGAGCTCACATTCATTGCACCACGAGGAGCATCAAAAATCGATAATCTGAATAAAACTAATATCTTTTGTATGTCCACAGATATCTGTTCGAAATAACTGAACCAATTTTTACTATGAATTTACTGAAAAATGTAGAACTTTTCAAAGTATTCCATGGACTATATATAATTACTTTATAACATCGGTGCTACAAGTAATTGGTATAACTAATTTGAAATTGGCAAAAGGATTTTTAGTAATTACAAAGTAACAGATTGAAAAAAATATATATTTGGGGCTTTATCCAAATTAGTTCCTCCTAAAATAGAGTTTCCCTTTCATGAAATTAAGTCATGAAGATCAGTTAGTTCCAGTAATTAATTATCTTATTGTTCTCTGTATACGCATGTGATAAATTGTTAATTTATACATATATATTTATCACTGTTTCACTTTCCCTTCAGTTAAACAGAATCTGTAATGAAAGATATATTTGTATTTGTCTATAAATAAATTTTAAATTCATTGCTCAACATTAATAAAGCGACGACTCGTCACGAGAAGTTGGTACAAATCATAGAGCTTTTAGTAAAGAAAAACATTTGGATGAAGCTATAGTGTGCTGACAAACACCATTTTTTAATGTCCGCCGAGTCAGCTACACCGTTAAGCTAAAAATCTGCCGCCAAGCACATTCACTTGTGTCCCAGCAGCTACTTATAAGAACCAATCCTCTTTGAGATTTAAAGTGGAGTCTTAGGACATGTTATTTAATATTCAATAAAATTGGGATCAAAACCCTAAAATCCATGAATTATATAAAAAACGGTCAATACTCTTGTATAAATTAACTTTCATTTTTAACTACTTCGTAACGTTCTGCTTTAACCTTGAACCTACTGGCTTATTCAACTTAGATTGTTGTTGTATCACTAGTTATGTATTTGTCTGCTACGCATGAATTATTCATTTTAATCATAAATTCATAGTCTATAATATCCGTAAACATATATCTTGGTTTTATCAGGTATATCCTCCCGGATTCCGTAAATTACTTAATTGGATTAACAATCATTATGGAAAAAGAGTCCCGATAATCGTCACAGAGAACGGTATGAGCGATGCTGGTGAAATCAAAGATTACGACCGAATTTCATACTATAATGACTACCTCTATCAACTACTCCTCGCTATTCATCTGGATGGATGTAATGTGAAGGGATATTTCGCATGGACACTAATGGATGATTTTGAATGGTCGGACGGATATAAGTAAGTAGCATAATTGATGATTTCTATTGGTATGAATTCTGAAGGATAACAGATAACGTATCTGATACTTAAGCCTATAATTAGTACAGTGACCTCAATTAACCGAAAGATTTTGCATAGTAACCTGCTTTGTTGCATGTTTCGAAGCAATGATCGCGTAGTTGTTATGGTGTTCGAACACCGCGTCAATGGATGTAGGTTCTAATCCTAGCAACTCAATCGAAGCTATCAGTGAATAAAAACATCGTACCGAAACCATAGCATAATGGTAGAACTTTTTCAAGTCCTCCTAGTTAACACTAGTAGAATCTTTCTCATCAGGTACATGTTGGTGTGTTTCAGCAGTTCCACTTAAGAACCAGTCCCCTCTAAGTTTAGAATATTTACTTTCTTAGACAACATGGGTTATCTCATATTAGGTGAAATTATGGTGTTTCGAATCTGTTCGAGCTTCAAGATCAAAAAATATGTATCAGATTAAAATGGTTATGCCCGATATTTATATCAGAATTAAAAAGTCATTACTATTCGTGAACTATAAAATACTTTATACTAAACTAGGAACCATAGTTTGTAACAATAATTAAATGTAACTTACAATAAAGTATAAAGCACGAGACATATTAAAATACCTAATTAAAACAATCACGCATGTTGTCCGCACACAAGGTCAACGTTTACTGTCACGATATTGGAACTAAATTAATTAACAGGTAGTTATGTATTTGTATTATAGTTCTGCATTTCGAGTATCTCATATTAATTAATAAGCATTTTTTTATACTGAGAAACAAGTTATGTGCGTCATTTATAATTGTTAGCCTTAAACTACAGTGAATTTACGTTGTACTTTAGCTATTTTGTTAACACTTCGATATGAATTAATTTCCTTATTGATTATACTTAATTTGTTTTATAAAAAATGGAAGTTAGTTTTATAAATCTTATATATTAGTAAAACTACAGGTTGATGATAAAAAAAAATGATTAAAAACTTACGTCCAAAAAGGTTGCTTTTAGACGTATTTTTGTTTTCTCTTGATCATGTTGTGGATACGCGGAAATAGCATTTCGAATTTGATATTTTAATGGTTTTGACCCAGAGACAAGGTTTAATACACCAATAAGTTTTTTTTAATCACGAACATAAACTAAAATTAACGAATAGCCGTGTAGGCCGTTCGTCGATTAATTAATTACCAACATTACATTACATTACCAAAGGTCACAAAAATATATCAATATTTTTAATTATATTTTAAATTATGTATGTTAAATTATACTATCCGTTCAGTTCCAAATTATTGAATCTTCCTTAACAGTAAAAATTTACCATACTTATTACTTACCATATTAACCTTTTTCCATACGCTTCATAGGGTTCAGCATTAGACCACATATCAACTGAAGAAAGCAGAATTGTCGTAACTTAAAAAACCCAACTTTACACCAGAACCAAAAAACTATTTTTTTTTCTGTATAAAACCAAAACTAGGCAAAAACGGAGGTTGTATCGATGAAAAATGAATTGTGGGAAAGCAAGACCCAGAACATTCGAAACGGTATTTTTTTATACAAGAATGTGGTAAAAAGTATTTTAGCCCAAAATGCAAGTTACGACATTTCCGCTTTTTCTCGTCGATATGATGTGATCCAAGATAGTACACTTGCTAGAGACTAAGTATCAGATTGCCAGAACAGCCCTTTAAAGGTGCTTGTACACAGCTTTTCAACTTGAGCGTGATGGCTGGCTAAGCGTGCATAGATAAAGCCCTGTCACCATTCGAAATGCGAGTGATTAATCACTCAAACATAAACTTAGAAGTATAGTGATCTGTGAACCTACTTTTAACTTATGAACGGAATCGAAAAAATCCATTTTTACAGTTTTTCCTATCAGTTTTTCTCATTTACCGTGTTGTTACAAAAAAATTAAACACGTATTGAATATTTGCTTTATAAAAGTTTGGGTACTTTCGTATTAAATATACCGCGCTCACCGAACGTTTGACATCTAGCTCTTTTATCTCGGTGGGTATAGGTTAGGTTGGACGTGCGAAAATGGATAAAGCGAGCCTACCGCGGCAACCGTCGACGAGAGCGGTGGATTTAATACGTAAATACCCAAACATTAAAGCAAGTATTCAATGCGTATCTAACTTTATTCGTAATAATGTTTGAGTGTACTAGTACAGGATATTCCAGCTTCGTACTTCATAGATATATTTACCCATAGTACCTGATGCTCAACATATAGTCAAAAATCGCATATTCTCAAGTTACACATTTTTGTTTTTTTTTTCGAATTGTTCGAATTCTTTCGTCAACAACCTAGCGATGTCTTTCACCGTGACCCTTGATAAATAGCTTCTTCGGCGATAGCATATCTTCATTAATTCATCTTAATCAGCTACATAGGCGTCACTAACAGTGATGTTATCGTGAAATGCTATTTTATATATCTACAATAAAAAGTTTGAAAAGGTATTTTAATTAAATGTATTATAATTTTATTAACATAAAATTTTATTTTCATCTTAAGACACCAAAGAACATATAATATATAGGTCATTATTGTCTCCATATTGGAAAATTATTACTCGTTATATTTCCCATTAAGACAAAAAAAAAAATAGTAGGTAGAATGAATTAACTTCATTTTTTCCTTATATATCAAGCTACGCTTATAAACCAGAATCGAGGTGTACAGAATAATGTTATTGATTGAGAACTAATTATATTAAAACAAGAATAAAAATGCATGCACGATCTTTTTACTACAAATAATCGATACATACAATAGGGCTAAAAATCTAATATGTTTATGTATTTATGAAAAAAAAATGTTGCAGTTGTCTTGGAATAAGTAATAAGATACATTTCAATAATTTTTGGAAATGTCTGTCTGCCTGTTTGTTTAAATTCGCGTCACTGCTAAAGTACTGCTTTCACGATAAAACCTCATCAAGAGAATCATAAATCATATTTTTGAGTAGCATTTAGTCTTTGTTTCATTAGAGTAGTCCATTCTATCAAAAGGTATTGTAATTTTAATGATGACGTAAGTACGAGAGAAAAGTAGATAAGTAAAAATGGACTTAATAAATTCAGATGATTTTACTAGACATAATTTTTTAAGCATTAAATTCCACACGGACGGAGCACGGGCACATTTAGTTATTAATAAAAAAGTAAAACATATTTATATATGTTATATCCTTTCTATTCTCTGATGTCATATTTAGATATTAGGAAGCCACATTTAGATTAAGGACCCTTCCACAATTAAGAGAAATCAAACCGCACTACATATACTAAAATTCATCAAACTATCTAGGTTACAGCTCGTGTTAAATAAATTGAGGTGCATACATTACTCTTCTTCTACCCAGTCTGTTAGAAACTACTAAGCCCTCTTTATGTGCAAGAACGCATTGTATATTATGTTTTACAATTACTTCATTATGAAACACACCCAACAGTAGATCTCTGGAGAGGAAAAAAGTAGGAGTAAGCATTAAAATCATATATATCTATCTATCTAATAATACATTTAAACGAGCAATTCTTGTATATTTTTGTATTGTTATATATACAGGATCTCGGAAACGGCGAGAGCGATTTTTTTTGTTTGATTTTGGGTGTAAGGGGTGTCGAGTAACATCTTAAGACTTGAAACACCCAAGCCAACCTCACCTGCACGCGGTGCACCCTGCTGATCAAGAACGAGGCAATGGCGATAGGAGGGTGGTAGGGTTTTACAGCCCGACTGGGTCATAACCACCATGTACATGGCGAAAAAGCCCGCCATAGTGACTCGCTTTTGCGCGTCGCGTTTCGGGATCAGCCTGTGCATATTCAGTACTGGGTGACTTTCGTCATTATGGCCGGCATGACAGCGGCGACCGGCGATGGATGATCTGTCTCTCGGTGGTCGCCACTGTTTTTGGATTGTACTATGCTTACCATCAGGCATAGTGCAGTCACTTTGTCGTGCTTCAATCATAAAAAAAAGAAACTTAGTACCTATGTAGGTGGTTTCGGGGACGAGAAATCGATCTAACTAGATTTCATTCGTAGAAATCTTTTTTTATCTGAGTTTTCATGCAATGAAAAAATATAGCTATATAAAGGTAAATTTCGCCGCCGCTGTCAAAAGAAAAATAGTTCATATGGAAATCGACTGCTTATAAAATCCGTCTAACCGCCAGTTCGATTCGGATTAACAGCAAAAAAGATATTTTTTTTAATTATTTTTGTTTGGTAAAATATATGAATTTTGTGAAGCAATATAACAGCAACATAATTTAACAACAACATAACCTAACAGTTTATTTTAATTTAAAAATGTTTTTTTTAAGAACTGAGCTAGGCTCGGTCGTCCAGGTACTATAACTTTAAAACATTTTATTTGTTTCAGAACAAAGTTTGGCTTATACAAAGTAGATTTTAATAGTCCAAACAGGACGCGGACGGCGAAACTGTCTGCGAGTAACTACCGTGATATTGTAAAGTCAAGAAAGATCAACTTTGACCGTTACAAAAAAAATTAAATATACACAATTCTGATTAGTTACAATTGTGTTTTTAAATATTTATAAACAAAGATGTGATATAAAATAGTTTAGATTGATTAATTGAATACAACAAACCAAAAAGTCTCAAGTGTTTTATTCATAAAGTTAATAAAAATCCCAAGACAATGATGGCTAAAGAGATTATTATTAAGTCGTGGTGTTGCGGTCTGACCGGTGGAATATCGACTGGATGTTCGCTAATTCGAATTCCGGCATGTACTAACGACTTTTTTGGAATTTACTTACATTCACTAAATTTAATTGGTAACAATTTCCGCTGACGGTAAAGGAAAACATCATGAGAAATTCTAAACCTATGGATTGTTCTTGAAGTACTACTGTACGTGAGAAAATATTGAACTATGGATTTTTCAGAGTTTGAAATCGCCAATACGTCGTGGGTTGGTGTGGTAATAATGATACTCATACCTTCCTTTGGGGAGAGGCCCATGGTACTACACTGGGTCTCTTACGGGCTGATAATGAAATAGATTAAGCTCAATGGAAACAGAGATGGTAGCTTAATTTACTCGAACTGACTACGCTATTGACCTAGCAAGGTCTTAACAGCTTCACCGAACTACTAAGGCGAGCGCTTAAGGCACTCAGCCGATTTTATTTGGGCAACTAGCTCAAGGGTGCACGGCACACCTCGGCTTGGCTTTTGCCTGTTACATGCAAACTCGCGACCTAACTTAGCTAATCTAGCTAACTATTCATATATGTTTGAGTTGTTGAGACGCATGAGACCAAGCATATACGCCTCAACAACCCCTCTATATATTTATTATCGGAAAATTAGAGTTTTTTCAGTTCGATAAGGGAAAAAATAAAATCCTTCCACTTTCATGTGTAAGCGTGTCGGCGTGCACGTGTGTGGGGGTGATCGTGTAGTGTTGTAGCAGTGATGTAAATTTTTGTGTCACTGTATCGCGCGAGCAGCGCACTGAAGGGCTCCACACCGAGGGAACGGACCTAGGCTTGAGTCGCTGCCGAGGGGGGCCTAATCTGGTTTACATTTTATGTTAAATTATTACCACACTTTATATATGGTATATAATCTATCTATAGGCGTCATGAAACGTGACTACAGTTCTAAATTGAGCTGATTCACTAACAAATTACTATTTCCATGTACTAACCGATAATACTACCGCAATTTCGGATTTAATATGACGACGTTATAAACCTATACATGATATTAAATATAACATGCAATTTTCTGTAGTGATAAGTATAGCTGATTCAAACGATTCATTTGAATCTAGGTGTACTTTGTATCGTATTGTTTTAGCTAATAATATTACATATATTAATGGGAATTTGTTTGTTACGTTTTTACGCCCTAACTACTTTTGCTACTAATTTTGTCTGTACTTTTTTTCGCACTGACTACGCTATTGACGTAGCAAGGTGTTAACAGTTTCACCGGACTACTTTGTGTACACATTTTTAGGGGTTCGGAAAATAACATATGGTACCTTTCATTTACCCTCGATACGGGGCTTGATTCCTAGTGCGAGAGTTACCTTAAAAAAGAATTATTTATCTATACTAATATTAAGTATTCAACGGCGTATTCTGTATTTGTTATTTGTAAACTACGCCGTCATACAGAACTCAAAATATAGGTAGTGCGGAATTTGTATTAAAAAGATAGGTTGTGTTATTTTATTACGGGCGCACTAGGAGCAAAAATCAATTTTATTTAATATCGCATTCGATTCAATTCAAAACTTATTAATCTACTCTGGGATGTACTTTTAACAGTTATTTATGGATAGAATATCACACAAAAGTAGAATAACAAACAAATAAGTTATTAGGGTGACCACATGCAGGTTACGAATAAAGACAATAAGAATGACTCTGCGTACAATGTCAAAACAAATAACTCATCGTTTTATATTTATCGAAATGGGTTATCGTTTACTTGTTTGAGTTAGTATATCACATTACTTCGTGTTGAACGTTTCTTCCAATACAGACGTCCGAATATTTTTATTTTGATATATTTAAATATACTTACAACTAAATCCAATATGGAAAGTGTGTATACAATTTAGATTTATTTGCGATTTTAATGAGATTTATAAATTATTAAGAAAGATGATACTTTGAAAAAAAAAAATTACTACGTTTTTGCTCAAAATATTGTTTCAATTTACGGACTAAGTGGAGAAAATGTAACTACGATTATGAAAGATTAATTATTAGCAATATTAATTAGCTACATGCTAATCTTCAAGTTAAATATTACATACGTTGCATTTGTTATTATAGATCAAAATTGCCCTTAACAGTATTTCATTTAAATGCATTGCATCCGCTCGAAGCTGGGGCGAGTCGCTAGTTTTGAACAAACCACCTTTTGGCGAAATATATCACTTTAGACTAGGTCACTTTAATAAGGCGAACGTTTTAGTCATAGCTATTCTAAAACAGGTTTCAGGTACAAATAACTATTGGAATATCACTAAGAAAATAGATCAGCAATAACTTATCTAATTATATTACCATAATTTCTACATTTATTTTAGGAGGCAAACGAACAGATGGTTCACCTGATGTTAAGTGATCAACACCGTCCATAGACACTTGCAATACCAGGGGAGCCGCAAGTGCGTTACCAGCCTGTGTTGGGGAGTGGAGAGAAGGGAAGAAGAAAGGGGAAGGGGAGGGTAGGTGGATCTCCGGTGCTCTCATTGACTGAACGAATTGCAACAATTCAAGCGCTGTTATTTCACGTCTGCCTTCCGTGAGAGGGTGGTACTAGCACGGTCGAGCCGACCCATTCGTGCTGAAACCAATAATAGCTTCAGCTTGACTCTACCACCTTTGAAATTTAATTTAAACCAATTTCTATATTAAGTAGAATTGAGCAATTTAGCAAAAACAAACTCTTGTAAATTAAAAGTACATTTTTATAGAATCTACAAGCCTTGTAAAGTTATTCGATAAACGTATTTTACATGAACTCCTAAAAAGTTCTTGTAACTTCTAAGTTTGTAGACTTGTAGCGTTTATAAACAGGGCACTGGTCATTAAACCTTTATCTAATTATATTTGTTATAATAATATATCACTACCTACTATAAAAAAAAATTCTCTGCCACGTATGTCTCTGTGTATGATCGCGATAAACATAAAGACTAATGAACGGTTTTCTATGTGGTTTTCAAAATAAGATTTATGTATTCAATTTGTCAGGGTCTTTTTATTAAAGTTATACTTCTTTTGGAGCGTTAGGGAAAATGATGAGAGTGAATTTATTACGATGCGCGCGCACGCCGTCACAAAAACCGACACCCTGAAGTTAATACGATGCACGCGTGCACTGTTACAAAAATCGACACCCTGACGTTAGCTAAGACCCATTTTATTTCTTTTCATTTGTAGTTTGCATTATTAGTAATAAAACTTTCAATGTATTAAATACCTTGTTTCTATTGTTAGTGTCGTTTTTTCTACAAACATAGATAGAATAAGGCGAAAGATAAAATTTTTCAATAAAAGATTTTTTTTTCTTGTTAAGCCAAAGAAATATAACTTCTATCGCGTGTACATAAGTACACACACACTTTTTTTATCAGGGTGGGGCAACGCCCCCCGGGTTCGCTACTATTGTATATAGTATGGTACAGATTATAGTATCAAAATTTTCAAGAACTTAAATACCGGCATAAAATAAATCTAGTTTGACTGAAAATTACCTGGAAATTGAAAACTCTGTGTTTAGTTTCTAAAGACAAAAACTTCATGAATGTATACTGTTTGTAACAAAACTTAGAAGTCACTAATTAAAGCTACCACGTTGTTACAAAAGCTATTGAATCTTACTCAAAACGAAGCACAAACAATTCAATTGAATTTCTACAGAACGAAATTGAAATATCTAATATGAATATCAAAATGACATATTTTATCTGTATTATACCTAATATTTGTTTTGAATAATAAAATTCTGCGAAATTGAGTAATTTTAAGAAGCTGCAACTTCATTATTCAATTAAATAATCGATTTCGATCACTCGGCTCAATTAATTACGATTATTGATATTTGTTCTATGGTATGGAATCGGAAGTTATGTTCTTAAAAAATATATAATTATTTGTGAACTCTTATGTCAAAAATAAATTGAATATCAATATATATTATAAAGTTTATAAAATAAAAAAAAAAACAACGAAAAGAGCAGCCTCCAAAAAACACGAACTCAAAAAGAACAAAATAATATTTTATTCACATCTTAACTTAATTTTAAAACAATAATTTAGGATCCGATTATTAACCTCAAATAATACATATTTTATTGAAATAATACATATTTTATTAATACATTTTATTGAAATTGGTCCAAGGTCCCTATTTATTTGAAAGAAAATAAAAAGTATTTTTTATCTTCACTTTTTTACTGGCATAAAATTGAAATTGATGCTGATTTATTATACGTATATACTTTTTTAAAATTCGGTCTTCATTTCATTTGTATTTTTTTCAATTAGTTTCTCAATTTTAAGTGACATATTACATAGAACAATTTATTACGGGTCAAATTTTATGAAAAAATAATATGACAGAAAAAATATTAACGTTTATACATATTACTATATAATATAAATAAACTAATATATTATATACTAAAGCATTTATTGAAAGTCATAAAGAAAACCCTATTCAAGTCGGATTAATCGTTTTTGAGAAAAATACTGTCGTACAAACATATATACTTACGGACCCAGTATAAAACCTGCATTATTTGAAGTCGGTTAAAAATTGATATATTATCCTTTATTAACAAAGAAATCTTTCTTGTAATAATTTTAAATGCAAAACTATTTGCACAGTAAGTACCCATTGAAACAAAATTCTGATGGAGTTAAATCTTTTACCACGAAAATATATGTCAGTCAATATACAGACGTAAAATTACACTGAAAGTACTTATACTAGAGGTTAATTTGTGTTAATTACTTGCAAACATTCCTTAGAAGATTGAAGTGTTTTCTTTGACGTTAATTTTAAGAATAAATTTACAACTCATAGACTATACATTATATTAACCAGTGAGTTAATTTGGCGGGATAATTTTTATGTATCATAAATATTTGACACCGACATTAATAATTCTCCGAATACATAAGTTCATCGAATCACGAAATTTTAAGAATCAACCCAAAAGCGTCTATAGCATACTAATTATTTAGTAACATTCGTGATACCTAATATCTAATTTTATTAAAAATAATACGTACGACATTTAGTTTGAAAATTGTATCGTAGAATTAAAAATAACATAAAAAAAACTTAAAATCCTCTACTTATGCAAAAATACTTCTAGGCTAGTGAAATATACATTGTAGGTTATTCTAAAAATTTACGAAGCTTGGAAGCTCGGGAGAAATAAAGCTCTTCTGCAAGTGGCATTTGCCAGGCTGTCGGATATTTATGAACTGGTTTTATTAGTATATTGCCGGTCTTTCAACTGACAAGATATAATTGTATACATTATTCATTCGATAAATGGGCAATAGGAGTTAAATGATTTAGTTTATAGGAAACTACAATGTTTCAATGAAATTGTCAATAAAACAATACTGTATATTTATTATATTTAAGATCTTTGATAAATAATATCTGGATTTTTAAAATAAATAATATTTATTGCAAAAAGTTTAATACAAACAATAGTCTGATTGATTTTGTCAAACAATCGCTATTGAAATATAACAGGTTTTGTTTTAATATCAAATTAACATACTAATATACAATTTGTAACTAAATATTTTAGGTGTTAAACAGGTTCTAGTAAAGTCTGGTTTAGTTTGGTCTGTTTAGTAAGACGCGTATCGAGAAGTGAAAGGAGGCTGTTAATATTTGTAATGAAGGAACCATACAAATACGTGTATATATTCCAGGACTGTTGTTAGACTCGAGTTTGAGGTGGGGCAGCATTGGTTACAGGTAGGGTGGAAAAAAATGTCATAATCAATCTCCCCTCTAAACCCAGGCTTCTATATCAATCACCATGTATATCTCTGCCCTCTAGGTCACCTATCGCTATATTTTTTTTATCTCCAACTATGAACAAACAATTTAATTAAAATAATTTATCTAAGTTTTTGGTATTTTTAAGGTAGGGCATTGTAATTTCAAGGTAGGGCGTTGTCCCACAGCGCCTCCCCTCCCCCTCCAGCTACGACCGTGACATATCCGCCTCTGTAATAATATCGTTTACTACCTCCAAAAAATTGTAAACAAGAACGGTGTTATTACAAAAAGGTTTGTAGAGCTACGCTGATGCTATTACTAGTTTCAGCATGAATGGATCGGCTCGGCCGGGGTAGTACCACCCGATCTACAGAAAACCGACGTGAAGTAACAGTGATTGCATTATTGCGTTTCGTTCGGTCAGTGAGAGCGCCGGAAGCCTACCTCCCCTCCCATCGCTTCCTCCATCTTTCCCCCCTCCCCCTTACTCATCCCTTCCAAATACAGGCTGACAACACACATGTGACTCTCCTAGTGTTCAAGTGTTTATGGACGGCGGTGATCACTTAAAATCAGGTGACCCGCCTATTCATTTGCCTACTATGACTTAAAAATGTAAATACATATTGAATACTTGCTTTCGATAGGTTACATTTTAATGCACCGCGCTCGCTGAATGTACGCCATCTTACTCTTTTGTCTCGCTATGGTAAGGTAATGTTAGGCTTTCGGGACGCACAACGTCGACGCCATCCACCCAGTCCTGCGGGAGTGGATTGGGAGGAGATGGGGTTCCCTGTCGTTCAGGCTGGTGCAGGTGCTGACCGGACACGGTTGTTTCGGGTGGTACCTGCACTGGATCGCTCGCAGGGAGCCGACCACCGCCTGCCATGAGTGCGGCGCTGAGGAAGATACCGCGCAGCATACTCTCTCTGAGTGTGCTGAGTGGGAGGTGGAGCGCCGCACTCTGGCGGCGGTGGTAGGAGAGGATTTGTCGATGGCCGAGACCACGCTCCGCAGCGAGCAGGCGTGGCGAGCTACTTAGCCTTCTTTTGTGAGGAAGTCATCTCGCATCTTGCGAGGCGGACCCCCTCAGTGGCTGTCTTCGCTAACGGAGGACTGGCAGGAGGAGGCGGCGATTTGCCCAAATCCTCCTGCCACCGTAGCCGGACCTGAGGGGATGTAGTCGGGGGGCTCATCCCCTCATTGCACAGGACCGGCGGACGAGCAAGTACCCAGCTGCCTTTCTATAGGTAGGAGCCCGGCGGCAACCTTCCGCCGGGTGGACCGTTGGGGCGGCTGTTCAAGGGGAATAACGGAGAACAATCCCTTGCCGCCCCAACATCACGGTCTGTCGTTACACCGTGGGGTTTTAGTCCGTGCGAGTCGGACATAACCCATCCTCCCCTCCAGGAGGGTGGGTATCCATAATGGCTTTCCCCACGAAAAAAAAGGCTTGCGAAAAAAGGATAACGCGAACGTGCATCAGACGAGCGCGATGCATTTAGTACGAAACCTTTTTATAGCAAGTATTTAATACGTATTTAACTTTTTTGTAATAAAGCAGAATTATAAACCATAAACTTAAATTATTGCTTCGAAATGAACATTCCTGTTTATTTTTCTTTATCCTTTTAATGCATTACGGAATTGTCGCGTTTTATACGGAATCTTTTTAAGATACCCAAACTGCATTATATTTTTTCAATTTAAAATTCTTGAATTTTAAATATTTAACCCATTTTTAACTGCAGGGATCTGCTACTAAACAAAACTTTATTAACCAAGAATGTAACTAATCGATACACAATGTGAATAAATTTAGCAAGTCGGTTATTGTAATCACAAGTATGGCGGTCGTGTATATTTACCGCATGGCTGTATTTGTAGTAGGCCGCATAATCCGGTAGGCGTTTACATTCCCTCCGGTAGTGGTAAATTGATCATTTAAATAGCACGAATCTGATCAAAGTGTTGTTTACTATTAAAACGTAAACATTGACTTGAATTGGTGTACATATTACGTATACTCACGGCCAAAAGGAAATATCGAATACAAATATTTATTTTCATAAATAAAAATTACTTATAAGTAATATTGATTTATGTAAAGAAAATTAAATATCATTCAATATATTTGTTCTGTTCATATAATAACAAGTAAATCTAGTAGTCCGGTGAAAGGCCTTGCAAGGCCAATAGCGTAATCAGTTCGAAAAAAAAAAACGTAAATCTAACTAATTTGTCGTTTTATATTTCTGTCAAAAAAACACATTTATAAAATAGCATTTTTACAAAAAAAAATGTAAAAAAAGCTAGACAGGAATAAGTAATAAAATACGTCTTAATCATTTTTATAAAATCAGTCTGTCTGTTTGTTTGAACACGCATCACTGCTAAAGTACTGCCTGCGTTCATGATGAAATCCCCGTCTCCCCGGATGCCGCCTTTAGGGGGTGGGCGAGATGAAGCCCCCAAAAAAAAGTAATAAACATATTAAGAGCTAATATTGGATTGGATAGTTCGAATGCTTACTAAATATTTGTACAACCAACCACTTTCTGAAAAAATCTGATTATTATTATAGGTCACTTATTTAAAGTTTGCTTTGGCACGACTTAAGTAGAGGATTCTTAAAGGCACTGAGAATAATTTCAGGTTAAACAAAACCACTTTAACTAAATTAACTTTATTCAATTAATATTTTTCACTACGTAATTTATTAAATCAACGCTTGGTTTAATTAATTTCTTTTTCTAGGTAAGGACTGAGTGCCTGAGAAGTAAAATAAAATAACTATTGACCAAAATCTTGATGTTTTTGGGTAATGCGTATTAGAGCAGACCCCTATCCTATCACGTTACTTGTATAGAAAAAGATTATAAACGAACTTTATTATCAATAATATTAAAAATATAAAAAAAAAAACTGGCTAATAAAATCATTTCAATATATTAAGCCCATTTACTTATCTCCTTTTCTCTCATACTAAGTCGCGTCGTCATTAAAATTACAATAACTTTTGATAGAGTGTTCCGATTTTAATGAAACCAAGACTAAATGTTGCTCGAGGATATACTTTACGATCTTCTTGAGGTTTTATCGTGAACGCAATACTTTAGCAATGACAGGTGGTTATAAAAACCGACAGACAGGCATTTCTAAAAATAATTAAAATGTACTTTACAGCTCATTTTCAGGCATCTTCATAATATTTTTCACAAAAATGTAAGAAACACAGATACATTAAAATTACGTTCTTATCGTATGTATAGATGGATTAATCTATACCAGTCTATATTCCACATATATATCCCTTGTAATATTTTATGTAACAGAAATTATATCGCATAAAAAGATTTGCGTAATATTAACAAGAATGCAAGTAATAACAGTATTAAATTAGTTTATACAACATCAATGATACGTTTGTCATGTTTATCAGGTATATTTGCATAGTACATTGTTAAATACAATTAGCATGTGTCAACTACACCATAATCAGTCAACCGGTAAAATGTAAACTGATTCTCTAAAGCAATGGTTTTGTTTTCATAATTAAACTCTTGCTTTCGTAGTTTCTCATGGATTTATAATTATTTGATATAATTATCATTTGTTGTAAAAAATACTGTGTAAATAATATCTTTTTATATATCATATAGGAGGCAAACGGAAGGCGGCTCATCTGATGTTAAGTAATCACCGCCGTCCATAGACACTTGCAACACCAGAGGAGTTAAAAGTGCGTTGCCAGCCTGTGTTTGGGGGAATGGGGGAAGGGAGAGTAGTGGAAGGGAGAGGACAAGTGAAGGGAAGGGGGAAGTGGGTCTCCAGCACTCTCACTGACCAAACGAAACGTTATAATGCAAGCACTGTTATTTCATGTAGGTTTTCTGTAAGAGGGTTGTACCGAAACCAGTAATAGCTTCAACGTGGTTCAACCACTACTATTCAACGTGGCTCTAAAACTGTGCTCACATATCTAACACATACCTATTTTCATGACGGTCTGTTGAACGGTACAGTTAATTGTAGCAACGCCATCTATTGATAAATCGGCTAATTTTCTGAAGAATGAATGCGGTATATTTTATAGATGACCGGGAAAGTTAGTCTAGTTTGGATAAATGCGACGTATAAAAATTTATAAGATTTATCGTTATAGAATTTGAATTCATAATTTATAAAAACAAGTTCCTGTACTTTATTAACTTTTAAAATCATATTTATCGCCTGACTAATAATTATTGTAGTTTTAAACACTACAGCGCTTTTGTTTATTATATCACAGGAGTTTTCGAAACTGACCATATTAAATTTGTATTATTACATTTATATAATACTATATTAAATAGATTATCATATATGTAAATGATGATATATTCTATTGAATTGTTGGTTATTATGCGTTTTTTAATGCCTTTTAATTTTCAGTTTTTTATATAGCAGTCTGTTTTTTTTTATTAAAAGAAGAATCGTTTTTATAATATTAGCTTTTGCTCGCGGCTTAGATCGCGTTGATATAGGTTTGACCTATCTCTTGGAAATAATATTTTTTCAAGATTAAATATACATTACATCTTATTCTATGCATCTGACAACGTGTATAGCATTTTTATTATGATGGATTGAGTACTTAACACGGGGGAGTTCCGATTCTGACGTGGCCGGAAACGGTTGTGTCCGCGCTCGGAGCGATATTTCGTGATTATTGTGATAATCGCTATTACATCGTGAGTGTTCGTTCGGCTTTCGCCTTGAAGTGCCAATCCGCCTGACTTAGCGCACACGTGTACCGCACCTGCGGAACACCTGCGTTCTTTTTCCTGAAATCGAGTGAGACCCTTTTTGTATTTATTTATTGCTTCGTTTATTATATTATATTGATACATTTATTTGTTTACTAATTAGTTTATCTATTTATTTACATAGTCCTTTATCCCTTTAGTCGTCATTTCTTTATAACTTTATTTATTTCAATTATTTATTTGTTCTATATCTATGCAAATTATCTACCTTG
Organism: Antheraea mylitta; assembly: GCA_014332785.1. NCBI lineage: Eukaryota > Metazoa > Arthropoda > Insecta > Lepidoptera > Saturniidae > Antheraea > Antheraea mylitta. Next base: position 1,247,254 of record JACEII010000010.1, read on the forward strand.
CCTGTCTCGCTAACGTATTTCCTGTCTTGCTTTCTTCTTCTGGGTCATTTTAAACAGCTCTCTTTATCCGCACCCGGGATAGACCCGTAATTAATCCGTTCGGTGTGCCCCCCTGCCCTTAAGGTAGGGAGGTCGCTTTGCATTCCCCTCAGGCCACGAAATAGCCCTCCAATTCATGAGAAGTCTCCGGAAGAACTTATTAGCGAATGGAGTTGACGAAAACATCGTCGACGCCGTTCTCGCGCGTCACTGTGCCCCGTCCGAGA
>JACEII010000010.1:1247529-1295089 GCA_014332785.1 Antheraea mylitta
CAATACGAAGCCCGCGTACCAACCGCGAACTCGTACTCGCCACTATCCCCGATAGACCCCGCTGATAGGGCTCCGATCGACGCGATGGAGCTAGACGTCGCGACACCCGCCGCTTCCTCCGTGTCCGGTCACGCCGCCGCGTCTGACCTCGCGCCCTCACCCTCGCCTTTATCCGCGATAGACAAGGACGGTTTCATAACCGTCACGAAAAATAAAAATCGTCCCGTCCTCCGCCACGCAAATCCGAATCGGACTCGGGTCCAGTAGGTCCGGCAGTAAAGGAACCGTGCCACGAGACCAATAGATTAAACGGCGCCCGGGCGCCCACCGCGACCGGGCAACACGCCAAAACAAAATCGAGCTCTGACAGATCCAGTCCTCTCTCCGTCCCGTTCACTCCAACCGCGGCTAAGAAGCCTCGCCCACCCCCGCCGATCACCATCCAGGATAAGGCGCGATGGATGTCAGTCTCCACCATGCTGAAAACCTTAGGCATTCAGTACACGTCAGCCCTCAACACCTAGGCAGGGATTCAGGTTAAGGTGACTAGCACCGATCACCATCGCAAGCTAACCGAGTACTTACGAGTACAAAAGTTAGCTTATTTTACATACGCACTAGAGGAGGAACGTCTACTCCGAGTAGTATTACGCCGTATCCCGGTCGAAATCTCGACAGACGACATACTAGCGTTCCTTAAGAACGAGAACTTCCCCGTCCGAGAGGTACACCGCATGTACCACCCGATCACTAAGTCCAAGTTCAACTTAGTGTTGGTCATTCTTGACCGCACTAAGGAGGGCAAGGAAATTTTTAATATCACGTCCGTATGCGGTCTCACGGGCGTCACGGTAGAGCCCCCACGCAAGTCTCACACGCCCTCGCAGTGCTACAACTGCCAGGGCTACGGTCACGTAGCTAGGAATTGCCATCTTCGTCCGAGATGCGTAAAGTGCTTAGGAGATCACTCCATTAGGGAGTGCCCGCGTACCCCAACCTCAGCAGACCCTCCAAGTTGTGTTATGTTTGGGAACGCGGGTCATCCCGCGAACTATCGCAGATGCCCCCGCACCCCGAGCACGCTACGCCCTCGCTAAGCGAGGCAGGCGGCCAGAGCGCCTGTCGCCGCCACCCGCCCTCCGCCTTCGCCTCCGCCACTCATGTCCACGGACGCATTCCCCGGCTTGCCAGGTGCTTCCCGCACCCCGGCAGCGCACGTGCCCACCCCGCGTGCGCCACCCTCTGTGCCGCACGCGCCGCAACCCGTGCGGGCCTCTCTGACCCCTTGGGCTCCCAAACCTCAGTCCCAAGCTCCTAAACCTCAGGCACAGCCACCGCAGGCGAAGCCTATTCAATACGACCGCCTCAGCACCTTTTCTTTCGACGGCGTTGACTGGATTAGCCAGTTAATGGTCGTACACGACATAGCAGACGTCTTACCTTTTGCCAAGCTTCTCGTGACGAAGAGAAGTCAGGATATGCTCAGAGCGTACGCGCGTTTCCCGGCCCTTGCTAGGACAATGAACGAGCTCGTCCGTGCTCATTACAACAAGTCGGTTTAACAATGTTTGCGGCAATGAATAGGGTTAAACCGCGCGGTCTATCTCTTTCATTTTTTAATGCTAGAAATCTCTCAACACAGCGTGATCTAGTAGCTGCCTTCTTGCGCGATAAACAAATAGATATTTTCCTCGTACAGGAAACATTACTAAAACCGAAAATGCGTAGCCCGCGAATCGCAAATTATAATATAATTAGAAGTGATCGTGTCACCCACGGGGGTGGCACCTTAATCTACTTTAAATGCTCGTTATACTGCATGCCGATAGATCCGCCCGCTCTAACCAATATAGAACTGTCAGTGTGTAGACTAGGGATGACCGGTCAGCCATCCATTATAATAGCGTCCACGTATCTCCCGCCGACTACAGAATTATTAAAATCCGACTTAGAAGCGTTATTCGAATTAGGAGACTCCGTCATAATAGCGGGGGACCTCAACAGCGGGAACGTCATCTGGAACAGTCCAACTACTGCTCGTAACGGGAAGATATTGGACAGACTAGGCGACAATCTAGCTTTTGACGTCATAGCCCCTATGGAACTCACTCATTTTCAAGATAACTGTCGTCCGACAGTATTAGACGTAGCTCTCTTTAAAAACGTCACGCTTCGGGTACGACTCATACAAGTCGTACACGAACTTGACTCAGATCACCGTCCCGTTATACTACTGTTAGGTTCGAGCTCGGATGCCACCCCTCCGTCGGTTAAGGTGGCAGATTACGCGAAACTCGCACGCTATTTCAAAGACAATCCTACGTCTCAAAGTTTAGACAGGATTCCGGACGTGTTGGTGTCGAAAGCTAACAGGGACCTGGCTATCGATTCCCTGGTCGATTACCTTCAGCCCGCCGTCAGGGAGACCTCGAAAGCGGTGAACGATCGCCGCTTTATACACCCGGACGACGTGAAGACATTGATCACGGAAAAGAACGCCGCGAACCGAGCTCACGACACTTACCCGTCCGCAGAGAATCGCGATCGCTTACGCTCACTGCGGAAGTTACATAAGAATCGAATCTCTGAGATCCGGGCTGACAGGTGGGACGGTCTTCTGGAGGACATCCGGCCGTCCCATCTGGAGTTCTGGAAGCTCATGCGTACATTTAAGTCAGCCGAGACTATTCCGATGCCCCCTCTCGAGAGCGGCCCCGGGTTGCCTCCCGCGTTTGACACTATAGATAAGGCGGAGTGTCTCGCCGCGAGTTTAGAAAAACAATGCTCACCGAATACAGCAAACACTGACCCTACCCATATTGGTTCGATCGAGTCTTCCCTCGAGCGTACACTCGCGTCTCTGCCGGTGAATACACTAACTCCTATCACTTTTAACGAAGTATCGGATGCCATCCAGCATTTAAAGCTTAGGAAGTCCCCAGGTCCCGATGGGATCAGGAACGAGGCATTGCGACTACTTCCTGATCACATCATAGCTCTACTGGTCTGCATCTTCAATGCAGCGATGTCCCAGGGCCATTTTCCAGCCGCCTGGAAGAAGGCCATAGTGATAGGCATTCACAATCCCGGCAAAAAAGCTACGCTTTCCGATAGCTACCGCCCTATTAGCTTATTAGATATGCTAGGTAAGCTATACGAACGGCTCCTTCTGAACCGACTCCAGACATCCATATCGGACTTAAATATGCTACCGCCGGAGCAGTTTGGTTTTCGCGCGGAACACTCTTGCACAAACCAAGTGCACCGCCTCACGGAGTACATTCTAACTAGGTCCAATGATGATTGTGGAAGGGTTTTATTATTTTCCCTTATCGAACTGAAAAAACTCTAATTTTCCGATAATAAATACATGGAGGAGTTGTTGAGGCGTGTATGCTTGGTACATATACACACCTTAACAACTCCATGTGTTTTATCGAACTGAAAAAACTCTAATTTTCCGATAATAAATACATGGAGGAGTTGTTGAGACGTGTATGCTTGGTACATGTACACACCTTAACAACTCCATGTATTTTATCGAACTGAAAAAACTCTAATTTTCCGATAATAAATACATGGAGGAGTTGTTGAGGCGTGTATGCTTGGTACATATATACGTCTCAACAACTCATACATATATAAATAGTTAGCTAGGTTAGCTAAGATAGGACGCGATTTGCATGTAACAGGCAACAGCCAAGCCGAGGTGTGCCACGCACCCTTGAGCTAGTTGCCAAAAATAAAATCGGTTGAGTGCCTTAAGCGCTCGCCTTAGTAGTTCGGTGAAGCTGTTAAGACCTTGCTGGGTCAATAGCGTAGTCAGTTCGAAAAAAAAAGTACTTAACACGTGAAAGCATAACAAACAAACAAACTCCGGTCACATTCGTATTTATAATATTAGTTAGGATAAGGATATATGATGACATAAAGGTATTTGAAATAGTAGGTCTTGCAACAAAATTGTCTCTCTGTTGTAGTTGTAGTTGTAGAAGTTATGCTAATAAAAAAAAATTGAACCGTCACGAGATGTCTGGTACATGTGAAATATCGAAATTGTTTTCTACAATTTAAGAGCATAAAAGAACTGATTACGATATGAATCAGTTATGGTTTGTAGTCCGGTGAAGCTGTTAAGACATAGTAAGGTCAATAGCGTAATCAGTTCGAGAAAAAAAAAATGTCTCTCTGTTTATTTCAATGGACATCATATAATATACGCATAATACCCTCTTGAATATACAAAGTTACTATAAACGCTTAAGATAGATTTTATTTGTTTATTACGATGAACCATCACATACTGTTGCTGTTAATAATTGGATCACATAATATTTCCGTTTCAAACTACACTACATCACCATTGTCATCTATAAGCTAACCTAAAAACTATTCAGTCCCTAATTTCGCGCCACAACCCTCGGTTCTGTCCTAGTAGCAAATATTTTGTTGGAGATTTTCACGATGTTATCGACCGCTTACGTTGCCACCTTCTCTCCCTCTTTTAGTAACGTTCTATATTACGGCACTGAAAATTCTGGCTTCTAATCAACCATTTTCTTTCTGAGAGATTCTTTGCTCTATTTTTATTATCTTTCAAATGTAAAGTATATCAATATTTGTAGATTAATACGTTGTTATTGTTGTTGAATTTTGTATTATACAGTTTGCTTTTCATAATGGTTTTTACCTTTTGCGAAGGTGTTTTATATTCCTAAATTTCTTTATTGCTTTTAAAAGTATGTGTGTTAGTTAATTGTTTTTTATCTTCTTTTAGACGCTTAATGATATTTATATTAAAATAAAATTGTATAATTTAAATCATCTATTTAATTATTGGCACTCAGGTAAAACCTTCAGTTTTTGAAGTAAAACTGCTTTAGACGCGGCTAGACGTCTAGACGAAGGTAATTAGACGACAATGCAACGGAAGTCCGTTACGGCAATATGGCGTCACGTTTCTCTATCATCCGGTTTGATAATAATTAAACATAACTAAAATTTCTATTTAATCATAATTATTTTAATTCGCTAATTATCATAGTAATATGTTCGTGTTCTATATTTTATTTATTTTATAACAAAGAGTCGCTAATAATATTTCCTGTATTATTTAAGTTACGAATTAGCTGATAGATGTCATTAGAGATAATGAAGCTTTAATTTAATTTGTTATTTATTTACATTGAAACCAGATTGCAGCACGGTCACGCGCCCATTTATACATAATTAATTAATATAATAGTATGGTTTTTTTTATTCAATTTATTTTTAATTAACTTTATTTTTAAATATTTTTGATAGATTTGTTTATAAACTATTTATTGCCAAAATCAAAAATATTTCTAAAGTTTTACTCCAATCGCATGTGATGGTTACCCGCATTATTTTTTTTTAATTTACTATTTAAATTGATATTTACCACTCATCTTTGTTATTAGAATCGAGTTGGATGTAGAAGATAGCTTATATTCTCATGATAAAAAAATATATTGTACTTTATTAATTAATATTTATAGTTGGTATACAAAAATGTTCTGTAGGTGATGTTATATTATGTAGAGATATTATAGTAGAGAATCATTAAACGATTTTATATTGGCAACCAGCTCAAGGGTGCACGGCACACCTCGGCTTGGCTGTTGCCCGTTGCATGCAAAATCGCGACCTATCTTAGCTAACCTAGCTAACTATTCATATATGTTTGAGTTGTCGAGACGCACATGAGTACCAGCATATCCGCCCCGACAACCCCTCCATATATTTTTATCGGAAAAATTTGGAGAGTTTTTCAGTTCGATAAGGGAAAAAATCTTTCACAAAATAACCCTTCCACAAAGATGTGTAGCGTGTAGGCGTGCACGTGTGTGAAGGTGATAGTGTAGTGTTGTAGCAGTGATGTATGGGTGAACTAACAAACTTAAAGGACCTAATTAAAATAAACCGTCTATGAAGACCGTAAGTCGTTTATTGTTGCCAGAGCAAAGTTTGCGGTGCCATCAAGTTAATTTTGTTTGTATTATATACCTACCCGTCTGAGCACACATAATTTATCGCACTAGGGACATCACGTTGCTTGTAAACTTTGTGTTGGTTTTTCCGATATACACATTAGGCTTCCCTCTTCATTATCATAATAGTAATTAGGTCGTGTTCTTAATAAATCATTAGAATAAATTATATTATATTATTTATGTTATTATATTATATTTAATTTTTATAAATGTAAATTAATTTTGTAATAGTTTATTTTCATTTTATTTACATACAAAAACAATATTTTTTTTATTCCTAATAAATAATGTAATTACAAGTAAATCAACGGAGAATACTGATAAGTAACAGAAAAATATATTTAATGAAAATGATAAATTTCTAAAGCACTCGCAAAAAATATGTAAAAAATTTATAGAATTGATAAACTCCGTTCTAATTATGAATACTATAATACAGCGGCTATTAAATAAACTAATATTAAAAGCGAGGTTATACAAACAAAAAATTTAGTAACTTCAATAATTTTGAAACCTCAAAATGTATTTTAACGTACATTTATAGTACACTAGAAGATTTACAATGAAATCTGCATTGATTAAGAAGATATAATGTCGATTAATGGGAATGTGACATCTGATTACGTAAGATGTCGCATTACGAACGAAACTACACTACAATATTGATATGTGACATGTGTAAGCTGTAACAGAGATTTAAGGCAGATATTATTCAGATAAATAAATAACAAAGCACTAACGAGTAGTGTTATAAACAGTAATTTTATGATAAGGGAATGCGTCTAGTAATGTAATCTCTTAAGTGTGAGAACAATGACTTGCCTAGCAAATAAAATCAAATGCTTACAGGTACTTACTATAAAGAGTATAACGTGAAGTCATTTTGAATTTTCCTTTATTGAAGCTATACTTCTTTTGGCGCGTTAGGGAAAAATGGTGAGAGTAAATTTTACGATGCGCGTGCACTCCGTCACGAAAAACCGACACCCTGAATTTATGGCGAAGCGCGCGCGCGCCGTCACTAAAAACAGACACCCTGAAGTTATGGCGATAAGCGCGCACGCCGACACGAAAAACCGACACCCTGAAGTTAGCTATAGTCAACATTTTGTTTCTTTGTATTTGTTGTTTGTATTTCTTTGTATTAAATCTTTCAATGTATTAAATACCTTTTTTCTATTGTTAGTGTCGTTTTTTCTACAAACGTAGAATAAGGCGAAAGATAACATTTTTTAATAAAAGACTGGTAGTCCGGTGAAGCTGTTAAGACCTTGCTGGGTCAATAGCGTAGTCATTTCGAAAAAAAAAAAAAAAGATTTTTATCTTGTTACGCCAAAGAAGTATAATTTCGAACACGGGTACATCTTACACACACTTTTTTTTGTTATTATTTTAGATTTTACTTTGAACTCTCAGCTTACTTACGCTTATTTTAGAACAGTTGTTGATTTTCAATGGCTTTATTAAAAATAGATAAAATATGATCTATGTTCATAACAAGAATATAATAAAATAGTCTGTGAGCAAAGACAGGCAACACTGGTGACAACGGATAATGCCAGATAGTAACTGATATAAGTAACTAGCTTCTGCCCAAGACTTCGTCCGCATGGAATAGATACTTTCGGCTAATGCTAATATGCAGCGAAAGCTGTCAAAAGCAAAAAATCCGGATTTTGAAGCATTATTCATTGGTGCTCCGTTCCTATTGGTTTTACCGTGATTATATATAGCATATAGCTTTCCTCGATAAATAAGCTATTTTTATCACTGAAAGACTTTTTCAAATGGGAACAGTAGTTCCTGAGGTTAACGCGTTCATCGAAACAAACCCTCCAGCTTTATAATATTAGTATAGATTACTACTCTTCTCTCGTACATAACTTGAGCCGTCATTCAAATTACAGTAACTTTTGAAAGAGCAGACCGATTTTAATGAAACAAAGGCTAAATTATTCTTGAGAATATACTTTATGATTTTCCTTGTGAGGTTTTATTGTGAACTCAGTACTTTAACCGTGATGCGTGTTCATGCAGACAGACAGACATTTATAAAAATTTAAATATATTTTATTACTTATTTCTAGACACCTGCATCATTTTTTTTTCACGAAAATCTAAAAAGTACAGACACCTTAGATTTACATTCTTATCTATCTAATAACTTTAAAAGAGCAACACATATATTTTTATATTTGTATTTTTTTTTATTGTACCACAGCAAAATGACTGCACTGTGCCTGATGGTAAGCACAGTACAATCCAAAAACAATGGCGACCACCGAGAGACACGCCATCCCTCGGCGGACGCCGTTGTGATGCCGGCCTGCGTAAATGTCTCTTCACGTTACGCTTGAAGGACCCCATGTTATAGGAAGGAGGGAACACACTAGCCGGGAGATTGTTCCACAGCTTCACGATACGGCAAAGATATGAAGTTGCGAACTTTATATATAAATATATATGTATATATTCAGAATCTCGGAAACGGCGTCATCTATTTCCGTGAAACTTAATATGTAGGTAGTTTCGGGGACGATAAATCGATCAAGCTAGATTTTATTCATAGAAAATCCTTTTTAACTGAATTTTCAGGCAATGAAAAAATATAGCTGGAGTATAAAGGTAAATTTCGCCACCGCTGTTCGAGCAAAAATAGCTCAAATAGAAATCGGATGCTTCGAAAATCCGTGTAACCCCATTTCGAATCCTAGTGACAGCAGAAGTGATACATTTTTTAAATATTTTTTTTTTTTAATGTTAATTTTATAAGGCAAACCTAACAGTTTATTTTAATTTAAAACATGTTTTTTTAAAGAACCGAGTTGGGCTCGGTCGCCCAAGTACTTATATTTATATAAAATAAATGTCTATTATTTTTAGCATTCATACGGTCATCGATCTTTTACTCTATATTATCTTTGGAAATTTTTGGTAAGTTGAAGTTTAAATATGTACGGAAATTTTATGAAAGCTTAAGTCAAAAATAAGAATATGGGAGTACTATTTATGTACACTATGTAGGGTATTACCACTATATGAAACACCTCCCTTACCTAATAAGGCTCTTGTACAATGCTGTCAGAAATTGATTAACTGTCGCAAAACAGTCAAGACAAACCTACTAACCTAACCTACTCTAAATCATTGTTAGAGCTTATGCACGCTTAAACAAGATGATGTAGTGGCGTTTTAATGCGATATTTCGCAACCCAGCTGACGCAGGCGAGCGCCTGACAACACGTTCAGTACGACATGTATATACAATATTCATTTTCTTAGGAGATTCAATTGTAAAACTTTTTAAGCATTATAAATTTATTACATTTTATTTCAATTTTTAGTTTATTTTTAATAGGTACTGTTAAAATGTGCTATGCAAATCACTTGATATTATACTGTAAATATGGTGGTCAATTAAAAAGTTTCCTCCAAAAAACTCTGCTTTCTAATACAATATATCTTTGAAGTCCCATAAATTTACAATATGATACAATAATATGCGCATGAGCACAAAATTATGTATATTTATAGATGTACAATTAGGCTGGATATGAAAGAATTTTAAAATTTCCCTTTTTTGCCTCAGTACTACATGTAAAACGCTTGTGATAAGTGACAGGATTACCCTCATTTTATGTTTATATGGCCGGCAATAACTTGTTAGCTACCCACATCCGGTACTGCTCGTCGTATTCAAGACACGAGATACTAGCGCCACATATTAGAGATACGCATTAACATTAGCTCCATTTTATTAAAGATACATGAATGAGAATTATTATAATTATATAGATTGCAATAAGACATAAATAGGAACTGATATTACTTGCATAACATTAGTTTTATGATAATAATAGTAATTGATTTGACACCCATAGTTTGACCTATAAAGGGCTAGATGTCGGTACTTTACACACACATATTTCAGATATATAAATAACAATGATTTTATATAGAATTGATGTACGTAAATAATATTAATATGTTCATTAATTATATCTTTGTGTTACTTAAAACATATAGCAGAATTATAAGTAAATGGTAATGGCTTTGAGTTATATAGTTCGTCTTATAAATTGTATAGTTCGGCCTATAAAAGGCAAGATGTCGGTAGTATCTACGCATTCCGTTGTGACACATTCCTCTGTGAATATTTCCTATTGTAAGCCGTTACTCTGGGCAAATAAAGAGTGAAAAGTATTTACTTAGTATTTATTGGCATCCTGATTGCATCGACTATGGCGTATATATATACACAACGTGATAACAAACTGTAAGAATGACTAAAAGATTCATATTACGATGTGGAATGTAAAAAGTACCGTAAAAGAATGTAGTGGTAGATATTTATTCGTAACTTTTGTCGAATATTGTATATGAAACATAACATCATAGTAATTAACACAATTCTGATTGTAACGTGTTAATCACGTAATACTATTCAATATTGAATACTGGCTCAGTACAACCCATTAAATTGTTAATTAAACATTTACAATTATAGTCTTCAGCAATCAGTTAACGTTCAAGATTTGTGACGTCATAATATAATATTCTCCAGTGTTTATTTTATTCGTATTGAAGAAGTAATATTTATCTATATAATATTTGTAATCATAAAATCATGCAATACTTTTCTCATTTGATACATTGTTATAATATTGAAATATTTGCATATTATATAATATAACGTTTGACTGATCGAGCATTTTTAAAAATGAGGCAGCTTGGTGTTTTTGTTTTTATAGGCTTATGTTATCCATTCTATTATAACTTGCCTCTACATAAAACTATGATATATTTTAATGTAATTAGATTTCGTTTTATAAAACGAGTACAAATGGTGGACAGGTGATTGACGTGTATAAAAATAAAATACAGTTTAAGGTTATTTTATTCAACCTCATAAGTTTTAGCGTTTTATCTCAGTATTAGTGGTATCCGCCGCGAACTTTGAACCCGTACCCAACGCTGCGCAGTATAGAAGACGACCGCGACACATTTTTACCGACCGTCCTGATTCAATCACGTCGCCGAAAGATCAGTACCCGCTTGTCTCTCCAAACAAAGCGTGTTCACGCCCCCACCTGCGTAACCACAGATCACGCCGCTGTGGTCTGGGGGTAAATTTTGCTCCAGCACACCAAATTAGGCCCCCCTCGGCAGCGGCTCAAGCCTAGGTCCGTTCCCTCGGCGTGGAGCACTTGAGTACGCTGTTCACGCGAAACAGTGACACTAAACCTTACATCACTGCTACAACATCACACATATCACCTATACACACGTGCACGCCTACACGCTTACACACTGATTTTCTTTTTCAGAGAAATAAACGACAAATAGTTCTACCCTTATTTTTTCTTATCCTATCCTATCCTATATCGTTTTGAGGAATTTTTCCGACACAAAATACATATAGGAGTTGTTGAGGCACGCATGCATGTTTCAATAACTCATATACATATATCTAGATAGCTTAGCTTAGGTTATCTCAGATAGGTCGCGATTTTTGCACAAAACAGGCGACAGCTCAAGCCGAGGTGTGCCGTGCACCCTTGACTTAATCGCCCAAACATCCCAAATCGTCTGAGTGCCTTTAACGCTCGCCTCAATAGTTCGGTGAAGTTGTGAAGACTATTCCAGGTCAACAGCGTTTTCATTTCGAACAAAAAAAAAAATCTCAGTATTACCTAATGTCACATGATAATTTGTAAAAAATGGTAACACAGCTTTAGTCAAATTTGAGAATTCACTACTATAGATATGTACACCATAGAAAATTAAAGATTTAAGTCTAAGGATAAATTCCTTCTACTGATTAAAACTGACAATTGTCTCATCAAGGTAATTAATACATTTTGGTACTTATGTATTAAATGCACAGCGCTTGCCGACCGTGAGAGCGATCGGCTCGCCTTATTTTTTTTCGTAACTCTAACCTAACCTAACCAAAGCGAGATGAAACTGTTTTAACTTAGAAGTCATCAAGTTCGTAATATACAAAGCGGTACTTTCGTATTAACGGCAACGCAGTACGCTAACCGACTGCTGCCGCGGCCGGCTTGTGCTACCTTTGTTTCCCAAATCTGACCTAACCTAAACGAAGATGGGAAAATTGAGAAAAATAAATTGGTTAGATTAGGTTAAACTACCAAAACAAAGATAGTGTCTCGGTTTGGTTAGATTAGGGTAAACTTGCGAAAAAATATATCGTGAGCCGTAGCAGCGGGCGACGAGCGCGATGCATTTAATACGTAAATACCTACATTTTAAAGTTATATTGTGATATGTAATGTTAAATTTAATTATATACAGGGTGTGTTTGATATTCCTCCTACAATCATGAAACAACGAAACCATAATTACTGAACAAGCGCGTGCTGGATTCGGGATCCCTCACTCATTAGAACGAGCTTATTTGACATGCGATCAATCATCGTAGTGTAATGTCACGGCTGTCATACACTCGGCACACAGATTTTAATTACCCTAAGACGCTCCCTTGTAACCCGCCTCCTTATTACCATAACGAACCAAGTAAAACAATCTTAGTTTAATAGCCTTCTTTAAGTATAATAAATATGTGAATATTTTTATCATATTGTTTATGTTCTAGTTACGAAGGTCAGAGTCGGAGGATCCAAAAAAAAACCAAATTACTTCAATTAATTTATTAAGAAAATAAAATTACAATGAAAACTAATACTAGAGAGCTTCCGAAGTTAGGATAGCCCTCGCCTAAAACTAACATTGTGAGAGTGTAGCCGATGTTAGGCTAACTCTCACACATTAAAATAAACTTATAGCATAATGAATGCTACCGATGCTAGGTTAACACTGTTTAAACGTTGTTTCGTCCAAGTTTTTATACATGAATAATGTGGGAACTAAGGAGTCGGACCACCGAACGTTTCCACCAAGTTTGTACACCTGTTGTACCGTGGTAATAGCTGACTCGTTGCTCTGAACACCTGCAGCGCCTTGAGACTGGGAACTCGGCTCTCTTAGTCATCGACTGTGGAGTGTGGCGATGGCGTAATCCTTTGAACACCTACCGCATCGTGGGACTAGATATCTTAGTCAGCAATTGTGGTGTGTACCGATGGCGTAACATTCTGAAATCTACATAAATAAATAAAATTACAGTGTGTTTGTAATGGTAAAATAACAGCTTTATACTAGTATTTATCTTTAAATAGTATAAAATGAAATCGCTTCCGTTCTCTGTTCCCTGAGATCCTTTAAACTGTTCAACGGTTTTAAATCTAGTTTTCAGCAAAAGGCAGAGTGACTCAAGAGCAAGATTTACATGTAGTAGTGGGAGGCCAGTGGTCAATATTCGATCGTAGTTCATTGACTTTTTAAAGTTTGATCTTCATTAGGGTTTCTTTGTTAGTAATCTATAATCAAAGGTTTTCATCATGGCTACTCAGTTATTTGCCACATTTTTTTATATTGTATAAACATAATAAATCTATGTCTAAAAGAAAACTGGAATTAATGTTTGATTGAAGACGACGTTATTTTGCGAAAATCCATCATTAAATATTATAGTGGACGCTACTTTGTACTTCCGTCTGGGATTGGTTGACCACTTCTACGTCTAACAACAACATGTCGAAATTACACGTCAACCTACAACATGTTTTTATTAATTTATTAATAATTATTATATTTATATTAATTATATATTGTATAATTAATATATATTTATTGATAAATTGATTCTATTTTTGTTGTAGTTAGACGTAGTAGTGGTGCTCAATCAATTCTAGACGGAAGTACAAAAGTTTATATTGGAATTAATTATAAATTTGAAACAAAAAACAGGCGGTTACATAAGGTGGTAAAGCTCTCAAATTCTAAGTAAACATAACTTTACGAAAATCAAGATGTTTCTTGCACCTCACGACACAATTTTCAACTAATTTTAAACGACACCATGGGTGGTGGTATTTCTGGGTATATTGAATTAAATGTAGTCTGTACATTATGATAAATAGTTATATGCCCAGTATCAATGTTTAGAAAAGTAATGGATACACAATAGAATCAAATGATGAATTCAAAACAAAGGTGTTTTTAATACTGCTATTAAATTTTGAAAATGGATTGTAGTGGTAGAGACACGCTCAAGCTATTATTGGTTTCAGCATGAATGGGTCGGCTCGTCCGGGGTAGTACCACCCTCTCACAGAAAACCGACGTGAAGTAACAGTGCTTGCATTGTTGCGTTTCGTTTGGTTAGTGGAGAGTCGGAGAATCACCTACCCTCCCCTTCCCCTTCTTCCTTCCCTTCCTGTCCCCCCCACCCTCGTCCCAAACACAGGCTGGCAACGCACTTGTGACTCCCCTAGTGTTGCAAGTGTCTATGGACGGTGATGATAACCTAACATCAGGTAACCCGCATGTTCGTTTTCCTCCGATATGATATAAAAAAAAGAAATCATTTTTGTTCAAAATTCATCATGAACTGTACTAAATATTATTGCTATTTCAGGTTGAGGTTCAGGTCATTGTAAGAAAAAGAACCTTAATAAAGTTCAAACATTAAAAATCAATGAACTATGATCGAATGTCGACCACTTTAACTAAAAAGATGATTTGACACCAAAACCCCACATGACATGGCGCTTGAACTACCATTCCGACAAATCGCTAATATGTGGGTAACAAAGGACTTTATTGTAAAACCTAACACTATTACTTAAAAAACTGTCTCAGATATTGTTGGGTATTTGAATTAGAAATAAACAACTGTTATTAAATCTCTTCGAATCGTAATTCATTCAATCCGCAATAATTACCCGTAACCAAGATAACATTCCATTTTATTCTATATTTTTATATACTATCAGGGCGCTATTTGCCTACATACCCTACAGATATGTATATGATATTTTTTTATATCTTTACCTGTAATTAAAATGCTTTACTTTAAGGTTCAATCACAGCAGATTACTAACGTATCGGCATAGGACTATGAACATTCGATGTAGAATTATTGTGGACGGTTCTAGGCTACTTATTTTTTGGAATGAACGGCCCTTTACAATTCTTTTTAATGCCCAAAGAAGCGGAATAGATAGATAAGTCACGATCTCCAGATAATATTATAAAAGTATCTAAGTAAGTTGTTTTACAAAGTAAAAGTGAGTTACCAAAAATATTTATATTCTTATCACGTAACAGGAAATATTGAAAACATCCAGCAAGAGGCCAATTTTATTTTATTCAGCTACTCGATGAAGTTTTAATCTCAGTATATTATTGGTCAAAGGCTTATTATATAGACGTAATAAGAAAAAAAATGTAATGTTATTTTATGACAAAATTCTTGATATATAATTGTATTGCATCTTAATCTTAATGTGATCATCTTATTACTTGGTAGCTGCGACTTTATTCACGTGACTAAGATTGAAATGTTTCATTTGAATTAATTGGTAGCTGTATTTAATATTTTCGATTTTAATTATATCATTAGTACTATATTCCTCAGTCTAATTTTTTACTTTTTAATTACATATTAAGAAACGACAACTTAAATAGAAATTAACGATTGTTTTTTTTTTTGGAATGATTAATGCTCTTGATCTTTGACAACTTTACTGACTATGGCGATGAGCCCAAGAGAATTGTAACTGAAAAAGCAATATGCTGTAAGCAATCCGCGAATTAAAACCTACTATTCGTTCCTATTAACTATATATTAATTATATACGCGTACCTATAACTACATAGTTAAAAAAGAATAAAGGTCCCTCGCAAAATATGGCTGTGCAACTATAAAGTGCAGTATCGTATTCGTTGTGAAGTAATAATGATAGTGTTATTGTTTCATGAAGCAATGCGTTTGAAGACTACTTTCCGGGGGATTGAACTTAATATTCGAAGTCGAAATTCTAATTATTTAAAGTAATCTATTAATTTATAGCTAGTGGGTATTATAGTATGCCTGTCACGTGAATTCCGAGGTTCGACGATGAATATATTAAGAGGCTTTTCAAATATAATAATTACCGTGTTCTCATTAAGGTTTATTTTTACATGTTTTTACTCGTGGCTTCGCTCGCGTTAATTTAGATTTGATACCATTTCCCGTACCCTATTAATGAGCATACATTTCGTGATGATCGGTTGAGTAGTTATAATGTGAATACGTAACAAACAAATAAACTCATATTCACATTTATATAATTAGTTACGATGTTATTAATCAAAAGGTGATTAGAAATGTTTTATATTTGAGTTTTTACGGAGTGGGGTTTATTTTTAAAATTGTACAATTGCTGCCATTTTCCATTTTTGATTGTACATTCAGAATTAGAGATTTGCAAATGTAAAAAAATTGGTTGTCAATAAAGTCAGAGAGATAGATGCGTCATAAGACTTGCGCTATCATCTATTCCGCGCTCTCCCTTGCACGCTCGGCTCAGGTGGAACGTGACAATGACTCATGCGTTTTCGTACGTGCAGGCGGCGTTCATCGATTTATAAGACGTTATCACGTCACATTAAATTATAAATGACTAATAAAGGCAATATTTAGGTAATAATATATTACCAAGACATAAGCGCGCTAAAGCTAAACATTTATATTAATAATAAGCGATCATCACATTACTTATCACCCTCTCTGTTTCACAGATAACTGACATGAACTTACGTACTTGAATTATTCGGTCAGTGAAAGCGCCGGAGGCCCACATCCCCTCCTTTCCCTCCTCCATTTTCCCCTTCTCCCTCCCATCACCCCAAACACAGGCTAGCGATGCACTTGCGACCCTTCTGGTATTGCTAGTATCTATGGACGGTCGTGATCACTTAACATGAGGTGACCCGTCTGTTGGTTTGCCTCCTATGATATAAATTTATGTATATTATGCAGTCCGGTGAAGCTGTGAAGGCCTAGTAAGGCCAATAGCGGTGTGAGTTCGAGGAAAAAAAAATGTATATTATATAGAAAAGAAAATATAAATTCGTATGATACACAAACAAGGCAAATATTGAAGCATCAAACATATCTTAATGAATGGTCATGTATTTCCATTAATGTCAATTTATATGACAGATTACTGTTGTAGGTAATTATATATCTTACCATACGAATAGTTGATTTTATACAAATGTACCTATTAAATATTAATCGTACCTATAAGTAATAAGCTACCTAGATCGGAAAACTTTGATGAACCACGATAAAGAAAGTAATCTTATAAATTAAGAATATATAGGTAAAGAGAAAAGATAAAATAAATTAACTATGTAATGTTACATAAATAAGAGATTATATGGGAAACGAATATACGAAGAATCAACAGGAATTTCAGCGAAAACAAACTTTAGTATTCAGGCTCTGATGTCGAAGTTCCTGTTGAGAAACGAATATCTAATTTCTGGCCAAAGAAGCAAATCTGCCGTGGCACTAGACATGAATATTAAACGTTGAATATCTGCCAGAGTGCAGACATTGTGAAAATTCGCTCCGATCGAGAAATGGAAATCCTACGCTTCACTTGCATTTTGTCATTAATATCATTTGAACTCAGCATTCAAATAAGGTGAATTTTCCGTAAAGTGATGAGAGCATCGCTGTTACGGTATTAGATGGATTATTTGTTCATATAAAAAAAACTGCATTTTACCCGCGACTTCGTCTGAATGATTTATTGTTTTTTTATATCATAGGAGGCAAAATAACAGGTGGGTCACCTGATGTTAAGTGATCACCACCGTCCATAGACACTTGCAACACCAGTACAGTCGCAAGTGCGTTGCCAGCCTGTGTTGGGGAATGGGGGGGAGGGAAGAAGAGATGGGGAAGGTGAGGAGAGCTGGGCCTCCGGCGTTCTCACTGACTGAACGAAACGCAACAATGCAAGCACTGTTACGTCACATCGGTTTTCTGTGAGAGGGTGGTTCGTGCGGACCAACTCATTCATACTGAAGCCAGTAATAGCGTCAGTCAGTCAGCGTGCCTCTACCACCTACTAAATTATCTTAATAATATAACGTATGTTCAGAGGAAGAAACGTTTAAAAAATTATAATCAAAAATATACATTACTAACTAGATCTATGTTCAAATAATTTTATGAGTTTACTTTCCTTCTCTTGTGCATACGCACCATATCGCTTGCCCCGTTTCACACATCGCAGAATGCGTAGTGCTTATTAAAATCATAATCTCTTAAAACTCTTAGTAACATTATATGAAATGTAGTTATCGTTATAGTTTTTTTTTTTTTTATCTGGGCCACGCCTCTTAAAAAGTAACATTAAAGATAAATTAATTTAAATATATCTATTAATTATTAAATGATACCAGTTCTTTATTTTTTTTATTTAAATATAAGAAGATATACCTTATTTTATACAATTTGGTTGTGGTGACATAATATAAACACTATTTGAATAGTGAATACGTAGCAACAATTTACATAAATAAAAGTTTAAAATTAATTAAACTACTATCATTATAGCGAATACTTTTAAGAACAGTAAAACAATTGACGTTCGTAACTTTTCATTACATAATGAGAATCCAAGGATCTCAATTGCACGGCATTTTTCCTTACCAATAAGTTTTTGAGTGTGTGGAATATAAACCAAAACTTTCCACCCAAAAAGCAGAGTAATATTTACAAGTAGGTATTAAATTTAATCCCAGGAGGCTTAATATGTACATAGATACAAAACTAAACTAATATACTGGCAATGGCTAGTACTGACGACCATAAAACAAAATCTTGAAAATACTCAAGATTTTTAACCAAAGTTTTCAGTTGGTGCAAAAATATGATTTGTAGTTATATATAGAAATATTTTGTCAATGCTTGAATAATGGTGTAGGATTAAAATAAATTGAAATAGCGTTTATTAAAAAAATGTTGTTCGGTGTATTACAAGCTTTAGTGAAATAGAAGATATTTTGTATTTTGTGGGGAAAGCTTGAACGCATTAGAGAGCATTAAGGAAATGCACACAGACATTCTCCTGCGGCAAATAAACAAAAACTTTTTGGAAACAAAAACTCGAGAGTCGTATTATGGCAGTAATTGGTCGCATAAATGTTGATATACGCTAAAAGCATATTCAGCAATATCCTCGTAATATATTGTCACAATATACCTTATTTTGTATTTTTTATGTGATTTCGGTAACAAAATCGACCGGTATGCAGTCACGGTAAACGGCATGACGCTTGTTTATATCATCAAGTTCCGTCTACGCCACCGCTCTCGATTCCCTTTTCGTTGCTTATCTGTGGTAACTGGTTAGCATTTCTATCTCACTATAGTTTACTTAACCATTTTTTAATATTAAATTCTTATATTAACTTAAATGTTTCAAATTAGTCGGGCATCCCATGACAGCAACTGTTTTTTTTTTATTTTGATAGTGTAAGTAAAATTCAAACTGATTGATATAATACATATTTGATGTAATCACAACTGTCAGCATTACGTTTTGTTATAGTCTTTATAACTAACAATTACTCTTAGATTTGAAAAAAGTGTGTATGTACTTATGTACACGCGTTAGAAGTTATACTTCCTTGGCGTAACAAGATAAAAATCTGTTATTAAAAAAACATATATTTCGCCTTATTCTACGTTTGTAGAACAAACGACACTAAAATCAGAAAAAAGGTATTTAATACAATGAAAGTTTTAATACTAAGAAATTCAAACTACAAATAAAAAGAAACAAAATGTTGACTATAGCTAACTTCAGGGTATCGATTTTTCGTGACGGTGTGCGCGCGCATCGTAATAATTTCAGCGTGTCGGTTTTTCGTGACGGTGTACATACGCATCGTAAACATTTACTCTCATCATTTTTCCCTAACGCGCCAAAAGAAGTATAACTTCAAGAATATATAAATGAAGGCCATGTAATTAAAATATAAAAATAAAACTCATTAAAATAATCATACAAAATTTAATATAAATACAAAATTGTCTATGAAGAGAGGACGTAAATAAATATATAAAAAAATTCAAATCGCACTAGTGATTACAAATTACTACAAACAAACTGTCCTTCCGTTTAATAACAGTATAGATATAGATAGATTATTGTTTATAATATATGGTATTGATATTTATTTTTACATTTAACAGAGAAACTAGTTACAAAATAAGACATTTATAACTGAAACTGGATCAATTTGAATGTCAAAAAGAGCACAAATGGAACTTGCAAACTTAGCTCAAGTTGTAATGCATATCGCAACTGAAATAAAGTAACCTCCAACCTATAAGTTATTCTGGTCGACTTCTTCGAAGCCAGCGTTCGAGGGACACAAAAGTTTTCTTAAAAGCTTTAGTATGATTGAATTTACTGGTTTGATTTATTATCTTGTTATTCCAACTATATCATTCTATATTTATTATCAGTTACTATTATTTTATATTGATTTCTTTTTATCAAATTTTTCTTCACATCATCGGAAACAGTATTATAAAAATATTAAGCAACCTCAATATTTGATTCATAAATTTAAAAAATCAAATATCAAATCAACATACTCTTTATTCAATTTAGACCCTGAAAAGGCACTTATGAACGTCAAAATTACCACCGGTTCGGAACACAACCCATTCATCGAGAAGAACCGGCAAGAAACTCGATCTGGTTTATCTTTTCATTATATATTTTGTTTTATATAATTACAACATAGCAAACATAATAAATAACACAGTTATGCCATTGTTTTGAGTTTTCACTTTTGTTGGCATTTCTAATGGCTGTCTCGATTTTTTTAAATTCTGGCTGGCAGTTTCAAAGGTTAATGTGTACAAACAAACAAAAACTTGAATTTTTTAAGTGTACATATTTATTGCAGATTGCTTACGGCTCGAACCGCATACACTATTATTATAACAACATATAGTCATTTACTTCCATTTTAAAACATGCCAAATTCAACAAAACATTTTTATTACGGAAATTCATAAGACAATAAATACATACCGGAATGAAATGGCAACTTTCAATGTAACCAAAAAATGGAAGGTTGAGGCTGGGATTTCTTGAAGTCAACCTTTTTTTTGTCAAACTGACTACGTTATTAACCTAGCAAGGTCTTAACAGGTTCGTTGGACTGTTTCCGTTAACTAAGTTGTTATAAAAATAAAATACTTGAGTCTAGTAACGATTTAGTAGGTAGTCCGATGAAGCTGTTAAGACCTTGCTGGGTCAATAGCGTAATCAGTTCGAAAATAAAAAACGATTTAGTATATGTTTACGCGAACTTTGTAGAGCCAACTTAACATACCACTACACTAGATCTGTGTGGTGGATTATTGAGTGCAATGTTTCTGATGTAAGTAAAGATCGAGCTAAATAATAGTAAAGAGCAGCCTTTAGAATAAACATAGTATTATTTGAACTAACATTGTTGGCTTTGCTGTCATTACGTTTTGTAGAAGAGGTAGGAATATAATATTATAGAACACAGATGTTGCTCATGACTTATTTTTCACGAAAATGTCCTGCAGTTACATGAGAACTACATGTTTAAACCGAATTATATTATGGACTCTCCTTTATTTTTTACATTGTAAATCATATAACGTTTTCAGCGATTGTAAGCTGCATTCGTGACCTTTAACATGCTTATATAACCACTTTAGTAAAGTGTAATGATATGTACCCAAGATAATACTCTGTTAAGCAATCTTTATACTAGTAAAAGTCATAACAAAATCAGTTTAGCCGACGGTTCAATTTTATTTATAAGTATACATTCATAAACAAAATATATATGATTCTTTACTATAGTATAACTATGTCGGTGACGCATTTTCGAGATCTAGATTTTTTTATTTACCGCGCATTTTTGATGTGAAACATCTTTAAGCGCGTGGAAACCTGGGGGCTTAACCAAAATGCTTATCGACAATCACTAACGCAAATAGAAAACGGAAAAATATATGGAGATGACATATCTGAGCGCTATATCACGTGATAATCACGCTCGCAAATAGCGCTCAGATATGTCATCTGCATACATTTTTGCGTTAGTGATTAATATAATATAATTATATATTATTATGATATATAATAAGCAACTTGGGTAGGCCCCCTGATTGTTGGCGTGGCGACGACGCGACGATGGCATACGCAAGAGGCTTTGCGCAATCTCTTCTACCGCATTGAGCTCGCATACCTATAGTATAATTTGAGAATTCGAAAATTTGAGATTCGTTCGATTCGAATAATTTTAAATGTTTCACATCTGCCAGGCGTTCCGTGACGGCTTAGTTTTTTTATAATAGGGATTTCTCTTCTATACTAATATTATAAAAATCTAGTTTGTGAGTTTGTAACGTTGTAGGGAGTAATCTCAGTATCTACTGGTCCAATTTGAAAAACTTTCAGTGTTATATAGTTAATTTATCGAAGATGGTTATATGCCATATATACGCTAAGACCAATAAGAGCGGAGCTCCAATGAAGAATATTTCGACTTCGGGGTTTTTTTTCCTCTTGAGAGCTTCCGCTGCGTTTTAGCATTAGCTCATCAAAGTAACTAACTATTCCACGCGAACGAAGTCGCGGGAAGAGGCTAGTATACAATATAAAACATATAAACCCAAAAGTTTAGTCTTTTGAAATCTCTCGATATTTTAAATTCAATGTAGCAAGATAGCACCTGCCTATCGGCTTCACTAGTATAGATCCATTTGTTAATATAAAATGAATAACAACTCTGGACAATTTCAACACCAGATAGACTTGTAATTTCCATGCGTCGGGCACACGGAAATGAAAGGCTGGTGTTGATAGCAATCGGGCACATAGCTCGTTCACATTTTGTCGATCGCTGTATTTATACTAGAAAATATCTAGAAAAGACAAATGCAGGAATATAACACTTTCAATGCAATCTGAGTTTTACTCGTGAATACTTTTTTAAATTTCTGTTTTGTTACTGTATTTTTTAAATCTCTCATTCAAATAACAAGCCTTGACGGTTAATATTGAAGTCATTATTGTCATTGTTACCTTATTATTCTTACTATTCACTGATAATTATGATCACATGAACATTTCAATAAACTATTTTATGATAGTTTTAATTTTGAATGGTTGTACTTTTTTTTCTGTATTTTCTGAGATTTATAAATCATTATTATTATTACAAAGTCCCCTGCCGCGTCTTACTGTTTGTTCGCGATAAACTCAAAAACTCCTGAACGGATTTTTATGAGGTTTTCACCAGTAGATAAAGCGGATTCATGAGGAAGATTTTACTATTAAAGTATTAGCATAATTTGTTAAGGATTCCATAGTGTAAAACAAAGTCCCTTGCCGCGTCTGCCTGTCTGTTCGCGATAAACTCAAAAACTCCTGAACGGATTTTCATGCGGTTTTCAGCAGTAGATAGAGTGGATTCATGAGGGAGCTCTTAGTATATAGTATTAGTATAATTTGTCAATGATATTTTAGTAATCAGGGCGGGACAACGTCTGCCGTGTCCGCTAGTTCTATATAAAGTTATTTATAAGCCCCTAAATACGTTAGCTTTTAAATCATTTCAATTTAAGTACGTAAGTAAGTCTTTATAACTAAAAGAATTACAAAAACATATTTACTACACATAGAAACTTATTAAAATGTGTAAGTAATATAAATTGTCATATAAATATGAGATACAATTTATTATAAAAACGGCTTGAAATAGTTGAGTATATCTTTATATCAAAGTTTTAAAAACTTCAGATAAAATTAAAGATTTATCTATAAAGATTCAAATATCTGTAATTCTATCGCAATCGAAAAATGAATAACAAAGGTTTTGAACACTAAAAAGAAAAATAACCAACTTATTCTCTTTAAGAAAAGCATTTACACTACAAATACCAGTAACTCATAATTGAATTCAACAAAGAAGATAGAAAAAAGTAAACTATGTACGTGATCTGAAAGCGGGATACGAAGCTATCAGCACTTGTTTTGTGAGTCAATGAGAACCGACCAATACCACTGTAGGCATACAACTGGATTGGATTTGTCGAATGAATGTTTGACCTACAATAACAAGGTTTGTTTGTTAGCTTAGAACGGTTCATCTATACAAATAAATGAAATTGAAGTGTATGTTTTAATATCAAAATAAGAGGTTTGTACTACATGCATGACCATTATATATATGTAACAGTATGGAATATTATAATGCAGTACATATTTAAAAAAAAAAAAATTTAATGTTTCTCTGCTTGTTTGTTCTGAATTATCTCCGAAACGGTTACATTGATTTTGACAGAAATTTAACTCTCAGATAGCTAATAAAGCCGTTCTGCATTACTGGCCATTTCAAATCAAAATATTTTATGTTTGGCTAAGAATTCTAATTTCAAATTAATTTTATTTTAAAACATGGAATTCTTTTTCCAAAAGTAGTCATTTGTTTATTGATTAGTGTTACATGTTCATCGCATTTCAATCTGTCATCATGGATACGTTAAAAATTCGAGTAATTATGGATTATGATTACTGTCGTAGCAGCAACGCGGCACAAGCGGCACGCAACATCAACGAAGTTTACGGAGCTAACATTACAAACCAACGCACCACCTGTTATCGGTTTGCTTGCTTCAGTACTGAGAATTTCGCCTGAAAAATGAAACTCGCGGTCATCCGAAGACTTTGGTCGACAATGACGAATTAAAAGCGATTGTGGAAGCTGATGATACACAATCTACGGCTGAATTAGCAGCAGCTTTCGACGTTAGCGTCAAAACAATATTGGTCCATTTGCATCAAATTGGGAAGGTAAAAAAGTTTAACAAATGGGTACCCCACGAACTCAATGATCGCCAGCGCGAAGTACGTGTCGAGACGTGCCTTGCACTACTCAACAGACACACAAATGAAGGAATTTTGAACCGCATAGTTACCTGCGATGAAAAATGGATTCTGTTTGATAACCGCACGCGCTCAGCAAGTTGGTTGGATCCTGGTTCCGCACCTAAACAATGCCCTAAACGAAAACTTACCCCTAGAAAAGTGATGGTCACTGGTGGTCTAACGCCGGTGTGATTCATCACAGCTTCTTACCAAACGGGGTGAGCATTACTGCAGATGTGTACTGTGAAGAACTGAACACAATGATAGAGAAGCTGGCACATATCCAACCAGCATTGGTCAATCGCTCGTCTCCGCTGCTCCTGCACGACAACGCGCGACCTCATACTGCACAGCAGACGGTCTCTAAGTTGCAAGAACTGGGGTTGAAAGTTCTCCGTCATTCCTTGCTCACCAGACCTTGCGTCTACAGACTACTACTTTTTCCAGAATTTGGATAACTCCTTGGCGGGAAAAAACTTCAATACCCGAGACGCAGTACAAAGTGCCTTTGAAGAATTTGTTGCCTCCCGTCCAGCTGATTTCTTTAAGAAGGGCATCAATAAACTGTCACTGCGTTGGCAAAGATGCATTGATTGCATTGGTGATGACTTCGATTAATAGAAAAAAAAATACATGAAAAAAATTCGTTTAAATTTTTTCATACAAAACGCCAATTTCATAGGTAAAAATCTAATATTATAGATAGGTAGGTAATAAATAACTTAGGTCTCATTTATTATAGAAAAAAAAGAGTTCCGCGCAAATATAAACTAAACTGGCACTGTTTGTAACGACCTCGCGCTACGCGCTCCTTTACAATTAACAACTAATTTTTGCTAAATTTCACGCGGATGAAGTTGCAAGTTATTACAGTTAGTCTATACCGAAATTTATAAAGCTCAACAGTTTAATTTGTTTTTGACGCGCTAATCTCTGTGTAACTATCAAATAGATTTGTAAACAGCTTTCCACATTTCGTCGATTTATTGAGACTATCTAACAGCTATTTATATTTATAT
The DNA here is from genome assembly GCA_014332785.1 of Antheraea mylitta. NCBI lineage: Eukaryota > Metazoa > Arthropoda > Insecta > Lepidoptera > Saturniidae > Antheraea > Antheraea mylitta. The sequence goes on from JACEII010000010.1 coordinate 1,273,429, forward strand.
ATTTAACCATTGAAATCATATAGTTATAATATCATTGTATTTAACTTCGTGATATGATCCTGAGGACGGGAGCTATTAAAATACACGTGAAGACTAGACAGTGAGCTAAGCTAGCTCGAGGTATTAAAAGACAACATTACATTTAAAACTTATTGAAAAATAATGTTAGAATTTAAAATAAAACATTTGAATACCTTTGTAATTCAGAATTTTTATCCTAATTCGTATTCTCAAAACAATTCTAAATCGCACCCTCAGACAAAATAAATAAAACTTATTATGTAGTATATTTAACAAAATTTGTGTTCCCGCCATATTATAACTTGGAAATCTTCAATAGTAGAGTGAACAGGCAACGAGTGGGTCGGCCTCATTGTCACTTACAATCAGGTGAGATTGTGGCCAAGCACGTAGTTACCTGTTGAACATAAAAAAAATCATCGACTTTATAATCTCGTTTCTTGAATCCACCATTAATTAACATTATAATAAAATATTGTGTTCTTCCATTACAAAGTGGTCAACAAAACATGCATTCAGAATCAGTTTTAATTTCATACACCATACCTACCTAATACAGAAAGCGAAGATAAATATTTGAATTTTAAAATGCTCACTAAACTCGACCACACTGTATGATACTTTTTAATAATGGTATTTAGGTCATACTTCAAAGTCATATTATGCGAAATTTAGAGGGAATAAATAAACGTAAGCAGTATGCAGTATTCGCTTGAAAGGCGGGCTACTTTCCGACGCAGACGCCTATTTGTCGGGTAGCTTTATGAATAAATCTTTTATATTCTTTCTTTTCTCGTGATAATATTATGCATTCATTCTAGTTCTAAAGTACATTGGTATCATTTATTTTATAACTATTTTAGCTGCTCCCGTGACTCTGCAAGCTTTTTTGTTATTCCTTGTAACCATTATAAATAACTAGCCTCTGCCCGTAATTTCGTTCGTGTGAATTAGTTACTTTGGGCTAACGTACAGCGGAGGCTATCAAGAGGAAAAAACACTCAATTTTGACATATTATCCATTAGTGTTCCACTTGTATTGGTCTTAGTGTGATGATATAAATATAACCTTCCTCGATAAATGAGCTATATAACACTGAAAGAATTTTTCAAAACGGCCCAGTAGTTCCTGAGATTACCCCTTACAACGTCACAAACTCACAAACTTTAAGTGTTCGGATATTTTGACAATTGAAATTCAAGTTCAAATTCTAATGTACCTAATTTCATCTTTTGGCAAAGGAAATGATCATAATAAAACCACAATTTCATTTAAGATATCGTGCTTTAATATTTGTGTGACTAGAAGCTATACTCAGGACGAAAATTAGTCGCCTAGCAAGTTGTATCATTTTAAAGCTATTCCCATTTTGCAACACGATTATTGCATATAGTTGTTGTACGTTCGCGTCGGCGTAAGAGTAAGCGGTCACCGTATCTTACGGTACTATATGCGCGTTCTCTGTACAACATAAATAATAATCAAAAATTATTTAATTCGAAAATTGTGTTTAGATAGAAGTAAATAGTTATTTTTCAAGGTGACAATATTTATAATATATATATCTATACATATGATAAGAATTAATTTTTTTTTTCTTATATCATAGGGGTATACGACCAAGTGAGTCACCTGAAGTTAAGTGATCACCACCGTCCATAGACACTTGCAACACCAGGACGGCCGCAAGTGCGTTGCCAGCCTGTGTTGGGTAGGAGTGAGTAAGAAGGGAAGAGGATAGTGGGAAGGTGAGGAGAGGTGGGCCTCCGGCGTTCTCAAGGACCGAACAAAACACAACAATGCAAGGCACTGTAATTTCACGTTGGTTTTCTGTGGGTCGGCTGGTACTACCCCGGGCGAGCCGACCCGTTCATGCTGAAGCCAGCAATTGCTTCAGCGTGGTTGTAATAATTTAATAATTGAATGAAATTAAAAAAAATGTTGCTGGTTTCTTAGAATAAGTAAAAAGTGTTCACGATAAATCCACACCTCATTATAATAGAAAATCATAAAGCCAATCCTCGAGTAACATTTAGTTTTAGTTTCTTTAATACCTGAATAAAATCGGCTGAGTGCCCTAAGCGCTCGCCTTAGTAGTCCGGTGAAGCTGTAAAGGCCTTGCAAGGCCAATAGCATAGTCAGTTCAAAAAAAAAAGTTTCATTAAAATTGGTTTACTCTATCAAATGTTATTGTAATTTTAATAACAACGCGACTTAACTACGAGAAAAAAGTGTATTAGAAAATAGATTTAACATATTCAGATCATTCTATTATTTACTGTTTTTTTACGTTGGGTTCCACGCAGACGTAGTGGGCACAACTACTTCTATAATATGCCTACCAATTAGATAATTATAATATTCCTGCCAATACCGAGATCACTTTGATACAGTAATTAACAATAAATTATGTTAATTATTTGAGTATGCATTTAAATAAATTGTACTACTATGTAGGCAGCTAAAATATAATATTGATTATAGGAGGTCTAAAGAAATATCCGTATATAGTTGTTAACTGACGAGTTATTGTACCAATTCTGATGTATCCGCCTTCCGCATTGTTTTTACTTCCTGTAATTTATTCCATTCTCAATAACATGATACAGTCTAAAATGCAAATTACATACCTTACAATAATAATATTTTAATAGTGTTATAATATTATTCACATACGGCCGACAGAGTTGGTACTAAATATTTGCATGAATGTGTCCAAGTTAAAAATCCAACTGGCAAGAAGTAATACTAAGCTAAAAGTCCTTGGTTACTTTCATTAAAACTATAACGTAACAAATTTTTTTTTACGAAATCATCGTGCTATACCTATGTACTTAAGGTTGCCAACCGTACTATAATATATAGTATTGTACTATATTTCGGGTCGGCGTACTATATACTGTTGAAGCAATATATAGTACACAAAAATATTATATTTTCAACACCGAATGATATCTAACAAACTCACACCTATTGTAGAAATAATTAACACGCCTTTTCATAAAATTTTGAGTGAGACGAGTTTGTGAAACCGAATTCCGGAATCCGAATACATGGAAATATATTTTTTTGCCTTTGGCTCCCACTGATCTCTATACTAACTGGATGCGCTTGCAGTAGGTACTTCAAAGTTGTCAATATCAATTTAAAAATTGAATGCAATAAAACATATGACACTTTTATTTCAGACAAAACAGTTTTAAAAAATGCAAGAAGTGCAATGAAATATAGTTTTTATAAAAATAAATAAGTAACAAATATATCTTTGTCTATTTTTATTTTTTTCCATAAGATACTATATTTTTTAAAGTGTACTATATTTTTTATAACTTATTTTGAAAAATACTGTATTTCGCTGAAAAAATGTTGGCAACCCTATATGCACTGCAAATTATCAATAAAAAACATATACGGACTTATATAAAAGAATCACCGCATCATATACTGATGAAAAATCAAAGCAAAGCCGAAACTACGGAAGTTTATGTGTCATCAAAAAAAGGAGTTTGCATTACAAATACGTGCTATTGCAATTGTCTTATCTAAATCTTATACCTTTAAACGAGCAATTTTTGTATATTTTTATATTTGTATATATTCAGGATCTCGGAAACAGCGTCATCTATTGCCGCGAAACTTAGTATGTAGGTAGTTTCGGGGCTAGATTTTATTCATAGAAAACTTTTTTAATTGAGTTTTCAAGCAATGAAATATATAGCTAGAATATAAAGGTAAATTTCGACGCCGCTGTCAAAAAAAAAAAAAATAGCTCAGATGGAAAATCCGTGTACCCGCAGTTCGAATCCGCGTGACACCTTAAGAGGTATATTTAAAAAAAAATTTAATATGTTAATTTCGTAAGGCAAACCTCCTAACAGTTTTTTTTTATTTAAAAATGTTTATTTAAGAACCAAGCTAGGCTCGGTCGCCCAGGTACTAGTACTTAATTTGTCATTTTAACAATAAATGAAGTCAGTGATAAATTATTAATTACTAACATAAGTATACAGAAAGAAATAGATCTTTGAGTAAAAGTGCTTTTGCTTGACCCATTCAATCTATAAGTACAGATTTCATAGTTTCCTTTCATTAAATTAACCAAGTATTTTACAGAGATTTCATCTTTGTTATTGACCCTAACGATCGATCGATCGATGCAATAAATTACAGTATACAGATTTCAGTATGTTCGATTCCCTGCTGAAACAAGAGAATTTTTAAAAAAAATTTTATGCAGTTTTATTTCTTTTCTAAAATAAGGACACGTTTCTTTGGAGTAAAATTTGTTATCTCTGTTATTTAGAGTATTTTCCATCCAGGTGACATTAAGAAATTCCAACCTGTATATATGAATAGTACTATGATTTTCATTATATTGATGCTAATAAAAAAACTCTTTAATAAAACATTATAAGATAACTTTTCAAACCACGTTCCGCCGTTCGATCTCCTCAAATCTTCGTTCAAATTGCTTTACAGTCATTTATCGAGTGAATCTAATGAAAACGGCCATTTACTTCGTTGTCCAACTTAATGGAATGGATATCAGCAAATCCCGATTCGCGTTTTGACAGACTCGTTAATCGACCTTCGAAGTTAAATTAAAATTGAACGCTCCGTGACTCCAGAAGTGCTTTTTTCGTCATTCGAGGTTGATTGCTGTCTGCAAATGTTTAAATATTATTACCTACAGGAAAATAAATGAATTTTGCTTTACTGAACTGTTATTTTTTTATATTAAAAATATATTTAGTAACTTGAACTCTATTTTATTTTTAAATTCTTAATAAAACTTATATATAAACAATAAATTTAAATTACATAGACATAATGAACTATGTATAATATTATCTATAAATGAAACGTTATTTCAATTAAATACAGTTATTCAATAAAATTCATTATTTAATTAAAAATAAATTAATGCCAATATGTTGATCAAATTGAAATATTTGTTGATTGTACGAGGTAATCTTAGAAAGGTTTGAACCGATTTTGACGAAACTATAGATACACTATTCAGAAGTTATCTTGCCATCATACTGTTGCGTTTTTATTATATTTAGTGTAAATAATGATAAATATTTACTTTAAAATCCATAACACGATAACAGGAATTTAAAAACATACACAAATTTGCGATTATAATCCAGACTAAAACACTAATTCGCAAAAAATAACAAATTTTTTTTCACCAAAATGAATTCGCAGACACCAAATAATTAAACATATTATAAATATATATATAATTATAGAATATACATATAATTATAAATTAAAATATATAATTATAACTAATTATACTATAATATATTAATTAATTTGAGATATTAATATTGTCCGTGTCAATAGTTTTAGTAAGTGTGAGTAAAAGTATGCATTAAAAGATCATAATAATAGGTGATTTTTATACAGAAAGATAGATAGCATCGAGGATAACAAAAGCACTTTTCAATGCAACTTAATTTTTGATCGATAAAAGCGTTACTCTGTGGAAATAAGTAAGCTAATAAGTCATATACCAGAGGAAAATGCGAAGTAACGTCCAATCAGTTACTGAATTTAATTTTATTGTATAACATAAATACAATAATATAGTATAATAATAGTAATAATAAATATGTATGTCTAAATAATCTAAATTACTTCGTATTTATATGAACACAGCATTTGTTAAATATTTATCATGAATAAATATAGTTAAAAAATAGCTAAGATAAGTGATCTGTTGTCCTTGAAACAAATTCTGTGTGGAATTTTTGACAAACACTGTACAACTGACTTTGAGAAGTAATCGTGGAACCACAAAAAGTTGAATTGCTTAAGTTTTAATTTACGAAACTCTGTAACTCCCTTTTCAGCTCACTTGTTATGAAATTCATAAAAACGTGAAACGTCATTTTCGCGTTAAATCTCAGTCCGGTTTGCGACGAAAGTGCTGAATAAAAGTTTTATAGCCACTTTTGAGTTTTTTCTTCGTTACTTTAATATTACGTTAAAATAGACCATTTTGCTTGTAGATATCTTATATTCATACTTTAGGTAGAAACACAAATTAAAAGATGTTTGAACTGGAATAATAAAGTTATAATTTAATTTATGTAGACATATATGTATGGAATGCTTCTTTTTTCGTTTAATACTACTACTAGTATTAATAAATATGATAGGTACCGTTTATCCAATACTTCAAATACAACTGTATATTTATCTAACTGTATCCTTTTGTGAAATATATTTTAAAGAAAATATCTTTTTATTAACTCTTTCCATCTATAATCTAATAATATAAAAACTGTAGTTGATTTAAAAATATGATATAGTGCCATTTTCAAGATTCAAAGCTTCTTTTTTTCCTTTTAATGAGAGATCTTAATTACATTACGACAACTTTATTCATTTAGTAATTATTTCTTTCTTAATCCTGTGCACACAAATTTGTATTATTAGTATTATATTTGAAACATTGCATAATAAGTTTCAAGATGTTCTAGATATTTCGCATGTAGGTATATTCGTCCCGACTACATGGAATTCGTGATCTAATGATATTTTGATATTATTAAGAATGTTTACCAAAGAGAACGTCTAACAAGTACTTAATTTAATTATATATAAAAATAATTTGTTAACGCAAATTAATTATAATTTAATGATAAGATAGAAATATGTTCGGTTTTAGAAGTACACACTATACTTATAAAGTGCAACGATGCTAGCTTCTAGCAAACAAAAAAATCTTGATACCCTACGAAATATCTTTATTGTGTCAAATAAATCGATGAAGTTGTTAACACATTATAATCCTAATAATAAAAACACGGTGATAGAAAGAATTAAACATTTTTCATCACTACGCTCATAGTTATTCTTACTTATAACTTGGTTAAATACTTATCTTTGAATATGATTATGTAGCTGAGTCTACATAATATAAAATGGACATAAGCATTAATTCTAATATTAGAGGACTGACGTCATCCTGTCAAAGTATGAATCCGCCTAACAAAATAATTTGAGCAAAAGTTGATTACAACTTAAACTTGAATATCTTGAATATCTGTTGGGGTGTAAGGGGTTGCGAATAACATCTTAAGATTTGACACACCCAAGCCAACCTCACCTGCACGTGGTGCACCCTGCTGATCAACGAACGAGGCAATGGCGAGAGCGGGGTGGTAGGGTTTTACAGCCCGACTGGGTCGCAACCACCATGTATATGGCGAAAAAGCCCGTAATATTGATTCGCTTCTGCGGGTCGCGTTTAGGGATCAGCCTGTGCATATCCTGGCTGGCTGAAGCTTTTTGCAGGCCGGCATGATAGTGGCGACCGGCGATGGAATATGGATAGTGTGTCAATCGGTGGTCGCTATTATTTTTAGATTGCACTGTGCTTACCATTGGGCATAGTTCAGTCATTTTGCCGTGCTACAATAAAAAAAAAAAAAAAACATTTAAAATTGTATGATTCACAAACGAATATATATATGAATTAGTCCGATCAAATTAGACCAAAAAATAAGAGTAAAGTTACCTAAATTCCCACCAAGCTGAAAATCGGTAAGATTGTTTAAAATATCATTAAAAATAAAATTTGAAAGTTCCCCATCTTTCCCCTGTAAGGAAAAAATTTTATTCAAGGTCAAAGGTAAAAAAAATGAGTTTTTCGCGATTTTCAGCAAAACGGTAAGTTTTATCATAAAAATACCTCAGACAAAAATTGTAGATCATAATGTTATCTACAAAAAATTTATTAATCCTTTTTTCTCTACGAGCCACCGTTTTTGAGATATAACGATTCAAAAAGTTGTAATCGTCATAATATGCATGAGTACGCCACGTATATATACATCTCTATAGTTGTAACACAATATGTTAAAATATTTTTCTATCGGTCATTGTAACTTACACTACTAATATAAAATATACATATGTTACAACTATAAGAATATCAGGTAAAATGAAACTAATGAAACTACCTGCTTAGATAAGTATAGATATGCAAGTTTCCTTAAAAACACCAAAAGTAAAAAACAAGTACAATTAGCTTGTCTCCCTCCAACCTCAGTTGCTGCTCATCAACATCTTTTTAGGGTATATTACCAAGTTCAAGTGTGGCTTGGTTATCAGCTAGACTCTACAGACTGGGGTTGGAAGTTGGTCAACAATTCATTAGAATCAGCGCACACTTTACTTCCACCTGCGCCGGAAAAACTGCTGAACTCGATTTTTTGCAACTGCAAAAAGGAATGCAGTGCTAAATGTGGTTGCAAAAAAGTCGGACTGTTCTGTTCTCCGGCATGTATACATTGTCAAGGCCGGTTGTGTTCTAATATTGAATCACCAACAGTAGAGGATCCGTTTGATTCCAACGAGGCAACATGCGATACATCGCTATTAACGCAGTTTACATGCACTCAGGATGAAGATGAAGAAGAACAGGAAGAACAGGAACAAGACTAACAAGAACAAGAGGATCAAGAAGAAGATTTTGAAAGTTACGACTCGAACGATTAAATTTCACTACTTTTTTTTTAACTTAAATTGCTTTTATCTTTTCAATCTTTGTTAATCTATTATTTTTCAATAGTTTCAAATTAAACAGGATCAAACTGACCCGTGGAATAGGCCTACTGCGAAACCACGTTAAAAAAAATGCGCTAAGTACACTACCTGATAGGTGGCGAGGACGTGTGCATATTATGACGATTACAACTTTTACAACTTTTTGAATCCTTATATCACAAAAACGGTGGCTCGTAGAAAAAAGAGTATTAATTAAATTTTTGTAGATAATTTTATGATCTACAATTTTTGTCTAAGGTATTTTTATGATAAAACTACCGTTTTGCTGAAAATCGCGAAAAACTCATTTTTTTGAACTTTGGCCTTAAATAAAATTTTTTCCTTACAGGGGAAAGATGGGGAACTTTCAAATTTTGTTTTTAATGATATTTTAAACAATCTTACCGATTTTCAGCTTGGTGGGAATTTATGTAACTTCGAATATCTAAATTGACCGGACTAGAATAGCGTAGAATTATTTAGCTAGGTTAGATGTCGGATTTTGAAAACAGCCCAAGCCGAGGTGTGCGTGTACCCTGGAGCTAATTACTTAAACAAAATCGGCTGAGTGCCTTAAGCACTCGCCTTAGTAGTCCGGTCAAGCTGTAAAGGCCTTGCACGGCCAATAGCGTAGTCGGCTCCAAGAAAATAAATTAAAAAATAAAATAGTTCTGACAGCTCTCGGATCTTTGATTATATAGTTTACATTTATCCAGGAGTCGCTTCTACTGTCTATAACAGATACATCACAGAATGTCGAAAAATAGCGCGCGAAACAGTGACACAAAACCTTACATCATTGCAACAACATTACACATATCACCCTCACACACGTGCACGTATACACGCTTACACATGACAGTGGAAGGGTTTTGTTTCTTTCCCTTATCGAACTGAAATAATTTAGAAAATTATCTGATACGAAATATATATAGGAGTTGTTGAGGTATGTATGCTTGGTACACATATATATATGTTCCAACAACTCATATATGTATGAATAGTAAGCTCAGGTCAGCTCAGATAGTTCGCGAATTGCACATATCACCCTTGAGCTAGTTGTCAAATAAAATCGGCTGAGTGCCCTAAGCGCTCACCTTAGTAGTCCGGTGAAGCTGTTAAGACCTTGCTGAGTCAATAGCGTAGTCATTTCGAGAAAACAAAAGTCGAAAAATTGCCTTGTAGAATATAAAGACGCGAATATGAGAATTCAAATATCGACCCCACATTTGGATAGATTCCTTTTCTCAAACAATAAAGGGCTAAAGGTTCCATATCATAAAAACGAATAGTACATAATAAAATTGTTATCCTTTTGATTTGCTGTCGATAAAAATGAATATACTAGTAATAAACGTAAATACAGTACTAATTGGATAAAAATTAATACTGTATTGATGAAAATAGCGTCTAAATAATTAAATAAAAGTAGTGGTAGATCCACGCTGAAACTATTATTGATTTCAGCACGAATGGGTCGGCTTGTCCGGGGAAGCACCACCCTCTCACAGAAAACCGTTGGTTAGTGGAGAGCCGGAGACCCACCTACCCTCCCCTTCCCCTTCCTTCTCTCCCTTCCTGTCCCCCCCACCCTCCTCCCAAACACAGGCTGGCAACGCACTTGTGACTCCCCTGGTGTTGCAAGTGTTTATGGACGGTGGTGATCACCTAACATCAGGTGACCCATCTGTTCGTTTGCCTCCTATGATATAAAAAAAAAATGTGCACATTCCAAAAAAGTGTGCATGTTACGCACTTTGTTAAACTTATTCACCTTTGTGAGTTGCTTACATTGTGAGTTTGTGACGTTGTAAGGGGTAATCTCAGGAACTACGAGGCCGAATTGATAAGTTATTTCATTTTTGTATAGCTCATTTATAGAGAAAGGTTATAGACTATATATCATCATGCTAAGACCAATGGGAGCGAAGCACCAATGAAAAATGTTTCAAAATCGTTTTTTTTCCTCTTGTGAGCTTTCACTGCCTGTTAGCGTTTACCCAAAGTATTACTACACGGACGAAGTCGCAGACAGGGGCTAGTATCTATATATGCTTCAAATTAGCCTTAATGCTGTAATGTATTACATATACTATAAAAAATAATACCGTGGTTTAAAATTATACAAGATAAATATTTTTTCTTTTGTATGGTGAAAACTAATAAATCAAAAAATCGAGTAAGATCTACTGATGAATATTTTGAATTGAAATTGGCCCCATTATTGATTATCTTGTTGCACGAAATCCGGTTCAATATTATTTCGACTTATAGATCTTTAGTATTGCTTATTTATTACTGTTAGTGATAAATGTTATTTTTGCCTACCTATCGCCTAGGACCTGTTAATAAGATGGTAACACTCTAAATTTTGGCCTACGACTTCTTAAAAGTTACTTATAGATATACAGAATAATAATCCTATTCTACGACATAATTAATTATTGTACCATATTGTATTGAATCTATAAAACTCTTAATGTGACTCACAATCATTCAAATAAATATACTACTACATTTTGGTACATAAATATGAAACTGGATTGCACTTGCAATGTATAAATATAAAAATTAATGAGTGACGAGATGGGAACAGAATGCATTTTACGATGTCTTTATCAAGAGGCTCGTTAGTTCAGCGGTCAGAACGCCCGACTGATTTATCAAACGTGGTGGTCGAGGGTTCGAATCCCTCACGAGTCGTAAATTTTTTTAAATATTTTTTTAGCTAATCCTATTTAATGCATGTCTAGTTTTTATATACTGCAAGTTTAGTGTCAAAACGAATTTTCATACACTAAGACATACAGTCAGCCATTGGGTATTTAACGTAAAAAGTGTAAATAAAAAAATAAAAAAAAACGATATTTAACAAGTAATTTAATTTGTTGTCAATGAGTTTGTTACGTTGTAGGAGGTAATCTGTAACAAATCTGACAAAGTATGAATTCGCCTAACATATTAATTTGAGCAAAAATTGATTACAACCTGAATATTTTGTATTTGCCATATAAAAGGACGTGACGTTCAAATGTAGAGCGCTGCAAATGCTTTCCTTTTATTGTATTGTTGTTTTATTTTTCATGTCTGGCGGGATGTTGATAATATGTCTGGCTGATGAAATATAATTCTATAATAGTTACCTCAATAATATATTAAAAAATTAGGCATTTAAAAATAAGTAGTCATTAATTTTTTTGTCTGTTTTAAAGCGTCTGGCATTGTGCGCCTCGGAAAGTGTATGGCAACACTGGTTCCTATTTTAGCATGATATTATACACAAAATATATATAATTAGCCATTTAAAAGTAAGTAGATCTCATTTTTAGCCGTTTTTTTGTAATCATATCTATGTCCCAAATTACGAATTCTGTGAGGGCGAAAGCGACACATAAGAGACTACTCAAAACATAAGGTTTCATCCATTTAAAAACCTTTCCGAATACATGTAAATATATAATTAAACAAAACAAACAAATTAAATTTGTATGATTTCCAAACGAATATATGTATGAATAGCGTAGAATAGTTTAGCTAGGTTAGATGATTTCCTTAACAGCCCAAGCCGAAGTGTGCGTACACCCTTGAGCTAGTTTGCTAAATAAAATCGGCTGAGTGCCTTAAGCGCTCGCCTTATTAGTTCGGTGAAGTTGTAAAGGCCTTGCAAGGCCAATAGCGTAGTCATAAAAAAAAACATAACAATTTAAAAATAAAATAGTTCTGACAGCTCTCGTATCTTTGATTATATATCTTACATTTATTTAGAAGCCGCTTCTACTGTTTATAACAGCTACATCACAGAATCTCAAAAATAGTCTTGTGGAAAATAAAGACGCGAACACGACAATTCAACTATCGACCCCGCATTATTATATCCTTTTTTCAAACAATACAGGGCAAAAGGTTCCATATCATAAAAACGAATAGTACATAATAAAACTGTTATCCTTTTGATTTGCTGTCGATAAAAACGAATATTCTAGTAAATTCAGTAACTCTTGATTTACGTATAAGTTTAATAGATTAAAGAAACGTGTCTTTTAGTGAAGGAGTGCAATCAATAGTAATTCAGATCTACATCAAAAGCTAAACACAACTACAGTACTAAATGGATAAAGATTAATACTGTATTGATGAAAATAGCGTCTAAATAATTAATCAAAAGTAAGTGTACATTCGAAAAAGTTTCAAACACGCTGTTTGTTAAATTTATTCATCATAACAAGTTAAATTATTAGGTAAAAATAGTTATTTTTTTCAGTAAATGAAGAAAATCCCTCATTTCTCAGCTTTACATTCTTAACATTAGTGCAAGTTTAGTGCATGAAAATCGTTTTGACACTAAACTCGCAGTATATAAAAATTAGACGTGCATTAAATAAGATTATCTAAAAACAAGTATTAAAAAACTTAACGACTCGTGAGGGATTCGAACCCTCGACCACCACGTTAGATAAATCAGTCGGGCGTTCTGACTGCTGAACTAACGAGTCTCTTGATAAAACTATCTTAAAATGCATTCTGTTCCCATCTCGTCATTCATTAAATTTTTATATTTATACATTGCAAGTGCAATCCAGTTTCATATTTATGTACTAAAATGTAAGTATAAATAAAGTATGTTTATTTGAATGATTGCCTATCAGTCACATTAAGAGTTTAATAGATTCAATACAATATGGTACAATAATTAATTATGTCGTAGAATAGGATTATTATTGTGTATAAGTATACTATAAGTAACTTTTAAGAAATCGTAGGCCAAACTTTACGTTGTTATCATCTTATTAACAGGTGGTAGGCAAAAATAATATTTAGCACGGACAATAATAAATAAGCAATACTAAAAATCTATAAGTCGAAATAATAACCTGAATTCTACGAACAAGATAATCAATGTTGGAACGAAATTTCAATTCAAAATTTTCATCAGTAGTATTCGATTTTTGATTTATTAGTTTTCACCATAGAAAAGGACTATTCTATTTAAAAAGTAAAATAGCTTTTTTTCTCGCTTCTTTAGTGGGTTTCGCTAGTCGAATCAAAATACAACAGAGCTAGATTTTGTTCACACACATATAATTTACTAGTAATTCCCGAGACTTCGTCTGCGTTAAATTACACTACAAAGAGTAATAATAAAATAATGTCGTACAGGTGAGAGCATAGCAGTTGCTTTTATATGTAAAATACTGAAATATTTTTGTCACCCGTAAAATGTAGCAGATTTTCATTTAACACCATCTAATGACATGTTACAATAATAAGGTACTATAATAACTTACACAATGAGTTAAATATATTTTAGTAGTCCGGGACCTTGCTAAGTCAGTAGCGTAATCAGTTCGAAGAAAAAGTTAAATATTTATTTTGTATAATTTTAACCCATGGTATTATTCTATATGGTATATGTAAAACATTACAGCATTAAGGGTAATTTGAAATGTATATATATACTAGCCCCTGCCCTTGACTTCGTCCATGTAATAATAGTTACTTTGTGTTTACGCTAACAAGCAGCGGAAGTTCTCAAGAGGAAAAGATCCCGATTTTAAAACCATTTTCATTGGTGCTTTGCTTCTATTGGTTTTTGCGTGATGATATATATATATCAGCTATAGCGTATAACCTTCCTGGATAAATTAGCTATATAACACTGAAAGAATTTATCAAATCGGGCAAGTAGTTCCTGTCATTAACCCCTACAACTTCACAAACTCACAAATTTTACCTCTTTATAATATTAGTACGGATAAGTATATTTTTACGATAGCATGTTACATGATTGGAAACTATATACACTTTGTGCATATAAGCTGCAAGGACTCGTTAGTCCAATGACCAGAACGCCTGACTGATTCATTAAACACGGTGGTCAAGGGTTCGAGTCCTTGACGAGTCGTTCCTGATACCTTTTTATATTTACTCTAACTCTAGCATGCGACTTAGTTAAGATAAATTTACAAAAATAATGACCGTTTATTTATTTTGTTACATAAATATTCATTTTTATTAAATACAAAAATTAAACCAGGCGTCGCGCTGGGCGGTGTGTTTGGCGATATTTATTAAAGGGCGCTAGGTCACAGGAACAAGTGGCCAACAAGATAGGGTTGCAATTTTTTTTTAGTATTTCATTAATAGTGCAATGTTCATGTTTTACGTCGCCACGCAAATCAGGTTTACCCTCCCTCTATAGATGTTTCACATCTAATACTCGCATATGTAGTGATAATAATGTATTTAATGTACAACTTTTAATCCTTCAAAATATTTAAATTCAGCGCCATCTATGGCCTGTATAAGCTATACTTGACTGCTAAGCTCATTCTTATTATCTAATAATAAATTTCATTTATTATGAAAATATTATACCTAATTTCAAAATATAGACATTTAAAAAATACTGAAGATTAATTTTTGCAACGTCACGCAATATCCCCAGGCGGTCACCAATCTAAGTACTGCCTGCGCCCGTCGTTGCTTAATTTCGGTGATCGGACGAGAACCGGTGGACATTGACGACAAAACATTTCTATTTACGCGTCTCTCTCACGTGTGATGCCACAGAATATTAAATAGAAACAATTTGAATCTTATTTTCATAAATATAGGGTTGCAAATGTTTTTGAGTATTTTGTTAATAGTGCAAGTATGTTTTGTGTGTCCGCATATTTTGTTTAGATTCACATTTTAAAACTCGTAATATCTTTTGCATGAAATGGCCGATTATAATAATTCAAAAAGTTATCTACACGTACTGAAACAGTCTTACATTAAAAATATTTGGATATGGATTAATATATAGACATGAATAACATATTAGTTAAAGCATGGTATGGTTTTTGTTAAGATTTCTTTTAAAAATGTAGTTACAGTGGCATAATCACAATAACTGGACATATGGTACCGCGAGGTTTTTTTATAGAAAATAATGTTCTTTAATATTGTACAACATATTTTTGTTATACCATTCATAGTTACCGGGGCGCATGCGATGAAATTCATTTTATGGCAACTTTTTCGTACCTTGGATTACATTATTGAATTTTTAGTAGAGGTCCCTATTTTCTCTAGTAAAAAATATAGTCTATGTTACTCAGGGATAATGTACTAATAAAAGAATTATCGAAATCCGTCCAGTAGTTTAAGTTTATTCGTAACAAATATAGAAAAATACGTTTCCTGTTTATAATATTAGTTTAGAAATATAATTTGAATCTTATGCCTTTACAGATAGGGTTGCAAAAGTTTTTGAGTATTTGGTTAATAGTGCCAAGTTTGTGTTTAATCACCACGAACGTCGCCATGGCAAAATTAAGTTTAGGGTACGCCTATAGATGGTTCACACAAATAGTTAAATTAAATAGTTAAATTGAACCGTAGGTCTCCCAATTAAAAAAATAACACATTCATCTGATATGCTTGTTTTAATTTAAATCATAGTATTATACAAGACGTTGCGTTTTATAATATACTAGCTGTTACCCGCGGCTTCGCACACATTCTTTAAATATATTAAATAAATGTAAAATTATGGTTAGATGTATAAATTACAGAAATACTCTCTCAAAATATTTGTAAATACGACACGCACATCATAAACTGTAACAGGTAGCATGTACATTATATATGTAAATACTAACAGTGTATAGAATGGGATAGGATTTATCATCCTCCACATACCTGGAACTTTAAACTACCATATACCATCCTCATTGCTCACTTATACCATATGAGAAAGTATTAAAAATATTAAGCTATACATTATCGAACGATATGTGTTAAATCTTTTATTATATAGATATAATATGCACATATTGTAGATATAATAATTAAGTTATAGATATGCGTTGCTATAATTCAAATCACATATAAACATTTGACTTTCAATTATATTTATTCTTGGAATCCAGTACAGCATACGTCTCATGCGCATGTTTACAGTGAAAAACATATTTTTGATCAATTTCTCACGGATGAATGCGCGGGTATGAGTTCATCACTACATAGTGTAAAACAAAGTCATCTGCCAAGTCTCTCTATATGTCTATTCGCAATAAGATCAAAAACTACAGAACGCATCGTCATGCTGTTTTCACCAATATATACAATGATTCTTGTGCAAGGTTTACGTATAGTTCGTCTTATTATTAGTGCGGGCAACGTCTGCCAAACCCACTAGCTTAAAATAAAACAGATAATTAGTTAGTTATTTGCCCGTAGTATTCCCGTTCAATATTACTTGTAGTCCGGTGAAGCTGTTAAGACCTTGCTAGGTCAATAGCGTAGACATCTCTAAGAAAAAAAACCGTTCAAATAGATCCAGCCGTTTCAGAGATTACCCAGAACAAATAAACAAAGAGATATATCGACAGCATTAAAAAAATGTTGATATTTGTAGCATCACAGATATGTATATTCACCAAAGAAATTATTTTCATATTAGATACACACACTCTTTATTTTTATAATACTTAAAATATCAGAAATCAAAAATTGGGAACAAAACTAATGTACAATAAACTTTTTGAGGAGTTTTGGCGGGATTCTGTCGTGCAGTGGATTTTATATTGTATTCATAATCTTTTAGCGTTTTATGTAATATAAATTTTTGAATAGTAACACAAAATAAACTTTGGAAATGTTTGTGATATATTAACATACCACGAATAATCAAAAATTGGAAATAAAACTAACGTAGAATAAACTTTTTAAATAGGTACACAAAATAAACCCTGAACATATTTGCGAGAGAATGTTATCACGTTACCATGGCAACGTATATAATACTAACGGTAACACGCAGCGGAAGCTCTCAAAATAGCCCGATTGTGAGACGTTCTTCAATAGTGCTCCGCTTCTATTGGTTTTAACGAGATGATATGCAGCTATAGCCATCCTCGATAAATGAGCTATCTAACACTGAAAGATATTTTCAAATCGGACCGGTAGTTCTTGAGATTATCGCGTTCAACCAAACAAACTTTTCAGCTTTATATATTAGTAATATAGACTGAGTAGCGAAAAATATTTTTACCTGAGACTATTTTAGCCCGGATTTTATTTTATGGGAGATACGAAACACCAGATTTATTTAGATTCAGATTTAGATTATTTAGATATATAAAAGCTTTGATGTGAAAATATTTTAATAAGTTAAAGATATCAAACATAATTCAGACTTGTATTTGAAGTGTAACTGTTATATAATATGTTTACTTAAAATTATTTATATCAGAATTCCATTATAATTTTTTTATGAAAGATATACTTAATTTTATTGTGTGTATAATAATATAAAATACATAGGTTCTTATAGTAATGAAATAGAAAATAATTAACATAACGTGTAACAAGATAGTTGTACTCATATTAAGCTCCAGGCGATAGATGCGGAGGCGTCTATTGCCGTAAACGAGTTCCCGTGACGCTTGGCTAGCCGCAGCTTCAATAAGAAGCAAGAGGGAGAAGAACTACCTCTCTCTCGAGACCAGGGTCACCGTCCGCACTTCTACGGGTGACCCAAACGCGCGACCAGGGCGTCGGAGCTTGCAGACCGTGAGCCCGTACACTGGGCCACAACTGCGCAAAACGGCAGTGGATTTTTAGCCGGTAGAAGTCCGACATAACCCTCTCGCTATCCCCAGACAGTGATAGGTGTATCCCAAGTAGGATTTCTTCACTATAAAAAAAAGTTTTACCCATATCCGTACTAGATATTTTGTAGTATTGTTAGTACGTTATGTATTTAGAGATCGCATTTGATATATGTGTTAATTCATTAAAAATATGAACTAAAGTAATATATATATATATGGATTGACCGATGGAATTTGCGTACGTTTACTAATTTAAATTTGTAACACTATTGGCTGACCGTGAATAAAAATACTATGAGGATACCTGAACCCGAGAAATATTCTTATCGTACCACCGTCTGTGGGAAAATATAGAAATGCAGATTTCTCGGAGTTTGAAATTGCCAATACGTCATGGCCCGGGTAGTGATTATGCTCGTACCTTCCATCGGAAAAAAGCCTATGATCCTATGATCGTATCTTGCATGATGGATAAATGCATATAAATAAAATTGTAGGGAATGTTTGTAATATCAATAGGAGAGCTTTTTATTAAATTGCTATGAAAGTATATAGGTACTTATAACAAGAAACCATTTATTTTAATTTCTGTCTGTTTGTGTTGGCTAATCTCCGAAACGTTCCACTGATTTTGATGAGACTTACATTATAAAAGACTAGCTTCTGTCAGTGACCTCGTCCGCGTGGAATAGTTACTTTGGGCTACCCAAAACACAGCGGAAGCTTTCAAAATGAAATAAAAACTTTTTAGAAATATCCTTCATTGGTGCTCCGCTTCTGTTGGTTTGAGCGTGATGATACATTACCTATAGCGTTCCTCTATAAATGAGCTATGTAACACTGAAAATATTTTTCAAATCAGACCAGTAGTTCCTGAGATTACCCCCTACGACCTCACAAGCTTTACCTCTTTATAATATTAGTATAGATAAATAGTTAAGTATCAATATGCATGAAAGCATAAATATATCAATGTACAAACAATAACTAACCCACTTTCGTGAAGCTCAAAATACGGTTCGCAAAGCAGTGATAAGTCCTGCTTTGGTCACGTTCCTGCTTTGTCATCAAGCGCTTAAGAGTCTAGAAATTGTGCATACAATCACTGGAACAACGCCAAACGTTCACAGAACGAGAGTTATGAGAATAATGAAGAAATTATTCGGGAAATATACTCTTAGATTTTCTCTTAATGGTTAGTTAGTAATCGTACTAATATTTATTCACCTGGAATGTCTTCTCAGAAGTTTTTATTCAATATTTTATGTGTTTTCTTTTTATTATATAATTTAGGATTACTATAAAACTTTATAAAGCACCTTATAACTGTAAGTAGGTATATTTTTGTATTGACCGACTATAATAGCTAGTTTGAAGGTAATAGAACCACGCTGAAGCTATTACTGGCTTCAGTATGAATGGGTCGGCTCGCTCGAGGTAGTACCACCCTCTCACAGAAAATCGACGTGAAGTGACAGCGCTTGCATTGTTGCGTTTCGTTAGGACAGTGAGAACGCCGGGAGCTCACCTCTCCTCACCTTCCTCGTCTCCTCTACCCTTACATTAAGGCTTGCAAATACAAAATGAAAACTGTTTGATATGTTTCAAATATTGTATGTTATATATATATTAATATGTGAAGCAAAAAAATTGTACCCCTTTTTAACCTATTTCCCGTCAACGGGTGAACTTGAAATTTAGCAAAGTTAAAGTTTATATGGCGGAGAAATGCAGAAAGCTGTTTATTTTATATAAAATGCATTAGAAGTACATTATATTAATTAAAATATGCACTACTTGCTATGCTCGACCATATGTATTTTTTAACTCTTACGTTCTAATTACCATTTTTCATCCTACATTCAACAATGATTTTATAAAATATTATTAGTGTAATGTTTATTATTTTTTATGGTGAACTCACTTCAAATGATGAACTAATAAAAAAATGAGCCAAATAATACTTTGTATAATCAAAATAATGATTTTTTTCATAAAAGTAATCCATGACTTAGACCTCCGCGGTTACAATGTTGCAATTTAACCTCATGTATCAACAAAAAAGAATTTATTTTTATAAAGTTATATTTGGTTAACATTTGAGCTTTACCACGTGATTTTTGTTTTCAATATATAATTAATTTTCATTTTCATTTACACAAAGATTTTTTTATGTTTATGTAATTAAAGATCATGGCAAATGGCAAATAACTGAGTAGCCACGATGAAAACTTTTGTTTATAGAAGTATACCCTTTGACAAAAGAACCCTAATAAGGTTCAAACTTTAGAGAATCAATTAACTATGGTCGAATGTCGACCACTGGGCGCCTACTAGTACAGTTAAAATATATATAAACCAGTGTACGGAATTCGACAATATTTCGTTTTCAAATTTCGAAAAAAGGATAAAAATAGAAATATATATTTTTTTATTGATAACATTGAAGCTCGTCAATAATCAATAGCAATACTAGCCAAGAAAAAATTAGAAAATCGGTTGAAAAACATAGGATGAAGATTTACTGCCTCTGCCTATTTATATATAGTATTAAGGATTAAATTTAAGTATCAAATTAAGACTTCATATAGTAGCTAAATCAAAGAAAACGATAAATATAATATACATGCTTCTAGATCTATTAAATAGAGATTTAAAAAATCTTTTATTTTTTATTATTCCTTAGTTTATTACTAGAATAATATGCATTATATCAATATTTAATAAGTATACGTTAAATCTCTTTTGTAATGTCTTATTTCAAATTCACGCATGAATGCATTCATTTATTTATACAAATACCGAAATACCGTTGTACTACGTAATGCAGTAACACAAAAAATAGTGCATGTATCAGTGTGTACATGCAGAGGAAGTGTAACTTTTATGGCTCATATTAGGTATAGATATAACAGCGTAATTGAAAAAATGGTAATAGAAATGCATATAAGACAAAAAATATATATTAGATATTTATTTAATCATATATATTTAAATTACAAGATATATTCTATATAAAAATGCATTACTTTCGTAAGGTTGAGAAAACCTAGACAAAAATCTTTAATAAACAACATTTCATGAGTACATACAAAATTCGTAAGCGATACACACATCCTATCTTGTTCGAGAATAGTCTCGTACCGAAAACAATAGTAAATACAACAAATAATAAACAAACAAGAACAATTCCCGAACTTTCCATCCATAATTTAAATGGGTGTATAAGCAAGCCACAGGCGGCTTGTATATACAGTTCGTGTATAAACATCGAAGCAAAAACAAGAATAAATCCACGAATAAAAGGTATTGACAAAGCGTCTAAGACGAACTTGTGAACAGTGCCCACGATCGTGTGTTTTAATTTTATTTGTATGTGGAAATAAATTCGTATCTAGGCAGTATACAGTGAATACGAAATTTTTCTTATCATTGAATGTAAAAATATGTGGAAGGCAGGATATGCACACAT
>JACEII010000010.1:1302426-1428595 GCA_014332785.1 Antheraea mylitta
AAACAAACAAACAAACAAACTCTTTAGCTTTATATATTAGTA
The DNA here is from genome assembly GCA_014332785.1 of Antheraea mylitta. NCBI lineage: Eukaryota > Metazoa > Arthropoda > Insecta > Lepidoptera > Saturniidae > Antheraea > Antheraea mylitta. The sequence continues at coordinate 1,302,469 of JACEII010000010.1, forward strand.
TAGATATATTCAGAATCTCGGAACAGGCGTCAGCGATTTCCGTGAAACTTAGTGCGTAGGTGGTTTCGGGGATGATAAATGTATCTAGCTAGATTTCATTCTTAGAAAACTTTTGTTATCTGAGTTCTCAGGCAATGAAAAAATATAGCTAGAAAATAAAGGTAAATTTCGACGCCGCTGTCAAAACAGCTTAGAAAATAAGTCTAACCCCAATTCGAAACCGAGTTACTAGCAAAAGAGTGTCTTTTTTTGTTAAAAAATGCTAATTTTTTGAGGCATACCTAAGTTTATTTCAATTAAAATAATAATTTTATTGTTATAATTATAAGAGAGATATCTTTTTAATATTTTTTTTCTGATAGAAAATGCTAATTTTGTGAGGCAAAGGCAAGGCAACGCAAGCTAGCCCCCGTCGTCCAGTTACTATTTGTTATACACAATAAAAAGCAGTGACCAAAAAAGTCAAGCTAAAAAATCTAAACATTATAATAAAATAATTTGAAAGTCAATAAAGTTCTGCGATCATACAATTATCGCTTATAACAAATTTGAACTAGTATTTCTAAGCACTTTTGGTCTTCTGAGTCACAATTTAAGCAAAGTATTTACTTAATAATTCGCGACCTTTTAAGGGATAATTAATAGCATTATACGTCGCATGTTATTCTATTTTAGCACTGCGATCGTTTTAGTGGCAGTTTTTATGTAATATGGCACAATTTTATGTAATATGGATCGTATATTGTGCATAAGTGAAATGAATGAAAAATAATACGACGGAGCATGAATTCTGAGATGCCATCAACGAAAAATCCCTGGAATGTTCTAACAAGGGAACCACCTTGTTGAAACATTGAAATAATCGCACGACACGTTACCTGAATATCAAACTCCTTACTTATCCTGATAATTTTAAACCTATCTTTGACTTTATCAACTCCACGCTTACAGATATTTGAACAATTTTGTTTTATGATGACTCGAAGATAAAGATGATAAAATATGTCTGAAATATTATATAGAAGATTAGGCGCTTATGTCTTTACATTTACTTAGACAAAGAAAACTGAGTAAAGAATAGATAAAAACTACCTATATTGACAACTTCAAAATTGGCAAGAGAAGTAACTTGAAAATTAAGAAGATAAAAAAGATGGTAACGAAATATCCCATAGAAGATTTGGCGTTTATGTCTTGACATTAACTTGGACACAGAAGAAAACTGGTTCAAGATTACATAAGAACTATATTGACAACTTCAGAATTGGCAGTATGGGTTAATTCCTTCGCCTGTCCTATTGGGCGAATATTATTACTACTACTACATAACGTATGGCCAAGTGCAGATATTTAATAATTAATATCTACTGTTTCTACAACTATCCATTATGTATTACACGTTTTTTTAAATACATTAAAATTAATTTTAGTTATTTTTTTAAATGTACAACAGGTACGCGCTTGGCCACAATCTCACCTGATGGTAAGTGACGATGAGGCCGACGATGTATCGCGCTTACCCACTAGATGCCTCTTCACTCTGCTCTTGAAGACTCCCAAGTTATAAGATCACGGGAAGTCAGACGCCGAGAGTGAATTCCACTCCTTAGCCGTACGTATAATGAATGTGGAAGCAAATGTGAAATATACACTTTTATTTAAGATATATGTTATGGTGTGATATTTTGTCTTATTGTACGGGATACTTATGGGTCCCTTAATGATTAATTATTAGTGTGGTAACATCATATACCTTTTACTAAGGTATTACTATAGTTATAAATTAATAATAGTTTAGAATTAGCAGATTCAAAACTATAGGTAAAAATAATAGTCTTTTACAAAATTGAAGTAATATAAAACCTGAATTCGTTGAATTCGAATATACACTCTGTAAGAGTCTCCACAATAGTTTGATTTCAGCGCATACCAAATAAAAAACAAATGAGATTTTTCGTTGCTCAGTTACACCGTCCCTTTGTCAACGAATTTTATAAATCAGAGAAAATTAATTGAGTTTGAATTTGTGTCGAAACGCAATTTAATTGCCTTATTTTTTTATTGAGTTGTGTTTGAATTTATTATTAAGAAGATTAAACATTCAAAGGTCAAGTTTTGTGAAGAAATGATATTTAATTAATGACCTTAAATCTGGTAAAACATTTAAATTGAAAAATAATTATACACATCAATATATATCACTATATAATTAATCTAATCCTATAAGCTTGAAATATCTTCTTCCGAGTGTTTTCCCGGCCTGGTGCCAGGGTCCACTTTCTTACTAAGCTTCCTCCACATTGCTCGGTCTTCGGCATTTTTTTGTGTCAGGTTATTTTCCTTTAATTCCGCCTCCACCACGTCGAGCCAGCATTTTGGACCTGCCATGAAGCCTTGGGTCTTGTACAGCAATGTTGAGGCCTCTAATTGCGATATAGTCCGAATGCCTCCTACTTATGTAGCTGTACCAGCGGAGTCGACTGTTCTGCAGCTTGTCTGAGATGTCTCGGACTCCAAGGCTACCACGGATGTATTCGTTTTGAATGCGATCTAATCACGCAACGCCACACATCCAGCTTGACTAGGTACTCTTCAATAAAGAGTGTTAGTACCTAAAGTAGGAAAGAAGATGAGGAATATGAAGGTATTGCATTTTGAGTGCTACATTAGTTCTAAGAAAAGCTCGTTCGTCGCATTTATAGAAGTAGTCAACAATATTTGCCCATCGATTGTACTCTAACGACTGGACTTATTTTAATGAAATTAGAATAGAAGTACCTCACAAGCTGTAGTGTATATTTTAGACAAATTTGTACCCTTACCTTGGCAGGCAGTAAACACTTTTTTTGCAATATTAATGAGGTTGTCTTATTAATAATTTTAGACGCTATTTAAATGTATTAAGCAACATAATATAAGCAAACGACAAAAAAAAAACAACATGAGTCGAGCATCATTTTCATATATCAGACGGGCATCAGAACGGCGGACCACCGTGTCCCTGGTCAATGGTCAGTGTCGCAGTGATAAGCAAAATTAATTCTGCTTGTTATCATGGTAACTTCTAGTACAATTAATAAATAGCATGGTATCTTACTCCCGTTATATTTCTGTCTTTTTCACAAATAATAAGACTATATAATCGTCTTCATTTGCAAAACCGTTTTTTATATAACTATAATATTATGTATCGAGTCATTACACATTCTACAACGTTCTGTAAACGTGTAAAGGTTATGGAGATAAATAAATGTTTCTGTAAATAGCAAACATTACGTGGTTAATATCTCTTATGGATGGCTTTAAATCTATGGATACGTATGAAAGCTAATAAACGTCTTATTGCTAAATTACACTTGGCGTGGCGACGCAAAACACAAACATTGCACTATTAACGAAATTCCCAAAAACATTTGTAGATCACTTGTTCTACTGGTGTTTCGTGATACACGCCGACGACCTAACGCCCTTTGATAAATGCCGCCAAACACATCGCACCTGCGCTTAGTTGGATTTTTGTATTTTTTATTTAATAAAAATGAATACTTATGTAATAAAATAAATATTCATTATTTTTTGGAACTAATTTGTACTTTTTAGCTTTATCTTTTCATTATGCCATAACTGATTCCTGTCGTTTATGCATATAACTTATACAAAATAATTTTGACGTTTCACATTTGCAGTGCGTCCCGTGACGGCTCAATTTTTTTTAATAACTCCCACGGTTACGTAAAATATGCAAAGATCAGACACAAAGTAAGTCCCAACTGAGAAGTCTCATTTTGCATTACACATATTAGTGTACTGGCTTCTGCGTCACTCACTCACCCAATTGTCGAACCTACATTTTTAAAGTATGATTTTTCAAATAACTTCTTTCATACAAACCTTATCCTGACAATTAGACACGTAATAAATATTTAAAGAAGAAGAATAAGTAGCCAAATAGGTGCAGCAGTTCTTAGGTGATACGCTTACATACATTCGCCAACTGATTTTTGTTTATATAGATTTATTGAGAAATATTATTGGCTATCTAACATGTTATTAGGAACATTATGAATGTAGAGTATTTACTATACAATATGTAACTGAGAATAGTGCGAGTGGGCTGTGTGGCACCACGAGGGTTATCATGCCGAATATGGATGGGTCCTCCGACGAGAAACGAGTAATTAGCGCGATGGACCGATCTGTACGATGCCTATGGCACGGTCGGCTTCCTGCACAGCAGTGGTATAATTAATCAATATCTATAAAATTAATGTAGTGAAAGCCACATGTAAATATATAAAACTAACAGACGTTATCCCGCCCTGATTACAAAAAATACTTGACAAATGATTTACCAAAATGTTCCTCGTGAACCACTTTGTCCACTGGTGAAAACCGCATGAAAATTCATACAATAGTTCTTGAGTTTATTGCGAACAGACAGATAGACAGACGCGGTAAGCGACTTTGTTTTATACTATGTAATGATAAGTCATACAAACAAAAATTTTAAGCGGTATTGTCGACAAGCTTGTTAGCATTCATGCAATTTACCGCATAATTTGTTTGAATCTTATTTAAGGCCTAACCTTTTTAACATATGTGTTTTAGTCATTGGCGAGAACGGGATAGACAACGAAATAATAATAAACATTTACTTAATACTTAATTCTAATATATCACAATATAAGCGATAAAGTTAATTTTGGCATGCATTCAATTCAATTATTTTTATTAACATCAGTTCTATATTGAACCGAATAAACGGTAAACGAAATTTGAACAAGCTGTGGTTTTGCACTGATATCGAATCGAACTGAGTGTTCCGAATATTGAACACGGTAGTACAGTATTCAGTACATTGACATATTAGTATGTATTGTGAAGGATATTTACACACATTCAGAGAATGCGCTGACTATGCGTCGGTTCACTATCGCTACAAACCTCACATTTCCGTGCGTTCGACGCGTGGAAATTGCAAGCCTATTTGTATTATCAAAAACGTTCACAACCACACTCTGGCTTACCCTCATATTTGTCTTTTACGATAACACGTCACGATAATAGAAGGGTATTTTTGTATTACGTCGAACTTTCGCATTTCACTTATAATGGATTTACACATTGACAAGTAATCATGTTATATTGGTTGTTAAGGTTTATTTAAAAATAAAAGACAAATTTCGTAATCTTAAACTTTATCCACAAATAAGGGCTGTCGTGTTTAATAAAAAGGCTTAAAGAAACGTTGTCTCCTGAAGATTTCTCAAGTAAAATATTTACTTGCCATTATATTGTTTATACAAAAATAGGTATCTATAAATTGTGATTTGTAAATACTACTTAAGTGGTGTATTATTATTGAGAAATAATTTATGTTAGTTACTTACATTGGTAGAGTTTTAACAGTTTTACTCATATATTGGAAAAATAGAAGAAATTTATTTACCATCTTTCATCAGTAATATTTCTACTTATATTGAATTACAAAATCCATGTAAAGCGCAGGATATCTATTTCTCGATTGTGGCTAATTCTCAAAATGTATTCTTTCTACACTGCTATAGGCATCTATTACTTAAAGAATTGCTTCTTTGGCTAAAAATTAAGAAATAATTTATCTTCGGCAGCTTTGACATCGGATCCTGAATATTAAAGTTTATTTTAGTAGAAATTTTTATACCCACTCCTCCTTGAAGGGTCTACCATTTTGACCCCTCAGACCACAGTCGGGCCCCTTAGGAAGGGACAACACCTGTCGGAGGAGCAAACGTAGTGCCGATTAGTCAGTGCCTGCTCCACTGGTCAAAAGATGTGAGAAGGTACCATGGGGTTTGAATCCATGCGACTCGGGTATATCCATACTCCGCTGAAAAATAAATGGAAGTTTTTATTTTATTGTTTTTTCCACCAATTTTTTTTTGTGTCTTTTACTTTAACGAGGCTTCAGTGATGACTATGCCAGCATCATAAGGTAGCTCACTTATATAAAATATTCTAGCCACATCACATACAGGATCTCCCAATACAATATTCACCTCTCCAGATCTCTTCCAGACTCTAAACTTATTATTTGTTACCATTTATTATTTTTGCCGAAAGTTCTTATAGAGTAAAAAATATTTACTAAAGATATTTGGCTACATATTCTACAAGAGCCAATTTCATTCAAATCAATCTAACGTTAATACGAAATTTCTATATAGTTAGCCACTAGGGGCTTCCGAATATTAAACTTTAGTAAGATTTACAAAGAAACTCATAACTTTGAAAGACTATATTCCAATATAGGTTGGGAGATTGGAACGCCTCTGGGCAGTATAAATCGGATGCAAATAGATATGCATATCCTGATTTGAATTTGAAAATGCAATTCAATTGAATGGTCTGCTTTCTTTACATGGAACGTGCAAAGGTTTCGATACAGGAAGTAAATAAAAATATTCTTTCAAATATAAAAAAATTGCTTCATGTAGTTTTGAAGACTCGTATAACGGCAACAGAGATAACAGAATAGCCCACTTTGGGTAATCTAAAAGTTGTGAATAAGTTTTTATGTAAATGTAAAAAAATACTAATAGTCCTCTAATTTTATAGATGTTGTAATTATAAAAACTCGGTCAAAAAGTACTATTTGTCGATTTAACAATTGGCTTATGTGCATACTGAGTGACTGGTTATTCGATAGCAATATTTTTACAGGATACTCAGTACTTAATACTCATTCTAAATTAATTAAAAAATAGGTGCTTAATCTTTGACCTAATTATCTAGAAATTCAAAAGTTGTAGTCATTCCTCTATCCGTTTATTATTAAAGTACAGTGATAATGACCGTTGGATGTAATAAAAGTGGAGTGGACGTGAAGGCAAGCAACAAACAAAGCATAAATTTACGAAGTTTGAACAAACAAATCTCCCTATACAGTACGATTGCGCTACACCTACATGGTTGAACAAACAAAACGGTTTATTGTCTGTTTTATTATCGAAGGTTAAAGCGAGACGCCGCTTGCAGGTTTTGTCACCGGTTATTCAACTTAAGTTCATTTAAATTTGAAAACATTTTCTTGAGAGTGTTAGAACAAACTTTAACTCACGTTCTCTTTGTTGCTTATTAGTATTGGTTTTGATATTATTATTTTATATGTTAAATGTGACCATGAACTATCATGCGATTGAAGGTTGTCACTCTATAAACAGTCACGGTGTATACGTATTATTATAATATATTATTACTATAACGTAGTGTATAAACTATTTATATTTTATAATATGTTTTATATATATATGTTACATGTTGTTTATGTGGTATTTACTAGTTTGTTTTACTTGTACACCCTAAGTACACCGATTCTAGTCCATGGAACATGTCCATCCAAAGGTAGCCTCGAAGAGATTACTCTTAGCAATAAGATCGCCCCCTTGTACTAATCACATAATTTGAAGTGTATTGTACTATGTATTTATAATGGTGTACAATAAAGATTAAATAAATAGTTTTATTAATTAGACATCTGTGAAAGCGGCTTCGGACTTATTTACTACACTGCAAATATTTACATCTCGTGATTTAGATTACATTACTTTTTACCTAAAAAATTGTTGATAATAAGCATAGCTCATTAATTTTAATGATTATATTGTTTTTTAAAAAATATCAGTAAATAAGTTGAGAATCAATAACATTGAAAATTTTCTTTTATGTACGTAATCCACAGTTATTATGTATTGGTATTTTAATATAATGTACTCTTCTGTAATGGATTAGCGAATAAGAGTTTTAAATTAAGCCATTTATGTACTACTTATTACTTATATATATTGTTAACTAATATTTTTGAAATAAATAATTAAGTGTCCTATAACACACTGTTATGTTAATGTTGTCAGATCCTTAGGTTATTGACCTTTATTTGAAAAAAACTTTTCTAAAGGTTAAACATGAGGAGGCGTTAAATATTCCTTTTAGATATATATTAAATGAACAAGCATAATTCTTAAGTTATTATTATAATAATACTCCTACACTATATTAATAACTTAAGTCCTTTCTATTCAAAATATATTTTGAGCTACATGAACTATAAATATTGAAATTAATGTAATTTACTGTTTTTTATACTAATTAGTCCAAAGTTCTATACAAAGCTAAACTTTATAGATATTTAAATCAATGAAGCCTTTAGTACTTTGAGATTAATTGTAGATAATAATTATGAGGTTTAAAATGATTTCTGTTTTAAATATTAAGACGTGGAATACGTATAGTTATGGGTTTTAAAGTTAAATCAGCTCAATATCTCACTTTAAACGTTTCAAAGAACTCTTTTGTTCCTCAGGGATTATATATCCTTACCGTAAATATTACATATGCGAATAAAATGTTTTGTTTATTACGCGTTCATCCAGACAAAAAAAAACATAAGCAGAGGGATAGATAGCTCAAATCTACATTAGTGTAAGAGAAGCCGTGAGCAAAAGTAGGCATTTTATAAATAAAGCTGTTTATTTCTCTAAAAATCGAGTCCTGTATCTATCGATCTAAATATTGTTAATATAACACAATAACAGGAATAAAGCCTGTCCATAAATAACTATAAATTTATAAAGACAGTGATACATCAGTAGATTGAGGAAATCTGTCTAAAATAGTTATTTATCTGTGACGAGACTATAGAAGCAGACGAATATATATTTTAGGCATTTTATCAAGTCGTGTCACAGCCCCCACCCACCTCAATATTTTTGGTACATCTCCGCTTTCATTGTAGGAAAATCAAGTAAAGGTAATGTCATGATGGCTTCGGTTATATTTAAGGTAACTCTATTTTATTTCGAATACAAATGTAATGGGGCACTCTGAGATTACAGCGGAATTATTAGACTAAGGAATAAAGTTTCTGAGAAAATAATTTTTCTTTTAAGTCGTAGCAGCTTTTAATAAATCTTATCGTACATATTGTTCGATAAAAAGATTTGAAACTTTTTCGTTGTTTTATCCGGCTTATGAATTTTGAAGACGAATTTTGAATGTAAAAAGTGCACTAACATTTATTGTAATTCGTTTACTTGTGAAATAGTTATAGCTAGAAGTATTATTTATACGGTTTTTTCAGGTCACTTTATAAAACCTTATTTGCAAGTAAATGATAAGGCATTGTCATTGTGTGCGCATTATTTAACACTACTGGACAGATTACGAATACATTTAGTAGGTGGTAGAGCCACACTGAAGCTATTAATGGTTTCAGCATGAATAGGTCAGCTCGTCCGGGGTAGCACCACCCTCTCACAGAAAACCGACGTAAAGTAACAGTGCTTGTATTGTTGCGTTTCGTTTAGTCAGTGAGATCGCCGGAGATCCATCTCCCTTCCCCTCCCCTCTCCTTTCCCTTCCCCTCTCTCTCCATTCTCCCAAACACCAGGTTGGCAACGCACTTGCGACTCCTCTGGGTCTAGTGTCTATTGACAGCGATGATCGCTTAACCCAGATAGCCCGCATGTTAGTTTGGCCTCCTATATGATATAAAAAAGCATATTTTATTACAATTCTTGTCTAAAAAAAAACACAGTATCTTTAGTTAATATACGGTGATTAAGTTTTAAGAAACTAGAATGTTTAAAGGCAGTAAGTTGTTCAGGAATGTATTTTCTTGCTGTAGAGAAGTGGGACTGTTTATGGTTTTTCCTCTGTAAAACATAATATAAACGGCGTAGACACATTAATGGGTATTAGATAGTAATGTATAAATTATTAGTATATAAAAATCGATTTAAGGGCCTTAACAACTTAATCTTAATCTTCAAATACGAGTCAATACCACCAAGCTTTTTCACTTATAATGCAAAAATTAAATTTTATGTAACTAATGCTCGTACATTTTTGAACCAATATTTTGCACGTCTCTTCTTTTTAAGTATCGATGTACAATATCGTTGTATTTTACTATTATTTATTTATTCAAAAGCGAATAATTTTGCCAATCGCCTAAACGTTTCAATAATGAAAATATATAATTTTGATATATTTTTCCCTATTTTCATATAGTTTACTATACACGTAAAATAAAATAAACATAACACTTTCAATTAATTAATTGTATAGTTTTGGCCGAGCTCGGGTTTGTTTTATAACTTTCATATTTATCTTATATCAATTTATTTTGCCCAAACAGTTAAAATAATGAGAAAGGAGGAATCGTAAATATTTTCGGAGCCTCTTTAATCAGTACTTGCTTTTCATAGATATACTCTGGTTTCTAGTATCTCCTACATCTGCTTTCATATGTATTCAGATAGCATAATTATTAACATCAACTCGACGAAGTATAAAACATTATGTTGATGCATTTTATTTCCAGTTTGTGGTTCTGCGTATATGTGTGTTTCTCTGTATATAATAACAAAGACGAAAATTACTTATAAAAAATAAAATTGATGAACTGTGAATTACATACATTTTCTCTTACTTTTAAATCCATAGAAGATTTACTAAGTGCTATAAAGTTGTATACTATCGCTTCACGTTTGCAAAGTAAACTACTTAGTAAGTTGAAAACTTACAACACTTAATTATCCCAATTAGTTTTATTTATAAGCGTTCACGAAGCTACCCCTGTGAGGGAATAGCGCTTTCTAAGGTTCATTACAAGTTTTTAATTTACAAAAGCAATCTACAAGTACATCACTTTAATTAATTACTAAGTTTTTATATTCTTCATTCTGTTATGTAATATTTTGTTATAAAAAGATTTATTGATATTAGATTACAAAATTATTCAACAATCATGTCAACAACAAGAAACTTTATTCAATTTATGACGTCATTATGGATAACACTATCTCAGTGTCGGGAACGTGTAAACAGTTTAAGTTATCAGGCCGTAATATATTACACATTTTATTTTACGATGATTCCAACATTTTGAACATTTGTTGGCTGTTTGTGTCCAGTTTTGTTTGGCGCACGTAAATATAGACTTAACAATATTACATTTTTCACACACAAACACACACGCATAAATAATAGGACCCGGGCGGCCGAGCCTAGCTCGGTTCTTTAAAAAAAAAAACATTTTGTAATTAGAATAAACTGTTACGTTTGTCTCAAAAAATTAGCATTATTTATCGAATTATTTACATATATAAAAATTGCTCGTTTAAAGGTATTGGATACACAAAAATAATATATTATGATAAATAATTATTTTACTAGACCTATCCATGGATTCTAAAAATCTTTTTTTAAATATCATAGGAGGCAAAGGAACAGGCGGGTCACCTGATGTAAGTAATCACCGCCGTCCATAGACACTAGCAACACCATGGGAGTCGTGTGTTGTAAGCTTGTGTTTTGGGGGGAACGGGAAAGGGGGACAGGGAAAGGAGATGGAAGGGGAAGGGAAGTGAGCCTCCGGTGCTCTCACTCACAGAACGAAACGCAACATTTCAAGCACTGTTACTTCGCGTCGGTATTTCTGTGGGTCAGGTGGTAGTACCCCGGACGAGCCGACCCATTCATGCTGAAACTTGTAATAACTTGACTTACCTACCACATACAAATATCTATTTTATTTCGTCAACTAATTATTCAATCACACTAAGTAACCATAATAAAAAAAATTGAAACCGCCGAAAAAACTGAAAAGCAAATATTAAGTAACGTTAATAACTATTTCCGGGTATCTCGTACCCCATAAAAAAGATTTTTGTAATTCGGAATATTTTGTAAATTATGCGTAATTATACATAACAAAATATATATATATTATATTTATATATACTAACTACTACTATATATATACGTCGACTTGAGAACGTCCTCCATTTATTTTCCACCGTAAATAAGATGTGTTATTTCACGACTTAAAATAACTAATACCACGCTTAACAGAATATCCACTACTATACTAATAAATTGTAATCAACAGTAACCCTATTTAATTAAGGGTGTCTCAAGGTTGTCGGCCTGGATATGAAACTTAATTGTGCCCCAAGTATGACGTCATTGCTAGAATGTTTTGCAATTACTGAAAATGTAACAGGTCAATGAGAAGCCACAGCCTCACCAATGCAAATTGTCGTAGGCGGTCGTCAGCCGGCTGCCCTAACCACCCAAAAGCCGTTATCACCCCAAAGGGGGTTTATATATAGCAATACAGTTTTGGATAATGTCTGTATAGAGTATTACATTACAAAATAATTAATGCTGATTACGTATTTTTATTCTGAAACGTAATTTACACTTTGAAGATGAAATGATTATTAATTAACATGTTGTTGGTATAACAATGTGTAAATAATATAAAAACCAATAAATTTTTCATCTCTTTCTGTGTACTTCTTCATTTCTCCTTTACTAAGCAACGGATTTTGATCCAATTTTTAGTATAATATAAGTACATTTAAATGTCATCATCTTCAAAATTCATTTGAGTTTTAAGGCGTTTACATTAAGCTAACTAACCCTTATGGGATGTATAAAAATAATGTACTAAAGAATGGTATCTGACTATCTCCCAAAATAATTGGTTGTTTGCGATTTTGCTAAATTAAATTTAGTAGTTATATTTTGCTAGAACTGCTCCTTACACTATAGCATAACAAATAACAAATCTCTAAAATGTTTTTTTTTTAATTGGACTCAATAACCCATTAAAATTTTATGCTACAACAAAGTAAAAGGTCAATATCTCGTGAAATATCGATCTTGGAGATTTGGTCAAAACTAAGAATTTATTTTCCTACAAATATCTCATTAAATTTTTCCTGTAAGATCAGATATTACTAAAAAAACAAGCGATTTCTACAAAATTCGACTTTAGTGATCTGTACTGCCTTATCGGTGCGAGTTACAATTAAGTAGTAATAGGCACTATTATGGAGTGCTTAATCCTGAGTAATTCTCGACTTGGAAAGACACGACAGATTAAGGTGTCGCAGAGTTTAAAAATTTTTAAAATCAATGATTACTTGTATTGTATAAGGAAAATCTCACGTTGTGCGAGAGTACGTAGAGTGGTGCTGGTAATGGCTCAATTTTGTAGGCAATGTTACATATATCCAACTAAATTTTGCTGAAGGACCGAAAAAATATTGGCTTAAATATGCAGGTTTGTATCACCCCATTCTTATATAGTTTCCCGTTTAGAAATTATCAAACACAATTAATTATATTGAAATCTAGACTAAAAGTTATTTACATATAAAGCCTAACAATGTCTTATCACGACTAGTTTTAATGGGTTTTAAAAGCCTGTTTTAAGTTTATAATTTAAAATAGTAGTAGCTTGAAAGCTCGCCCTATTATGAATTAGAATTTTAAATAAACCTATTACTGTTATCAAAGTAATGACAAAGTTTAAGCTTCAGTCTAATGAAATAATTTCAAAAGTCTATCTCCCTTACACCCTTTGGTTTTGATAGAGGGTTCGAGAGAAACTTTATTAATCTTTCATGGATATACTTTTTGGTCTTAGAACTTTTATTTTTAATAATACTTACGGCATCCTTCATTAATGATGTTTGTAGTATTAGCTGTAAAACTAAATAGAAATTGTGTTTTGATACACACATTTCATCTATATACATATATGTATATCTATCTATCTAATACCTTTAAACGAGTAATTCTTGTATATTTTTATATCGTTATATATTCAAGATCTCGGAAACGGCGGCAGCGATTACCGTGAAACGTAGTATGTAGGTGGTTTTCGGGGGTGATAAATCGATCGAGCTAGATTTCATTTACTGAAAACTTTTTTATCTGAGTTTTCAGGTAATGAAAAAGTATAGCTGGAATATAAAGGTAAATTTCGCCGCCGCTGTCAAAACAAAACTAGCTCACCTAGAAATCGCCTGCTTCGAAAACCCGTCTAACCCCGTTTCGAATCCGAGTGATAGTAGAAGAAATATTTTTTAAACATTTTTTTTTCGTAAAAGAATGTGAATTTTATAAGAAAAACCTAACAGTTTATTTTAATTAAAAAATGTTTTTTAAAGAACCGAGCTAGGCTCGGTCGTCTAGAAATAATATATTATATGACAATGAAGTACCACGGGGTCTAAAATTTATTATTACTTGAATGGCTGAATATAGGGTACCCATCTTTTATTATCGTCAATTAATTGATTACTCTATTTGTCAATTTGTCGCTGTGACAAAATTCATAATTCGGGTTATATTGTTAGTAATATATTTATTATTTATATAGTTATTATCATTATTCACAATATTAAAAAACAATAAAAAATTCAATTTTTGTTATTTTTCTTATTGTTCAAGGTATTATTATAATAGCATTCCCTTTCATTTACGTATGACATACATATAAAATTAATTAATCTATTATATTTAAATCTATAAAGTAAATTTTCAAAAAAAAGTTTTAACCGACTTCAATATTAATCAGAGGCATAGAAATAAGGCACTAAAAACCGGAAAATAAATAGGTTATCAAATTAACCAAATGTAATGAAACATATGAATATGTGTGCTACCAGGAGATGTATTGGAAGTCGGTGCCAACCGAAGATCATATCATCTACATCTAGGTACAAAGGCACCGGGGGTGCACTGTCAGAGAGCCTCCGCGTGGCGCACCCCGGGCAACGTCGGTCCCCATTGACCGGCGGCTGATCTCTGACGAAGACCTTGCTTTCTTACTTGACTCCGATTCTGTCCTAAACGATGACCCTTTGTTACAACCAAGGATTGATTCCTGCACGCTCGATGACTTTGCTATGTTTTCTGGATCATGATTGACTCCTTTTTTGTTTACCTTTGCACTCTCATGGATTCTGATACCTACTTCAAATGTTAACTCACGCTTCTTCTCCGGATTCCGATCATAACAACTATGGCAGCACAACCTGAAAAATTACTACCCCAGGAGGGTACCACCTGCTCTGCAGGTGGAGAATCCCTCCCCGAGTCTCTAGACTCGGGCAGCCCCTCGTTCTCTGGGGGGGGGGCAACAGTTTGTGTGATATCTCATTGACGACGACTTTGGCAAGGATAGCGGATAATGATATGATAAACGATTCGGATGTCAATAACGGAACGACGAACCTGGCTTTCACAAAGGACTCTTATCTCAAAGCGACGATGAAAAGTGCAAAGTTACAAAAATGACTACCTCAGGAGGGTACTGCTCGCTCTGCGAGCAGAGAATCCCTCCCTGGGTCTTCGGACCCAGGCAGCCCCGGGTTTTCTGAGGGGGGCAAAATTTTGCGCGGCCGATCTAAAACCCAAAAGAAAAAGAAGACTAAGGCAAAGACAACGGACACTGATGCAAGCGACATGGACGTTGCGGGCCTACCAGAAGCTCAGCTCTCTGCAGGCGTTAGGGGTTCTGCGAAGCGCCCTCACGAGGGTGCTTTTACGGGTTCTGACGTAGAGGCGAGCATAGATAAGCTGCCCAAGGTAGCCTCGTCTTCCCGTGGCAGGCCACAGCGACGACCGGCTAGTAGGCGCCCTATCCTGGGAGAGGCGGACGGCTCCTATGACCGAGCTATGTCTGACCGCATTTATTCCTCAGGGGCGGATGAGAGCGCCCTGGAAATGGATGAAATTCCTCAGCCCCTGGGTCCCGAGGGTATGGACCGTGATCGGCTCAAGATCCAGGCAAAGGAACAGGTCGAGTCGATCTACGGCGTAGTCCAGAAATCGACGAACCTTCAGGGCCCAATGAAGAGGGCGCTGAAGCGGGCGGCCCAGTCTCTCCAGGACGTGGTCGATGCCCTTTTGTCGAGGACTGAGAGCGAGGAGGTGACTCGGCTGAGGCAGGAGTCCCGTGGCCTCCGTCGCCAGGCGGAGGTTTGGAGGTCGGAGGCCCTCGCCTGGCGGCGTCGGGACAACGAAAGGAAAGCCATGCCGCCACCTCCCGCGCCTACTCCCGCGCCTACTCCCGCGCCTCCTCCCGCGCCTACTCCCGCGCCTACTGCGACTACTGTGCCTTGTTCCCCGTCTCCGCAAGTGGAACCACCAAGGGGATGGGAGGAATCTCTCAAGGCGGAGGTAGAACGGCTTGGGCATTCCCTCATAACTCAGTTTGGAGGGATGCTCAATGCTAGAATCGAGGTCATTGAGGAGCGCCTCCCACCGAAGAGGGTGGTTAGACCGCCGCTGGAGGCGGATAGACGACGGGTGCCACCTGGGCCTGCACCACCAGCGCAAAACGCTGCTGCTGCGGGGAACACCAGGGGGCCCCAAAATAGGTCAGCCCCGCCTAAACCGTGCCCCCCGGCGCCTTCCGAGCCGGAGGAGGAAGGCTGGACCACAGTCGTGCGCCGGGGTAAGAAGCCCAAGAAGACCACTCCAGCTGTGACAGCGACGCCAAAGCCGGGAGCGGGCCCCAAACCATCTGGGGCCAAGCCCAAGAGTCGCAAGAGGAGGCGAAAAAGAAAGCTCGCCCCTCCCAAGACAGCCGCAGTCCTCGTGACGCTCCTGCCGGAAGCAGAGGAGAGGGGGGTGTCCTATAAGGACGCCCTCCTGAAGGCGAGGACGGAGGTGTCGCTGGGTGAGTGCGGCATTACCGCCCCCCTGCAAGTGCGTACCAGCGCCACAGGGGCCAAGGTGATACGAGTGCCTGGCGCCCTGGCCCCGGAGCAAGCGGATCGGCTGGCCGCAAGAGTCAGAGTGGCCCTGGCGGACGTGGCCACGGTCGTGCGGCCTACGAAAAAGGCCCAAGTCCGGGTCGTCGGCATTGACGAGTCCGTGACTTGGGACGAGGCCATAGAGGCCGTAATCAAGGTGGCCGAGTGCGAGCTCACTCAGGTGAGGGCGGGCAAACTGCGCTCTCAGCCTGGGGGTTTGAGCTCCCTGTTCGTCTCCCTCCCTGTAGAGGCAGCTCAGAGGCTGGTAGCGGCAGGTCGCATCCTCGTCGGCTGGAGTGCGGCCCGGGTGCAGCTGTTGGAGGGCAGACCCCTGCGGTGCTTCCGCTGTATGGGTCTGGGCCACACCCGGCCGATGTGCCCATCCAAGACAGTGCGGGGAGCGATCTGCTTCCGCTGCGGGATGGAGGGGCACCACGCTGACATCTGCACAGCAGAGAAGGCCAAGTGCGGCGTCTGTGCGGATGCCGGGCTGCCGTCTGAGCATGTAATGGGAGGGGGCAAATGTAAGCCCCCTCCTGTTAAGGGGAAAGCCCGCCCTCTCAGAGAGGTGAGCTCGGAGGTGGCTGCTATGGAGGAGTAATGGACTACATCCATAGCAGTTACCTCCAAGGAAATTTGAACCACTCCGCTGCTGCGCAGGACCTCCTCCTGCAGGCAGTGGCGGAGTGGCAGATTGACACGGCGGTGGTTGCGGAGCCTTACCGCGTTCCGGACCAGCCACATTGGGTCGTGGATGTGGCTGGTTCCGTGGCCATCTTGTCTGGGGGAGGTACGTCGCTCTCGGTCCGGGAGAGGGGTGACGGATACGTGGCGGTCGCTTCACGGGACCTTGCAACCCTCGGGGTGTATTTCTCCCCGAATCGGCCCCTGGAGGAGTTTGAGTCCTTTCTGGACGCCTTGGGGCCGGTCGTGAGGCGACTAGCGCCGCTTCCCGTCGTCGTACTGGGCGATTTCAACGCCAAGTCAAGGGCGTGGAGAGCGGTGGCCACGGATCCGAGAGGCCGGGCGCTTGAGGAGTGGGCAGCCGAACATGAGCTGTCCCTCCTCAACCGGGGGAGTGCATACACGTGCGTGCGGCAGAACGGGGGATCAATTGTTGACGTTTCATTCTCCACCCCGTCTGTCGCTCGCTGTGTCCGGGGTTGGAGAGTCGAAGAGGAGGTGGAGACCTTATCGGACCACCGATACATCAGGTTCGAGGTCTCCGCCTCCTACCAGGAGCCGGCTAGCCGCCCCCGGAGAGGCGCAACTTTCCCCCGCTGGGCGATTGGCTGTCTCGACAGAGAGAAGGCGGAAGAGGCGGCCATCGTCCAGGCCTGGGCCTTGCCTCCTCCGACCAGAGACGGAATCGACGCGTCCGCAGCCTGCCTCCGTGAAGCTCTCACGAAGGTATGCGACGCGTCGATGCCGCGGAGCGCGCACCGCCCGAACAAGAGGGCGGTGTATTGGTGGTCGCAGGAGCTAGCAGAGCTTCGTGCGGCCTGCTCCGCGGCCCGGCGGCTGTTCGGGCGCAGCCACCGTAGAAGGGTCCGAGACCTCGAGGAGGAGGCCCGGCTGTATGGCGACTATCGCCAGAAGAAGAAGGATCTTCAGGTTGCCATCAGCCGGGCCAAGGCGGAGGCGTGGGACGAGCTCCTCCGTACGTTGGACAGCGATCCATGGGGGCGCCCTTACCGGGCCGTCCGGAACAAGCTCTGGGGCCGAGCGCCCCCCGTTATGGAGACTCTGACGCCGGAGGTGGCTGAGAGGGTCGTGGGAGAGCTGTTCCCTGACCCTCCGGAACAGTCGCCTCCTCCCATGCCTCCGCCCCTCGCGTTCGTGGTGGAGTTCGAGGGCCGTCCTCCCCCGGTGACAGAGGAGGAAATGGAGAGTGCGACCGAGCGCCTCCGCGGCAGACGGACTGCACCTGGGCCGGATGGGGTCCCCGGACGTGTTTTGGTCCTGTCTATGGACCACATTGGGGGATGGCTTCGGGGGCTGTTCGACTGCTGTCTTGCGGCTGGACGGTTCCCGGAGCCATGGAAGACGGGGCGGCTGTGCCTCATTCCGAAGCAGGGCCGCCCTCCGGACTGCGCGTCGGCGTACCGGCCGATCGTTTTGCTGGATGACACCGGGAAGGCCCTAGAGAGGGTAATTGCCTCCCAGGTTGTCCAGCACTTAGAGGAAGTCGGGCCGGACTTGTCGGACGCGCAGTTCGGCTTCCGGTCAGGGCGCTCCACGATGGACGCCCTGAGCCTCCTCAAATCTCTCTCGGCGCAGGCGGCTTCCCGCGAAGATAGGCTCCTGGCGGTGTCTCTCGACATCGCCAACGCCTTCAACAGTCTGCCGCATGGAGTCATACGGGAGGCGCTCCGCTACTTCGGAGTGCCCCTGTACCTGCGGCAGCTGTTGGGGGCGTACCTGGAGGGAAGGGAGGTCGCCTACGAGGACAGCCGGGGGAGGGTGATCCGCCGGGGGACCCCTTGTGGTGTTCCTCAGGGCTCGGCCTTGGGCCCATTACTCTAGAACCTGGGCTACGACTGGGTGCTCCGCGGCGCACTCCCAGTGGGAGCGCGCCTGATATGCTACGCGGACGACACCCTAGTCGTAGCCCAGGGAGACGACTTTAAAAAGCTCGTGCGCCTGGCCACGGAGGCAACAACTCTCGTGGTCGGGCGCATTCGACGGTTGGGCCTCAGGGTGGCCCTCGAGAAAACCGAGGCCCTGCTGTTTCACGGGCCTCGGCGTGGGCCGCCTCCAGGGGCCCACTTAAATGTTGAGGGTGTCCGAGTCCGGGTGAGGACCCGGATGAAATATCTGGGCCTCACCCTGGATGGGCGGTGGCGGTTCGAGCCCCACTTCAAGGGGCTCGGACCGCGAATTGTGGGAGCTGCGGCTGCGCTTGGCCGTCTCCTCCCGAACACGGGGGGACCTGGTGCTGCCTGCCGGCGCCTGTACGAGGGGGTAGTGCGGGCGATGGCCGCCTATGGGGCACCGTTGTGGGTGGACGCCCTTGGCGCCACGAACGTCCGCGTGCTGCGTAGGGCGCAGCGCACAGTGGCGCTGAGGGCGATACGAGGATACCGAACGGTGTCCTCGGCGGCGGCCATCGTGCTCGCGGGCTCCCTTCCCTGGGAGCGGGAGGCGGAGGTTCTTGCCGCCGTCTATAATTATACGGCGGCTAAGAGACGCCGAGGGGAGCCTCCAGCTCCCAGGGAAATCGAAGCCTTGAGGGTTAGGGTCCGGCAGGACGAACTGGAGAGGTGGAGGCAGGACCTGGCGGACGCGCGGTACGGCAGGTATACAATTGACGCCGTCCGTCCGGTCCTGTCGGAGTGGATCGGGAGAACTTGGGGCTCCCTGACGTATAGGCTGGTGCAGGTGCTAACTGGGCATGGGTGCTTCGGGTGGTACCTGCACCGCATTGCCCGCAGGGAGCCCACCGCCGCATGCCACGAGTGCGGCGCTGCGGTGGACACCGCGCAGCATACCCTATCAGAATGTGCTGCGTGGGACGAACAGCGCCGCGCTCTGGTTGCTGCGGTAGAAGGAGATTTTTCGCTGCCGGGTGTCATCTCCCGGATGCTCGGCAGCGAAGAAGTGTGGAATTTGATGGCCTCCTTCTGCGAGGAAGTCATCTCGCAGAAGGAGGCGGCGGAGAGGGCCCGCGAGATGGACCCTCACAGCGGCCGTAGCCAGAGACGGGCCGGAAGAAGGGGGAGGCAGAACACTCGCCTACTCCCGCTACCGTAGCCGGACCTGAGGGGATGTAGCCGGGGGGCTCATTCCCTCACTGCACAGGTCTGGCTGACGAGGGGAGGTGACTGGTTGTGTACCCAGTCGCCTCTCTATAGTAGGACGTAGCCTGGCGACCAACTTGCCAGGCAGCCGCAGGGGCGGTTCAGGAAGAAAGCTAGAACGTTCCCTGGCCGCCCCTAACATGCGGCCGACGGTACACCGTGGGGTTTTAGTCCGTGCGAGTCGGACATAACCCACCCTCTCCCCCGGGAGGGTGGGTATCCGTTAGGGATTTCCCCACGTTAATAAAAAAAAAAAAAAAAAAAAGGTACAAAGGCACCGACTTCCAATGCATCTCCTGGTAGCACACATATTCATATGTTTCATTACATTTGGTTAATTTGATAACCTATTTATTTTCCGGTTTTTAGTGCCTTATTTCTATGCCTCTGATTAATATTGAAGTCGGTTAATACTTTTTTTTGAAAATTTACTTTATTTCTCCATTTTTAGTGAACATAATTTTTTTTTTCTAAAACATGCGGGTCACCTGATTGTAAGTGATCACCGTCGCCCATGGATACCTGCAACACGAGAGGAATCACAGATGCGTTGCCGGCCCTTAAGAAAGGAGTAGGCTTGTTTCTTGAAAGTTGTGTTACTTTGTCACGGATCCCATAATCAGAACCTAACCAAACTCTCATCAAACTACCCTTGAAGAACACCCTTTACAATAAAAAAGGAATTATCGAAATCGGTTGGCATGATATTGAGTTATTCGTCTATTTGTCGTATACACACCAAATGCAAATTTAACACTTATACGGTTTTGCACTGGATGCCGTTGACAGAACCGGACCAAAAAAAAATGGGACCACACGGGAAGCACTAGCTTTCAAATAAAAAAAGAATCATCCAAATCGGTGCAGCCAGTCCAGAGTTATGAGGTAACAAACATAAAAAAAAAAAAAAAAAAATACAGTCGAATTGATAACCTCCTCCTTTTTTTGAAGTCGGTTAAAAATTGGCACATATAAGAATCATTTTATATGGCTTCTAAATCATAAGAAGCTCTTTGTTAGGAAATGTCAGGAGCATGTGGTGTATGGTCTGAAATATGACTTAATATAACGTAACCAAATTTTATATAGTTTGGGTAGATAGAATAAACTATTTTTTACCCTAAGAGCGTTAAGGAATTTAAGCTTATAAAGTGGAAATTGCATTTATAAAAGTTATTTATGGCTATGGTTCACGTAAGTACATTAAACACAAATTGCACCCATTTTAAACTAATAAATGACTCTCGAGAAATCGGGATTTCATTGAATAAATATTTGATATTTGGCCAGACTAGTGAGGCGAAATATAGCGGCCTATGTACATATGATATTGGTATTTTACAGCTCATCATATTTTCGACTAATTAATTAAGTTTATAAAAATGTACACATTATTGCTCCTATATATGAGAAGACTAATGTTAATAATTTCAATACACAAATTATGAAATATATATACATGTACATTCACATTATACTCCTGTTTTCACTTCTGTTGGCAGTCTTTATGTCTGCTTCGCCTTTTTTTTAAATATGTCATAATTACTGTCTAGTACCTGGACGACAGAGTCTAGCTTGGTTCTTTAAAAAATTAAAAAAGGTATCTATTTTGCAGTCACTCGGATTCGAACTGCGGTTACACGGATTTTCGAAGCAGCCGATTTTCACCCGAGCTATTATTGTTTTGATAGCGGGGGCGAAATTTACGTTTATACTCTAGCCATATTTTTCATTGCTTGAAAACTCAGATAAAAAAGTTTTCTATGAATGGAATCTAGCTAGATCGATTTATCGTCCCCGAAAACACACCTACATACTAAGTTTCACGGAAATCGCGGACGCCGTTTCCGAGATCCAGAATATACAAAAATATACAAGAATTGCTCGTTTAAAGGCATCTAATTTAATAAATTAAAGGCATATATTTTCGTAGTTGGGTACAATTTTGTTACGTTTACTTTCGTTAACAAATAATCCTTTACACGCAGCACTATGTGTCTGGTTGCGTCACGCGTTCATCTGTCATTGGAGTTGACGTGATAAATGTTTCGTTCCTCAATATGATAAAGCTTGAATAGAAATTAACATAGATGTAATACCCATACGTTATATATGCTTTACAATATATGTGTAATATCGTTTTGTTTAATAATTCCTGTAGTCCGGTGAAGCTGTGAAGGCCTAGTAAGGCCAATAGCGTAGTCAGTTCGAGAACAAAAAAATATTATTCGTGTTATCGTTATTGATCCCATAATATTAAAAAAAAATGTCTTCTTTGGAATATCATTATTTACATATAAATTTTTGAAGTTATAGTTCTTTTGGCACGTTAGGGAAAAATGATGAGAGCAATTTTTTACGTTGCGCGTGCACACCGTCACGAAAAACTAACGCCCTGAAGTTATTACGATGCGCGCGCACCGTTACGAAAAACCGACACCCTAAAGTTACCTATAGTTAACATTTTGTTTCTTAGTGATTTTGCTATTGTTATTGCCGTTTTTTCTCCAAACGTAGAATAAGGCGAAAGATAAAATTTTTGAAGAGATTTTTATCTTGTTACGCCAAAGAAGTATAACTTCTAAGGCGTGTACGTAAGTACACACACACTTTTTTCCCACATAAAACATTATATCAAGGCTATCATTGCCTCTTATAGTACTTTCATGGTTATGGTTTTTTTTAATTATTAGCCGCATTGCATTATATCAACTGACATTTGATACCAAACCAAGTTCAGTTGGTATCACCACTCTACAATTTTAAATTATTCGAAACCATTAAACATTATTTTATTTAATGCTAAATGTATTTTTTTTTAACTTTATTTTTGGCAATCAATCTTTCAGATTATTACTGCCATTGTCGAGTAATCAATAATATTACAAGCGTCGCACGAGCATTACAATATCAAGCGTCGTGTCAATCAATATTCTAACAAGATGGTGGATCTCCCGTTAGAACCCTCCAGGGAGTTTTTGTGGCACCTCAGAATTTCATGCTCCGTGGTATTATTTCCCATTCACTTCACTTATGCACGTTAAACTAACCATATTACATAAAACATCACCAACTTTACACAATATAGAGTCAAGTAACACAAGATTATGAATAAAATATAAAATCCACTACATGACAGACTGAAATTCCACCAAAAAACTCCGCTAAATGTATTAAATATTACATCTTTTTCACAATACGATTACAAGTATTTTGTATAAGCAGGAATTATAAGTGAAATCGTATGTTATTCGTATTTTATTCTATCAGCAATATCCTATGGTAGATGTTATTGATTATATTATAAGCTATGTAGTTGTGCCTGCGACTTAGTGGAATTTTAATTAAAAAATAATGTTAAATAAAGTCATCTGAATCTATTAAGTCATTTTTACTTACCGTATTTACGCCGCGTTGTCATTACGTAGTCCGGTGAAGCTGTTAAGACCTTGCTAGGTCAATAGCGTAGTCAGTTCGAGAAAAAAAAGCGTTGTCATTAAAATTACAATAACTTTCGATAGAGTGCACCGGTTCTAATAAAACAAAGAATAAGTTATTCTCGAATTTATGATTTATGATTTTCTTGGTGTGGTTTTATTGTTAAACCAGTACTTTAGCAGTGATGCGTGTTTATGTAAACACACAAAAAGATAAACATTTCTAAAAATGATTGAAATTCTTAGGCACTTGCAACAATTTTTTTTACGAAAATCGAAAAAGTATACATTAAAAGGTATACATTCTTATCATATGTATAGATACTTCGTTTATTTCAAGTGTCATATCGTTAGCTTATATACAACTTATATTTTAGATAACTTAGAAGACGTTACTACTACCATTTGTAAAGTATAATATTTGTTATATGTAAAATTTAATATTAAAAAATACAAAACTTAAACGAGTGAATGCCCAATTGAAAATAAAATAATGTTTCATAATCTATCGTCTATACTATAATAAAACTGTAACAAGACCAAATCTGTACATTAAATATTTTTTGAAAATTTTATCTGGAGTAGACTTTATTATCGATATAGAAGCCAAAAATAATCTTTTTAAAGTTTTTGTCTGTCTGTCTGTCTGTCCCTGTGAACACGCATCACTCTGAAGGTACTGAATCAATTTTGACAAAACTTGACACAGAGATAACTAATATTACAAGATTACATATAGAAAACTTATTGTCCCAGAAAACCCGAGGGGTGCATCAGGATAACGGATTAAAGTCTAGAATCTGAACACGTTTTACTCCGAAAATACTGAACCAATTTTGACGTCAGCTAGTTTAATATAATATTCGTAAACAAATAAAACGTCTCTCAGAAGAACAAATAATTCCATACAAGCACACAGGTAAAATGTTAAAACTATCAGAGCAGAGTAATGAAGTGCTAGAAAACGGACGGACTAGACACGACCCTGTCCGATAATGTAGTAATTTATTGCCCCATATTTCATCCACTATGCTCTCGATTGGATCCTTATGACAACCGAGAGAGTTAGGTATTCTGAATTCTCGTGTCGTATAAAAAATAACACAGAATTCTCTCCAGGAAACAGGATTTCCTTTCATATAAATGGGGATTATATCGACGTTATTTCTTCGTGTAATTTATTTATCATGTTTTTGTTTATATCTGTCCTTTCTAAGTAAAATGATATTTTAAGGATTCGCTGTATGATGTTTAATGCAAGGGCAAATTCTTAGTTTTATGCTTTTGGTTTCATAATATTTATATTTTGTGTAGTCTTTAATTTAAATTTTTGATTATTTCAAAGGATCTCTATGTATTTGTATAGCAAAATATATATAAATTATTTTATATGTCTTTGTTAAGCTGGCCTCCGAGTCTAAACAAGCAATAATAGTAGGAAGAAGCGAAATGTCAATAACTGAAATGGTAGGGAAGAAATTGATCATCCCATAGTTTTGGTCGTTATGAAGCTGTAAATAACAAATGTAAAATAAATTAAAATAGATATATTGCATATGAGACGTGTAACGACCACAATCGATTACACCTGTTTCACACTCGACGGAGCATCCTGATATTATCATAATTTTTATTACTAATTACGAAATATAGTAGCCTATAGATTCCAAGAAATATCAAATAAACTATCTATTAACGGATACACTCTTTTGAACCAACATCTGCTTATAAACTTAGTACAATACTTTTACCTCGAAATTTAAGTTTCATACGAATTTTAACATAAGATGTATTAATTACGAGAGGCGTTTAGAAGGTGATTGAGGAGTCTAGCCTAATCTCACCCGACCTCGCTTGTGGGAAAGGGAATGGGTGCGTCCCGGAAAATATTTTTTTTGTCGCAAGGAACAGTATAAAATTGCGCCAAAACTAGGTTAAATTGAGTAAAACGTGTCACGCTTCTTAAATATATATTCTTCTGACCTGACAGTACATATATATACACTAACGACACTAAGTAGCACAGAAATCCTTCGATTGTTTAATTACTGTCCAGCGGAACGTGTCATTTGATAAACGCTCCTTTTTTGATTCGCTACTGCTTATCGATTCAAACTTTGCATGCCTTCATCTGCATTCCTTATAACCTCTATTGTCACAGGTTACATGCTGATTTAGAAAAGAATGCTGCAGTACTTACGGTATTTACTTTTCATACATAACAAGAACTGTAGACCCTTAGGGCGTGGTCCACGGTTTACGAACTGCATCAGCGCATAACGTGCAAACTTAAGATAATTATCACTAGTTGATGTCGATCTCTGAAATTCTGTATGCAAAAGACAATGGTTTAGAGTGACTAAATTGAAGTAAGATTGAATGAGTAAATGATTGTGCTGAAAATCATATGGATATGGTTGATCTATTGTTGCGGACTGAATTAAAATGAATATTCTTTTTACCAATATTAGTAGATTTAATTTAAGTATTTCCATTACTTTTCGATATAGTTGATCTAGTGCTAAAGAGAGATAAGTTAATAAATTATATTGCTTTTTATACATAGAATCAACGTAATGAAGCATAAATTAAAATATACTATTATCAAAAACAATACCAAAAATCTATAATGTTCTTAAACTTAAACTGCTAACACGACATGTTTTGTGTTCCAGCGTATATATTTGTTTTAAATATTTGATGGTGTACAGTGCAAGTACATTAGACAGTACAACCCAAAAACTACGACGGTTATCGGAGTTGAATACCAAAGGCAATCATCACCATCATAGCTGTCTAGCAAAAGTGCCACTTCATGCATCGTTTGAAGCACTCAATCTCATAATAAGAAAAAAACGTGCTGGTCCACATTTTTACAGAACGGCTTAAACAAGAATGTTCGAACTTCTTTATTCTTGCCAGGATGGTTGCTACCGCGTATTTGTGAAGACGCTTACCCGCCTGCTTAAGTCTGTGGTGGGCAGGAGATGATGGGATAAGATTCAACAATTCTTTACTAAAAAACTTGCAGGCCAGCATTTCTATGTTCTTATCATCAAACATATTTATCGTCATATTATCGTGCTCTAATAGAGAGGGCAGTACTAATGACTATCTATATACTAGTTCTAAATGCAAATGACATGTGTAATAATAATATTATAGTAAACATATATATTAAACGATTTTCTCATATGAATGTGTTATATGATAAAGCAGGAATATATTTTATATTAGTATACATTCGTATACATTTTTTTCATTACCAGAGAATTTTTTGTTCATTTAATACCGTATCTACGATACACAAGCGACGTGTAACAGCAAAATAATAAAAAAGTTTTAAAAAATCCGTTAGCGCAGTGCAGTCGGAAATGCAAATTCAAAAGTGTTGCTGCAATTAGTACAACGAATGAAGCCCAACTGTTAGGCGAATGTGAATCATCTCGCACCGTTAATTGGACAAAGTGTTTTGTATTTTTTCTTTTAATAAATCATACCGGAACAAGTATTATTTGGTTGATAAAAATACTCACATGCAAGTATTGGAAATCGGCTTTAAAAAAACCAAGTCTTCTAGCATTTTCTCAAACACGAAATTGCTTTTCCTGGTATTTAAATTACAAAACTTTATTTTCATATATTGTTAGTATATATATTTCTATTACCTGAAACCCACCTCGTATATTGAATCCAGATTTGAAGATACTATTCGTTCAGACTTCAAACAATACTCACATATCTTAGGTTTCCCTATCCTGGGAGCTGGAGGTGGGAGTTCTTGCAGCCGTATTTAAGTTCACGGCCCCAAGACAGAGAACTGGAGAGCCTCCAGTTCCCAGCGAGACAGACGGGAAAAGACAGTCTAAAAGGGAGATGGCTATGGGGCAGTGATGGCAGAACCTGGTAGACGCGCATTACGGGCGTTGAACAAATCACGCCCTCCGCCCGGTTCTGTCAGAATGATGTAACAGGAAGTGGGCTTACTGTCGTTTCGACTGCTTTAAGTACTCACCGGACATGGTTGTTCCTAGTGGTACCTACACCGGATCGCTCGCAGAGAAACGACCGCCGCATACCATCAATGCGGCGCTGTGGAGGACACCGCGCAGCACACTCTATCCGAGTGTGATAGATGGGAGGGACAGCGCCGCATTCTGACTGCAGCGGTAGGGCGGATTTATTCCGAATTCGGATTGATTTCGGCCACGCTCGGCAGCGAACAGGTGTGGCAAGCGATGACCTTCTGCGAGGAGGTCAATTTACCGCTTCCTCTCGTCACCGTTGTTGGACTTGAGGGGATGGGACGGAGGGATCATCTCCTCATAGCACAAGTCCGATTGACGAGGGGAGGCTGCTGGAATGTACTCAATCTCCCTATTAGGTAGGAGCCCGGTAGATACCTTCGGCGGGGCGGATCGTTGTTGTGGCTACCCAAGGTTGAGTAGCTAGTACGATCCCTTGCCGCCCCAACAAACACGGTCTGTCGGTACACCGTGGGGTTTTATTTCGTGCAAGTTGAACCTAACCCACTCTTTCTCCCGGGAGGCTGGGTATCATCCATAAGAGATTTTCCCACGTTAATAAAAAAACTTATTTGAATGAAATCTGGTCATACATAGGTCATACAGATAATTTAACATAATTTCCATAACACTTGAAGCTGCTACTAAACTTAGGAAAAAAATGAAATATACAGACATAATGACAGGTTTATCAATATTATATTCAACCACGTCTTGTAATTTATACTCTGGCATCTTTAAACGTATGTATAGTATGGAAATAGCAGATCGTAGATCGATTATTTATACTAGATTTCATATAGGTACGAATAATTTTATTACAAGCAATTTCACATATTTTTCACCCTTGTCAGCTTTAACAGTCACTGAATGAGTCACAGTGTGAATAGTATAACTAAACAATTCGATTGAATGCTCGGGTTGAGCGGTTTCGAGAGGATGTCGGGGTAGATTTGGTACTTTGGTAAATGGATGCGGGCGCGGTAACAAAACGTTACTGTCCAACAAACATTGAACTAAGCCACCATATCGATTTTGGTTTAGCAATTTACTTGTGTATCACTCGTTTTACCTACTTTCGATAGTTGTAGTATTTGCATCTCAAATCTCTTTAATTGAAATTTAACTTTAAAATAATTCATAATATTTTTATATTCTATATTTCGGGGTGAATATGAAGTAGAACTTTTTGATATAATAGCTTGTATTGTTAATAGGACTTATGCTTCGACCTATAGCTATTTGTCGAAGCATGAGTCAATAGTACAATAAATTTAAGCCCAAGTTTAATCATAAATTCTAATATTAATAAACTTTAATTAAAAACCATTACGGGTGCTCATATAACTAACTAAACTAAAAGTTGTTTATTAAATTTTTGTCCTTATACGTAACTACTGCTTTATGTCAGACTTACGTTTTGTTTAATTTCGTCTTATCGTAATTTTTTTATCTGGTATGATATAAAAAAAAAGAACTTTTTATATCATAGGAAGCAAACGAACAGATGGGTCACCTGATGTTAAGTGATCACCACCTTCCATAGACACCAGCAACACCAGAGGAGTCGCAAGTTAGTGGGGAAGGCAAAAGAGAGAGGTGGGCCTCCGGCGCTCTCACTGACCGAACGAAACGCAACAATGCAAGCACTGTTACTTTACGTCGATTTTCTGTGAGAAGGCGGTACTACCCCGGACGAGCCGATCTATAAATCCTGAAGCGAGTAATAGCTTCAGCGTGGCTTTACCACCTACATAGCAGAAAATAATGTTTTAGTGTATATACACTGTGAGTATTTGTAGGAATATATAGAAACTAGGGACAACTGAGACTGACTTATGCGGATCAAATATCGTTCTGACCGTAGGGAAATTAAGAAGCACTCAGTCCTGTGTGAGTACATAAAGACTAGCATGTTCATGGCTCCATACTCGTTTATGTAATTATTTTCATCTCGTAATTTTGTTTCTACTTTATTTTTAATCATATTTTGAAATGTTGGAAAAGATTATTGACATTTTACAAGACATCAGTTTTGTAATGGCATCCACTCTGTATTCAACATTTCATTAAAATCATTTGAAAGTAAATCAAAATACATTTCTAAAAGTACATAACATTAAAAAACTATATTCATTCAACATATATTTAATTTATTTTCCGTGTCTTTAAACTAAATATATTAGAAATAAACATGGTATCGTTTTATAAATGAATAATTCTAATTTTTTACGGTTTGTTTATGTACATATTCAGTGATAACTACTGAACGATTATTTTGCCTCTCAAAGAGGTTTGTTGTTATACAGTAAGTAACTAAAAGTTTGATAAGATACTATTTACTTAGTTAGTATATTCCTACGTTTAATATTATACAATATTTAGTTTCTCTTATAACTTTACACGAGCACTTCAATTCTATCGAAAACGGCGTCATCTATTTCCGTGAAACTTAGTATGTAGGTAGTTTTGGGGATGATAAATTGATATAGCTAGGTTTTATTCATATAAAACTTTTGTAACAGTTTTTTCAGGCAATGAAAATATATAGCTAGGATATAAAGGTAAATTTCGCCGCCGCTAAAAATAGCTCAGATGGAAATCGGTTGCTTCGAAATTCCATGTAACCCCAGTTCTAATCCGAGTGACAGCAGAAGAGATATATTTTTTATATTTTTTTTTGTACAAAAAAGTTAATATTATAAGGCAAACCTAACTGTTTATTTTAATTTAAATGTTTTTAAATAAAGAAGCTAGACTCGGTCACCCAGGTAATATAGTTATAAATATCGTACATGTTCTGTCTCTATTGTGGGTTTTTGGAGTTGTCATTTTGGGCCTAATCTGTGTATCTATTACAAACTTGTTGACATGTTATAAAGCACTATAAAATTTGAGGCTTATAATGAGTTAGCTTCTGCTTAGGAAACAGTACTACTATTATGGATGAAATGACCCTATATCCACTTTTTAAATCCATGTTCGCAAAATTTGAGACGTGAAAGGGGCCATTCAAGTACTACATAAGCAGAATTTATGTAATTTCTGGCCGCCCACTCCCCCTACTCAGTAAAAGTAAGCAATGCTTTTAACCCCCTCCCCCCCCCATAATTACGTAAACATTTATATACCTATATTCAAATCTGTCCTAATTCAGAAAATAAATATCGCTGACGTAAAAATCATCCAGACCCCCCAATCTCTATGTCATCAGAAATAAGCAAATCAAGGACCACAGAATCAGTGTTTACGTAAGAGTTACACAGAAATAAACAAATTAATTAACAAAATTGTAATTATTTAAAGGATTGTGTTTGACATCTGGCTTGATGTAAAGCGACGTTATAGCCTCAAAATGTTAACACGCTAAGCCTAGAGAGAACTGTCGCTCAAAGCAGTAGCAGGAAGAAATCTATACAAGCACTTAACGGTAGATTTTCGATTTAAGGGTTAGCTAAACGAGCGTTAGTAAAATTTGTGCCACCATGCTATGATTCCTATGCAATGTTTTTCTTAACAAAAAGTACAGTTTTATTGAAGAATTACAAACCAACACGCTATTATTCAATCATTATCACTTTATCTTGTTCAGTAATTTACTATAATATCAAGATATAATCGTATGTAGTACGTACAATCTGGTAGCTATATATATCACATGTAAAAAGCTATAAAAGCATTTAAGGCTATTTATTACTTAATGAGAAACCCGAGGCTATTATACGCAAAATAAGGCTGTAAATTTAACGTGAAGCGCACACGTGGGAGACATATCTCTTCCCCCGTCGCAAAACGATTTGATTACGTCTGCACAAGATTTATTTCATCCAACAGTCAATTCCTTTTAGTGGATTGCAAATACGTTTCTACCAAATATGCGTTACTGTATTAAAAATAAAACAACCACATAAAATTATCTTCATAAGAACATTCCTTCAAACATTTCATATATGGTATTATTAGTAGTTTATATATATGGCGAAACGAAAATCTATAATAAATAACGCTCTTATGTTATTTTACAATAAATCTTGTCATATACAATTGTTAATTATCATCCTGATGGATACTTTGTTGTTTTGTATTATTTGTAATTCGTAACAATGATACGTTGATGGTTGGTTGTATCGTAACTTTAATTACGGCAACATGAAGTTGTCTTCCCTTTCACTCTTATTATCTGTTGCATAATGGTTGCTTATTCGCATGTTGGAATAACATCATTTATACTTCAGTTACCAATAATAAATCAATCAACAGTAAAATAATGAAATGATATATTCAATCATTTAATATTCATACGTAGGAATATGTATTCAATATTCAATTTATTGTCATAATAATTATCAACTAGTATTTTTGACACAAATTAATTAAATAATTCACAAGCAAATATGACTTGTTTCATTGAACTAAATCAAACAAGTTTCATTTAGTTCTATTCAAATTTGTATTCACGCAAATGTAATTTCGTGAATACGAACTTCGAAACAAGCATTCGAATACCACAACTGACAAGATTAACATTAAAATTCCGGGTTCCAGGGATCACGGATTTATCGCTCAAGTACAATTTAAGCACTTTGTAAAGAAATGCATATTTATTTAAGCCTCAATCTTATGCTCGGTTTTTTTTTGAGCTAGCTGTACCCGCAGCTTCGTACGCGTTGTTTTTTAATTGTAGTGAAGAGTTATAAGATTGTGAGACTTAAAAAAAAATTACCGATTTGATATAAAAGTATACACGCTTCTGATAATAAAAATGCATTTTTTTAAATTTTGTCCTACTGTCTGTCTGTCGGTTTGTTACGGGTAATTTCCGAAACGGCTGGAGTGATTTTGACAGGGATTTCACTGGCAGATAGATAAAACGGTTTTGTCCGCAATGCTATCTTCAAAACGGCTGGACCAATTTTCACGGAACTTTTACTAACAGATAGCGGACATCATAACAGGTAATTTAATCTATTTTAATTTAAATTAGCTGTTAACTATGGCTTCACTTGTAGTACTATCTACAAAACGGTTAGACCGATCTTCAAGAAACTTTCATTGGCAGATAGCTATCCTTATAAAAAGTAATTTAAATAATTTTAGTTTATACTATCTGTTAACCGTGGCTTCACCCGTAGTACTATCTCCAAAACGGACATACCGATCTTCACTATATTTTATTGGCCTATTTTATTTTATAGCTGACCTCTTAAAAGGTAATTCAAGCAATTTTTGTTTATACTAGCTCTTAGCCGTGGCTTCGCCCGCAGTATTATCTCCTAAACGCTTAGATGGACTTTCACGGGACTTTCCCTGGTAGACAACGAACCTTATAAAAAGTAATAGAGGTTATTCTATTTTATACTAGCTGTTACCCGCGACTTTGTTCGTATGAAATTTAGCAAGATTTCAACTCATTCTTTCTTTTTAATTAGAGAAATAATTATCAGTCTATTGTTTACAATTGGGCCTTTTAAAATTATTAGTAACTTCGAAGATAGACTGAATCTTCCCAATAAGATCTTAGACCATAAACGTATTACGTAAAGAGTTCCATAATACAATTTCTTGCGGAACATATAAGCATTTATTTTTTTATAGTCACAAAAACTTAATTACAATAGAAATGTATATTAAATGTAATGTAAAAGTAAACCGTTATAATAATATTTTAAGTAATTGTTTCATTAGTTTCTTATACAGTCTAAGTGAGTACTGAGGTAATTATATGTTGAGGTAAGGTTCCAAATATGCTGCTGATGAGAAATCTCATTTGGCACACTGTTAGTATTTATACATCTAATGTACACATTACATATTTTTAAATAGCATTTCTATAATTGTACATAGTCTCACAGTTTTATAATTATTCAATACAATTTTTAAAAAACTCGTGCGGAGCTGCGGGTACAGCTAGTCAATAATAATTTTAACCCAGGTCATTCGGTATAGGTTTGTTTCGAGCAGTATTTCCCAACGTGGGGCCCAGGCCCCACAGAGGTGCAATTTGATAGTTAAGGAGCAATTTAAAAATGGACCCGACACGACTTTAACCCTTCGCTTTGGATTATTTAAATACATTGCTAGATATCGGTGATAAATTCAACAAAAAAAGAAAATTCTATAAATAGATGCTGTAAACAATTATCATTACATAGTATAAAACAAGGTCCCCTACCGCGTCTGTCTGTCTGAGTTATGTAGATGAAAGCGCGGTAAATAAAACAAAATGGCCGCCAAATTGACCAAAAAGACATTATACATAATTCAAATTACATTCATAGATACCGATATATGAATTTCGATCATATTTATTCTTGGAGTCCAGTACAACACACATCTTACGCACATGTTTACAGTGAACAACATATTTTTGATTAATGTCATGCGGACGAAGTCGCGACTTCAGTAACAGCTAGTTTGGTATAATCTCGTTTGACGTTACCAAAATATCAACTGAGTAATTAGAGTCGTCAAGTAAGTTTTTCATTATATGTTTTGAAAT
Organism: Antheraea mylitta; assembly: GCA_014332785.1. Taxonomy (NCBI): domain Eukaryota; kingdom Metazoa; phylum Arthropoda; class Insecta; order Lepidoptera; family Saturniidae; genus Antheraea; species Antheraea mylitta. The sequence continues at coordinate 1,336,831 of JACEII010000010.1, forward strand.
TTTACTTACGTTGTTTTGATAACAATTTCATAGTGATTTCTTCCTAAAACTTATCATTTACATTTCTCAAGGGAATAAAATAATTTTTGACCTTTAAAAATTATGTATGGAGGAGGGCGCATAAAATTTTAGAAATATTAAGGTGGGGCATGGTCTAAAAAGTTTGAGAAACATTGATATAGAGACTAATATGTTCAAACAAACAAAATAACGATTAATCTTTGGAGCTTTATTATATAAATACTAGATATATCAATTCTAGTAAAGCAGTACAATTGTCTTGAGATTTTTAGCCGTATAGCGGTATAGAGAAGTCTATTTGATAACCTAGGAAAAGTTAATTACGGAACTTCTATTCAATATACCGAGCGTGTTGGGTATCAGGCATTCCGTATATACATTTCACTACATGAAGCTATTACTGGCTTTAGCATAAATGGGTCGGGTCGCCCGGGGTAGTAACACCAATTCACAGAAAACCGACGTGAAATAACAGTGCTTGCATTGTTGCGTTTCGTTCGGTCAGTGAGAGTGACGAGGCCCACTTCCACTCATCTTCCCTCTCTCTTCTTCCCTTCACAGGATGGCAACGCTCCTGCGACTCCCCTGGTGTTGAAAGTGTCTATGGACGGAGTTGATCATTTAACATTACGTGACCCACCTTTTCGTTTGCCTCCTATGGTATTAAAAAAAAAATCATTTTCCCGCTTCTCTTGTTTTCAAATGTAACTACTTAAAACGTTATATTAAGTTACAATTAACAAATTTCAAGGCTAAATCAGAAAAAATACAACATCCGAGCCAGTTAATCTTCGAAGATTGGTTACAATTTTACAATAATTATGGATTAGTTCAAAATAAACATGAATATTTATATTAAAAGTGCAGGCCGCATCAGGCATTCTGTATTCATATTTTACTTACGTACCTGTTTTCGAGTCTGTCTTTGTAATTGTTTTTAACAAAAACAACAAAATCTAATATTAAATCCAAGAAAGTACGAAACCGAATTATTAAATATCCGAGAATTGGTATAACCATATTTAGTACAAAATAAGCACGAATACTAAGGTTAAGGGGATTAATCAAACGTGTTATGTAAATATATATTCGAATACACAGTTCTAATGAAGTGAATTTGAATTATTAATTTCTTACATAATATTATATATACCCTTTCAAGTATTTCATGCGCATGAATCCTTGTAAATTTAACTGTCAATTAGAGAATTCTGCTTTAATTAGTCAGATTTACTTTACACTTTATAATAAAGAAAATTTATCATTAACGTCAATTTGTCATCACAAGCGACATTCACTCGAATACAGTCCTTGCGATTGAAAACCTTAACAGAATAACAAAAGAGTAAATGTAGAATTTAAGAGACAAAAGGACTCGAAATTCTATGTAGCTGTCTATCTATCTATCTAATACCTTTAAACGAGCAATTATTTTATATTTTTATATATTTAGAATCTCGGAAACGGCATTAATGATTTTCGTGAAACTTAGTATGTAGGTGGCTTCGGGGACGACAAATCTAGATTTCATTCATTGAAATCGTTTTTAACTAAGATTTCAGGCAATAAAAAATGTACCTATAATATAAAGGTAAATTTCGCAGACGCTGTCATAACAAAAAATAGCTCAGATGGAAATCGGCTGCTTCGAAAATCCATCTAACCTCAGTTCGAAACCGAGTGACAGCAAAAGAGATGTTTTTTCAATTTTTTTTTTTTTGGGTAAATAAATGCTAATTTTTTGAGGGGAATCTAACAGTTTATTTTAATTTAATGTTTTTTAAAGAACCGAGTTAGGTTCGGTCGTCCAGGTACTTGCCATTGAAACTATAATGTGTGATTTATTGAACTTATTGAATAAATTAATGAAACAGGAAAACGTTTTATACTATTAAAAAAGAAAAAGATTACTATTTTGTGTAGAAGTAAAGTAAAAAATAAAATGTACTAATTCGTTAAAATACTTATTTTTCATTTTTTATGGTACCAACAGTATCTGTGGAAAGCCGATTACAGATTAAATAAAATTCAATAATAATGATATGTATTTTGTATTTGTCTCAATCGAAACGATATCAACGTATTTATTATTTTTGAGTAATACATGAGTTTGAGGGCATTCTTTTAATAGTATTTTCTTAATAGTAAGTGTATATAGTAAGAAATCCATATTATCTTATACCTTTAAACGAGCAATTCTTGTATATTTTTTACTTTTACTTTTATATATCCAGGATCTCGGAAACGGCGTCATCTATTTCCGTGAAACTTAGTATGTAAGTAGTTTCGGAGACGATAAATCGATCTAGCTAGATTTTATTCATAGTTTTTTTTCAACTGAGATTTCAGGCAATGACAAAAATATAGCTAGAATTCGCCGCTGCTGTCAAAACGAAAATAGCTCAGATGCAAATCGGTTGCTTCGAAAATCCGTGTAATCCCAGTTCGAATCCGAATGACACCAGAAGATATTTTTTTTTTTGTAAAAAAAATGATAATTTTATAAGGCAAACCTAACAGTTTATTTTAATTTAAAAATGTTTTTTACAGAACCATGCTGGGCTCGGTCGCCTAGGTAATTTGTATTTAATTTACAATATTAAATGGGTGTATCAATAAATCTATAAAGCTTAATAAAACATGAAAATTGTATCGCAATCAGATCCGCATTTTTTTAACAGTACGTAAGAGACAAAAAGGAAACACTGTTTTTCTTATACAATAATAGTAATAAATGTGGCAACTTCGTACTTGTAAGTGGTACTTAATGACAACTCACTATAGCTCTCAATATTAAGTATAGTAGTCCGATGAAGCTGTCAAGACCTTGCTAGGTCAATAGCGTAGTCATTTCGAAGGAAAAAAAATCTCAATATTAAGAAAAAAACAAATTTTCATTAAATGTTTATTTATAACAATAGCTCGTCAATATGTTCTAAATAAAAAATAAAGACGATTTGATCAGGAACAAAGCAAGAAGATGAATTTGACTGTTATGTCGCCACCTATTTATTTATAGATTAAACTATAATACTAACTAATCCCGTATGAAAGACATATGTAAAAATCAGTAATTAATATAAATGGTTAATTATTGAGGCGTATTCGAGTCACAGAGTAATTGTGGGCGCCACGATTGTAAATGTCTTTGTAATGAAAAGACTGTGAATAAAGTTGTTGCCGCAACATTTTCTACGGTTAGGTCTTTATTAATTTCGCTCAAATTAGAATTCGTAAGACTATTATTACGAACGTGTTCAAAACGGTTACTAATTATTCTCAGTATATTCCTACGCTTTTAACTTTTACATTATTAGGCTATTTTCCTTCAGGAGTGTTATGGCATTAGCTATAAAGATTTGAACACTATACTGAAATTACTAGTTCACCAAAAAGGCATATATTGAAGTCTATCTAATTAGAATTATAATACTAGTTCAATAAATAATCTCCTTGTCATACCTTTATTTTGACTGATATTTTTATTTTTAGAATATGTAAAAGAATAACTACACTTAAGAGATTAAGTAATTGTGGTCCAGTTGCAACTTCTAGTATAAATAAGCCTGCAGTACATACTATAACTTATAATTATCCTATAGGAGTATTATTTAGGTTAACATATATTTAAAAATATATATAATTTTGCTTTTATAATAAGTTTGTACTAGATAAGATTTTATTTTTATTTAAATCGTTTGGAAAAAACTTTGAATTAACAAACACGTAAATTAATAGGATGTTTTAATACACACTTCCATTTGTTCCTCCATGTAGTCCACATACCAAATGTTAATTCACATAAATCAAACACAGCAACAGTGGCCGTATAGCTGCGACTGGAAACATCGGTTTTCGTGTGGCTGAGCTGTGAATGCATTATCCAAACGCAATGTTAGTATGATAACGTCGTCGCATGTATCGAGTCTGCTTCTAAACTACGTTTACTGATGTATACCAAGTTACAATAGTTGTTTCATTTTGTTTATATGTTTCTTACGTAAATCTTCTACACGCTTCTGGTAACAAAAATGGAATTTTTAAAATTTTTGTCAGTCTGTCTGTCTGTCTGTTTGTTCCGGGTAATCTCCTAAACGTCTGGACCGATTTTAACGGGAATTTCACTGAATTTACATCGGGTTACTCAGGTTACTTTACATTAGACTAGATTTTAACCACGGTTTCGTCCGCAATGCTATCTCCAAAACGGCTAGACCGATTTTCATGGAACTCTCAGGAGCAGATAGCGGACATCATAATAAGTACTTCAGTTTATTTTATTTTAGATTAGCTGTTAACTGTGGTTTCGCCTGCAGTACTATCTCCAAAACGGTTAGACCGATCTTTACGAAACTCTCATTGGCAGATAGCTGACCTTATAAAAAGTAATTCAAGTAAGTTTAATTTATACTAGCTGTTAGCCGTGGCTTCGCCCATAGTACTATCTCCAAAATGGTTTGAGAAATCTTCAGAAGACTTTCACGGGCAAATAGTTAACCTTATAAAAAATAATTTACGCAATTTTAGTTTAAAGTAGCTGTATTTATATTAACAGTACAAAAGGTGAGACCAATTTTAGGGGACTTTTACTGGTAGACAGCGAACCTTATAAAAAGTAATTTAAGTTATTCTATTTTGGACTAAATGTTACCCGCGACTTTGCCTGTATGAAATTTAGCAAGGTTTCAAGACTTTAATTCATTCTTTATTTTTAACTAGCTGATACCCGCGGCTTCGCACGCGTTTTTTTAATATGTTAAATAAATTTAAAATTGTGATCACACATCTAGTATAAACTACAATAATACTCTTTCAAAAATATTTGTAAGTATCACACGCACATCATCTAATGTAACAGGTAATGTAAACATTATATATGTGACTACTAATAGTGTATCGAATGGGATGGGATTCATCATCAGCCACATAACTGGAACTTTAAACTGCCATATATGACCCTCAGTGCTCACTTACATTATATAAGAAAGTAATGAAAACATTAAAGTTAAACACTATCAAACAATATGTGTTAAATCTTTTATTATATAGATATAATATGTCCATAGTGTCGATATAATTAAGTTATTATTATACCTTGCTATAATTTAATCACATATGAATTTCAATTATATTTATTCTTGGAGTCCAGTACAGCACACGTCACATGCGCATGTTTACAGTGAACAACATATTTTTGATTAATTTCACACAGACGAATGCACGGACAGCAGTTCATCACTACATAGTGTAAAACAAAGTCCTGTTCCACGTCTGTCTAAATGTCTGTTCGTGAAAAGATCAAAAACTACAGAACGCATCTTTATGTCGTTTTCACTAATATATAAAATAATTCTTGGGCAAGTTTTAGGTATAGTTTGTCTTATTATCAGGGTGGGCAACGTCTGCTGAACCCGCTAGCTTAAAATAAAACAGCTAATTAGTTATTTATTTGCCCGTAAAATTCCCGTTCAAATATTACTTGTAGTCCGGTGAAGCTGTTAAGACCTTGCTAGATCAATAGCGTAGTCATTTCTAAGAAAAAAAAACTGTTCGAATAAGTCCAGCCGTTTCGGAGATTACCCGAAACAAATAAAAAAACAGACATATCAGCAGAATAAAAAAAATGTTGATATTTGTAGCATCACAGATATATCTATTCACCAAAAAGTATTTATTAAAATATAAAAAACATTTACTTTACTTTTATAATACGTAATATATCGCAAATCAAAAATTGGGAATAAAACTAACGTAGAATAAAGTTTTTGGCGGGATTTCAGTCTGTCATGTAGTGGATTTTATATTTTATTCATAATCTTGTGTTACTTGTCTCTATATTGTGTTAAATTGGTGACGTTTTATGTAATATGGTTCGTTTATTGTGCATAAGTGAAATGAATGAAAAATAATACCACGGAGCATGAATTCTGGGGTTTTGAAAATTAAGAAGATAAAAAATTAGAAAATATTATATAGAGGATTTGGCGCTTATACCTTTACATTAACTTGGACATAGAAGAAAACTACCTATTCCTTCGACTGTCTTATTGTAGGAATATTATTAATACTAAAGTTTTTGAATAGCAAGACAAAATAAACTTTAGAAATGTTTGCGATGTAATCGTAACACGTATAATTAAAAATTGTAAACAAAACTAACGTAGAATAAACTTTTTGAATATGAACACAAAATAAACCATGAAAATATTTGCAATAGGATATTATCGCGTCACCGTGGCAACGCATATAATACTGACATTAACACGCAGCGGAAGCTTCCAAAATAGCCCGATTTTGAGACATTCTTTAGTAGTGCTCAGCTTCTATTTGTTTTAACGTAATGATATGTAGCCTATAGCCATCCTCGATAAATGAGCTATCTAACACTAAAAGAAACTTTCAAATCGGACCGGTAGTTCTTGAGATTAGCGCGTTCAACCAAACAAACAAACTCTTCAGCTTTATAATATTAGTATAGATTAGAGAAATAATTATCAGCTTATTGTTTACATTTCGACATCATAATTATTACTAACGATAGAAGATAAAAGATAGAAGAGTTCTTCCTAATAAGATCTTAGACGATAAACGTATTACGAACAAACAAGCGCTTATTTTTTGTAATCGTAATTATAGTGACAATGTATATTAAATGTAATGTAAATGTTAATATTTATTATAATATTTGAATTTATTATTTTATTAGTTCCTAACAAAGTGTAAGTCAGCACTAAGGTAGTTTTATATGATGGGTAAAAATTACAAATATGTTGCTGATGGTTAACATCATTAGACACGCTGTGAGTATTTATATATCTATTATATACATTACATACGTAAGTAGCGTGGGTGTCGTACTTACATTTGGTTTTAAAGAGCATATCTATAATTGTACACAGTTTCACAATTTTATAACTCTTTAATACAATTTTTAAAATGCGTGCGGAGCCGCAGGTACAGCTTGTCTTTTATAAACCTAATCTAGCCCAATTATGAACTACATTAATATAAATGTAGTTCATAATTGAACCAAGATCCAAGATCTAAGATAATAGAATAAAGATCTGCAAGAAAGTATATGTTTTCCAGCTAAAATTTGAATTTGCAATATTTTTAGATGTTTCGTGGTTTATTGTCTAAACCAGATAATAAGGAAGCCTTGGCGCTTTTTAAATTGTTAAGTCGCTATTTGTGACTTTTTTTCATATTTTTAATCCTTTGTTGTTAGCAAGTACATTTAATTTGTATTTGCATTCTATGCCACTGTCCTCTATTTGTATTTGTCACTAATTCCCGCCAACATGTTTGGGTATCAAAAAATAGGAAATGGGCAATCAAATACAAAAAATAAGTAGCACAAAACATTATTGGAGGCGGTAGAACCACGCTGAAACTATAAGTGGTTTCAGCAGGAATGGATCGGGTCGCCCGGAGTAGTACCATCCTATCACAGAAAACCGACGTGAAGTATTAAGTGCTTGTATTGTTGCGTTTCATTCGGTCCGTGAGAGCGCAGGAGGCTCATCTCTCCTCCCCTCTCCTCTTATCTCTCTCTTCCTTCTTCTCTTCCCATACCTTTCCCCCATTTCCCCAAATCACTGGCTGGCAACGAACTCGCAATTCCCCTGGTGTTGCTAATGTATGGACGACGGTGATCGGTTAACATCAGGTGACTCACCTGTTCGTTTGCCTCCTATCTATACTAATATTATAAAGAGGTAAAGTTTGTGAATTTGTGACGTTGTGATGTTGTGACGTTGTAGGGGGTAATCTCAGTAACTACTGGTCCGATTTGAATAATTCTTTCAGAGTTATATAGCTCATTCATCGAGAACGGTTACAGGCTATATATCACCACGCTAAGACCAATAGGAGCGGAGCACAGATGAAAAATGTTTCACAATCGGAATGTTTTTTCCTTTTGAGAACGCGAACGAAGTCGCGGGCAGAGGCTAGTATGATATAAGAAAACCAATTTACGAAAAGTTTCACAAGAAATAGTCATACATGCATACATACATATCATAGAACATATAATACATACATGTAATATAGAAATATCCCAATACTGTTTCTTTATTTTCTTCTGTCTTTTCATTAACATAACGATTTTGAAATAAACAAGTATGTAATTAAGTTTGTAAATATATAACGCAATATAGAAGGCATTCTATTTATGTCTACAACGAAGCTTAAACTATTCGGATATCATTCTACCTAATAACGCAAATTATTTAAAACAAGTCACATAATTTGAACAAATTTTATTAAGCGCTTCGGTTATAATAAATTTTAATAAAGCACAAAAGTAATTTTCCGACATACTAATCTAACTAATACTCTGATATTAAATACCGAAAGTAATTAAATTACGCGGAAAGAGGCAGTCGACGCGAATAAAACGGAAAAGGTGATTTTGGTAATTTCCATCAAATTTATTGGGACACATTTCCCAAGGAAGTGTTTGAAGCCATTATACGTAATGTGATAAAATACGAATGATAACGTTGATTTGATGGTTATAGTTATTAGATATAATGGGTACAAACTCACTTTAATCTTTTTTTATAGACTCTCAGATATCCCCGGCTTCACATGCGTACCTAATACGTACGCCACCTACAGTTTTAGTTAGTTTACAGTCTGCAACATATTTAGAACTTTTACTCACTATGTAACTCCACTACTGCTCACTTATACCATATAAGAAACTAATTAAAATTTCAAGCTATACGAGTATATCGAGAAAGTTACTATTGACCTGCAATACCGCGCTATTAACTATATCGGGGGTGTTACTAATGACCTCAAATGCTATTGGTTGAAGTTATTGGCTGTTCCTTATTTATCCCGATGTGAAACGCCATTGGTTGGAGATATCGGCATTTATGAATCTTGATGCTTTAAAAGGCGATCGATGACTAGAAAATGGGCATACTCGCTCAGACAGTTGGTTTAGTCACATCTTCTGATAATTCGTCGTAATTATAGCCACAGTTGTTTTTCTGTATCAGTTAACGTTTTATTCGACTGTTCTTGTTGGATTAATCGATCAAATCATAACCATGACGTCACTGTTGATGACATAATACGTACGAGTATATAGATGTCATTTTATCGTTACCCCGACATATAAATTATCTAACAAGATTGCATAAAATATTGCTATAGTTACGCTTTTATTATTATTCTTAGAAATGTCGCAAATACTTATAATTGTGTCTGTCTCTACTATACCGACGTGACTGACGACGCGATAAGTAGGTTCATTCGTCGGGCCGTGGACGCTCCGGCACGGGATATTGTGGATTACAACCTAAAAATGGCCATAAAGAATGGAAATGCAAGCGCTATAAAAACAATAACGTCATTAAACCAAAAAAACTAATAATAATTAAACAGTGAATATTTAATAAATTACTAATAATAATAATATATATGCTCACGGATACGATTTTTACGTAAAAAAAACTACATATAAGCAAAAAAAGTTGCGGACCAAGAGTCTGCAGACTACAACAAAAAAAAAAAAAAAAAAAACTTATAATTAATATCCTGTTAATCTTGGTGGTGGAAATTGTTGTAAAAATATAGATATTTATCGGTAGGAGTTAGAAACGGAACATACCGGGTCGTTGGCTGGTTCTCTGCTTCCACCATTTTTTTTTTTTTTTTTTGTTTTTCTCGAACTGACTACGCTATTGACCTAGCAAGGTCTTAACAGCTTCACCGGACTACTAAGGCGAGCGCTTAAGGCACTCAGCCGATTTTATAATGGTAACTAGCTCAAGGGTGCACGGCACACCTCGGCTTGGCTGTTACCCGTTGCATGCAAAAATCGCGACCTAACTTAGCTAACCTAGCTAACTATTCGTATATGTTTGAGTTGTTGAAACGTATATGAGTACCAGCATATCCGCCTCAACAACTCCTCCATATATTTTTATCGGAAAATTTACAAGTTTTTCAGTTCGATAAGGGAAAAAATCTTTCACAAAATAACCCTTCCACAAAGATGTGTAGCGTGTAGGCGTGCACGTGTGTGGAGGTGATCGTGTAGTGTTGTAGCAGTGATGTATGGGTGTGTCACCGTATCGCGCAAGCAACGCACTCAAGGGCTCCCTGCCGAGGGATCGAACCTAGGCTTGAGCCGCTGCCGTGGGAGGCCTAATCGGGTGTGCGGGAGCGAAGTTAACCCCCAGACCGCGACGGCGCGATCTGTGGTTACGCGGGCGTGGGCGTGAGCACGCTTTATTACGTGGGACAGGCTGGTACTGATCGTTCGCTGACGTGATATCGTCGGGAGGGTCGATAAAAATATGTCGCGGACGTCTTTTATAACGCCCGGCGTTGGGCACGGGTTCGTAATTCGTGGCGGATACCACTAACGGACTGGGATGAATCGCGGCACGTTCGAAATAACTAGTAGTGAGTGATTTAATATACGCCCAGATGGACGGAATCTCCAGGTCCCTGTGGAGATCCGCCTTCCGGACGAACCAAGGAGCACCGGTGATTTTACGCAGAGCCCGGGTCTGCAAAACCTGAAGCGTATCTAGATTCCTCGCGTGGGCGAAAACCGGACAGCTATACGTCATTACCGGACGAATACAGACTTTATATAATGTGAGCTTATGTCTGAGGGACAGTTTGCTCTTCTGACAGAGTAAATAATGGAGGCGACCCAAGACCATAGCGGCTTTGTTTCGCACTCTCTTAATGTGGGAATCGAATGTTAAATGTCGATCTAAAGTGACGCCGAGATACTTGACCTCGGTGGTCCAAGGTATCTCGGAATCGTATAGCCTTATGGGCTTTAACTTGTTCGCGCGATATCTGGGATCGAAGAGTATCGCGGCACTCTTGTCGGGCTTAATACCTATACGCCATCGAAGAAACCAATCACCGAGTGTGCTAACGGCTTTTTTGATGCGATCTCTAAGCCTACTCGGCTGCCAACCAGAGGTGTAGATGACTGTATCATCAGCATAACAACCTACCTCGACTCCCGGGAGCTTAGGTAGGTCACTGATGAACAGGTTGAAGAGGGTGGGCGCGAGAATTGAGCCTTGCGGCACACCTGAGCGTATCGGACGGGGCGATGAGAGTTCGCCGTCTACTCTAAAACGGAAGGTTCTATCGGCTAGATAATCGCGGAAGATGTGAACTAACCTATCGGGTATGCCGGCTTGATTTAACTTGTATATGAGCCCTTCGTGCCAGACCTTGTCGAAGGCCTTGGCAACGTCGAAAAATACTGCTATCGTACGTTTCGGATTAGTGTTTTTCACGGGCGGATCCGGCTCCGGATGCGGATCTTTATTGAAATTAGCGAATATGTACTCCGTGAGGCGGAGTACTTGATCCGGACAGGAATGTTTGGCGCGAAATCCAAACTGTTCGGACGGTATTAAACTATGGTCGTTAATCGTAACCTGGAGACGGTTCAGAAGGAGCCGCTCGTAGAGTTTGCCTAAAGTATCTAATAGACTGATCGGGCGATAGCTATCGGGAAGCGTAGCTTTCTTGCCGGGCTTGTGAATCCCTATCACTACGGCCCTCTTCCAGACGGCTGGAAAATGACCCTGGGACATGGCCGCATTGAAGATGCAGACCAACAGAGCTATGATGCGGTCAGGAAGGAGCTTCAAAACCTCGTTCCTGATCCCATCGGGACCTGGGGACTTCCTAGGTTTAAGACGCTTGATGGCGGCCGAGACTTCGTCAAATGTTATCGGGGTTAGGGTATCCGCCGGAGGAGACGCGAGTGCATGCTCTACGGCTGTTTCGATGGACTCTATGATGGAAGGGTCAGTATTATCAGTGTTTGGCGAACACTGTTTTTCTAAACTCGCGGCGAGACATTCTGCTTTGTCAGTGTTATCGAACGCGGGAGGCAACCCGGGGCCTCTGTCGAGAGGGGGCATTGGAATGACCGTATCGGACTTAAACTTTCGCGTGAGAGTCCAGAATGCCAGGTGAGATGGCTGGAGATCCTCCAGAAACCTGTCCCACCTGTCACCCCGGATCTCAGAAATACGAGACTTGACTGCTTTCCGTAGTACACGTAAGCGTTCGCGGTTCTCAGCGGTCGGGTAAGCGTCGTGAGCACGAGTCGCGGCGTTCTTTTCCGTGATCAATGCTCTCACGTCATCAGGGAGTATAAAACGGCGTTCGTTCGCCGCTTGTACCTCTTTCGAGGTCTCCCTGACGGCGGTCTGGAGATAATCAACCAGGGAATCGATGGCCGAATCCGCGTCGACTTTAGACACCAACACGTCCGGAATTCTATCTAAACTGTTGGGCGTCGGACTATTTTTAAAATATTCGCTAAGTTTCGCGTAATCGGCCACTCTGATCGGCGTCGGGCTAAAGTCAGAGTTATGTCCTAACTGTAATAGAACCGGGCGATGATCCGAGTCGAGTTCGTGTACAACTGATATGAGTCGTACAGGAAGCACGACATTTTTCAACAGAGCTACATCTAAAACTGACGGTCGACAGTTGTCCTGATAATGCGTGGGTTCCGGAGGGGCTATGACGTCAAAAGCGAGCACCCTACCTAGTTGGTCGAGTATCCTCCCATTGCGAGAGGTACACGGACTGTTCCAGATAACATTCCCGCAATTGAGGTCCCCCGCTATAATGACCGAGTCACCTAAGTCGAGCAGTGCCTGCAAATCGGATCTGTAGTTCTTTGCTCGGTGATAGATACGCGGAGACAAGAATAATATCAGAGTGGCCCGTCATTCCAACGCGGCATACTGACGCTTCCATATGAGTAAGCGCGGGCGGATCTAACGGCATGCAATACAGCGACCGCCTAAAATAAATTAATGTGCCAACCCCGCGGGCGACACGGTCGTTTCTAACTATGCAGTAATTCGCGATTATCGGATTACGCATGCTCGGTTTTAACATCGTTTCCTGGATGAGGAAAACGTCAATCTGTCTGCCGCGTAAAAAGTCAGCTACTAGATCGCGCTGTGTCCGAAGGGATCTCGCGTTGAAAAACGAGAGGCAAAGACCGCGTGGTTTTACTTTATCAATTCCCGGGAATTTTAAAGCTAGTATTTAGATGATTGTGACCGGACGAGGCGCTGTACGGTGGCTCCGATAGCCGGAAAGCGCGCTAGAGCTTGAATGAGTTGTACCCCGCGGGGGTTCTCTTCTACCAGGGCGTAAAAGGCGAGCACCTCCTGCATGTCGTGCTCTACTAGAAGTTGCTCCATCCAATCGAACTTCTCCGCGAGAGAAGAAGATGAACGAGCCTGGGTCGCCTTAGCTGGCGGCGCCAGAGGCCTTGAAGAGGTCTGGGGCTGAGGTCTGGGGGCCCAGGGGGCCATAGGGGCCCGCCCGGGTTGGGCCACGCGCGGCACAGAGGGTGGCGAGCGCGGTGTAGGTGCGGGCGCTACCGGGGCGCGGGAGGCGCCCGGCAGGCCCGGGAAGGTCTCCACGGACATGAGAGGTGGAGGCGGACGGCGGGCGGCGGCAGCAGACGCCCTGGGCGTCTGCCTCGCCTGACGGGGACGTTGTGTGCGCGGCGCGCGGGGACATCCGCGATAGTTCGCGGGGTGACCCGCGTTACCGCAGAGCACACAACTGGGAGGGTCGGAAGTGCCAGGAGCGCGCTCGCACTCCTTCGTGGCATGGTCACCCAGGCACTTGACGCACCTGGGGCGAAGATGACAATTCTTCGTGGAATGGCCATAACTCTGGCAGTTATGGCACTGCGAAGGGATGTGGGTCTTGCGTGGGGGCTCAACGGTGATCCCGTTGAGGCCACACTCAGACGTGAGGGAAAAAATGGCCTTGCCCTCCTGCGACCGGTCGAGGATGGCTAGCACCATATTATATGGGGCGCGAGTGCTTGGACGGTACATACGGTGTACCTCGCGGACTGGGTAATTCTTCTCCTTAAGGGAGAGGGTAACTTCCTCGACCGAGATTTCGGCCGGGACACGGCGTAACACGACACGCAGGAGGCGCTCGTCTTCTAACGCGTACGTAAAATACGCGAGTTTCATCTCTGTGAGAAAACGGATCAAAGCGCGGTGATCGTCCGACGTGGGACATTTAACGCGAATGCCCGCCGGAGTGCTGAGCGCATTCGTGTAATTAATATTACGCGTTTTTAGGCTGTTTGAGATCGCGGTCCATTTGGACTTATCCTGTATCGTAACAGGCGGCGGCGAGCGCGGCTTCCTAGCTGCGGACGGAGTGAGCGAGACGGAGCTATTGTTATTATTGCCGTTCTGTTTTCGCGGCGGTATAGACGCGGTCGACGGCACGCGCGCGCCGTCTATATTGGCTACTTTTTGTGGGCCAACGGAACCCGAATCCGTCGGGCTGCCCGGACGACGCTTCTTGTGCGAGACGGTCGTATAGCCGTCCTTGTCTGTCTGCGCTGAAGGCGCGGGAATCGCGGACTCGGTCGCGGTCGCGGTCGAAACGGCGGACGCTTTTTCGTCTAGCTCCATCTCGGAGTCGGCCTCCGAGCTGGAGCTAGGAATCGAGGCCTCAAGTAGACCATTGTCGCGCGCGTCTATAGGAGACTGCGGCGAGAGGGACGCAAAGGAATTCGCGGTCGGAATGGTAAAAAGGCCCTCGGTGGCCTGCGACGCTACGTTGCGATAAATCGAATTTACAATCTCCTGATCTAAACCGCTCTCAAGGAGATTTTTACGATAGTATTCTGCCACAGCTAACGGATCCATCGCGGTGGATCGAGGAGAGGGAGGGGTCGCGAAACAACCTCCCTGCCTTAAGGGCAGGGGGGCACGCCAAACGGTAAGCTACGGGACTATATCGAGTCGGGACCAAGAGAACTGTTTAAAACCAAACAAAGCGAAAGCACAAAATAAATAAATGAGTGGGCGAGACAGGGGACCATGTATATGAATAAGATACTATAATATAAATGAATAAAATAGATAAATAATAATAAATAGGTACTTACATATATACGGGGGCACAGAAATAGATTACTTTATCACTAAATAGATAAAAATTAACGAAATATATGAGGAAATAAATAGATAATTAAACAGATAAATAATAGTTGGTTAGATATTTAAGAATAAGGAATAGAAAAATGAGTATATAAATAAACGGGTAAATATATAAATAAGGGAATGTCTCACTCACTCAGGTAGATTTTGTAAACGTGTGCCGCAGCTGCACTCAACTTAGCACTGAACAATCACAACGAAATCGAGAACAAAAGATCTCGAACAAAGGAGATATCGGACACGTGCGTTCGCTAGCGCATCCAAAACCGGACCTCTGCTTCCACCACAAATTACAACACTCTTTATACCGATTAATACTGTCCCGGTAGTCCTTACACTGATTAAATTGGAAATCACTAGATATGATAATTTTGCGTGTGATAGCATGTTCTCGCGGAAGCGGTTTAGCGTAGAGTAGTAGTTGGCGCGAGCGGCGTATTTTTTGTTCCGTTCCTTTTGGAGAGGAAGGGGTTGAAATAGAATACATAGATAATTAATAGCGTGCGAATGAATAGATAAAATATGCGGAAGCGGGAAGAGCAAATAATATATACTAGAAATAATAGATGGCGTTACCACTTGGTATATATTTGACAGAAATATTGCATTGTTATAGTCTAAATCTCGCCAGTATTACAGATAAAATTAGTTTTATTCAACCATATTTTTTTATGAATGTGAAGTATGTGCGTTATGTAGGAATGTATTTGCGTATATTATCTTTGTTCATTTATTGGCTGCTCCCGCGAATAATCGTTCTAATAGCGAGGAGCTATTTAGTTCTAATTATTATTAATTATTAAGTATAGATAAACACGGTAAATGAAACAAAATAGCTGCTAGAGGGACCATAAAGACAATATAAATCAAGCTACATACACATATGATATGTATATAGGTATATGAATGTGGATTATATGTATATTCTTGCTGTTTATAGTTTGTTCAATGTTACACTAAACACTAAACTGCGCCGTACCTATACAGAAATATCATATCTGATAATTGACTTAATTTAAACATAACGCCACAGTCACGTGTTTTATGAATAGTACCTGGACGACCAAGCTTATCTCGGTTCTTTAAAAAACATTTTTAAATTAAAATAAACTGATAGGTTTGCCTCACAAAATTAGCATTTTTCACATAAAATAATATAAAAAAAGATATCTCTCTTATAATTACAATAATAAAATTATTTATTTAATTAAAATAAACTATTAGGTTTGACTTACAAAATTATCATTTTTTACAAATATATATATACTCTCGGATTCGATCGGGGGTTGGAGTTCCGATTCTGACGCGGCCGGGAACGGTTGTGTACTCGCGCTCGGAGCGATATTTCGTGATTATTGTGATGCAGTGTATACAGAGTGAAGTGTTCGGTTTTCACCTTGAGGTACCGATCCGTCTGACGTAGCGCACACGTGCGCAGCACCTGAGTTCTTTTTCCTGAATTTGAGTGAGACCCATCCTTTGTATTTATTTATTGCTTTGTTTATTATATTATATTGGTACATTTATTTGTTTACTCTTTAGTTTATCTATTTATTTACGTAGTCCTTTATCCCTTTAGTCGTCATTTCTTTATAATTATTTATTTGATTTATTTATTCGTTTAGTAATCCATTTATTTATTTGTTCTATATCTATGCAAATTATTTACCTTGCCTGTCTCGCTAATGTATTTCCTGTATTGCTTTCTTCTTCTACTTCATTTTAAACAGCTCTCTTGATCCGCACCCGGGATAGACCCGTAATTAACCCGTTCGGTGTGTGTCCCTGCCCTTAAGGCAGGGAGGTCGGTTCGCGTTCCTCTCGGGCCACGAAATGGCCCTCCAATTTATGAGAAGTCTCCGGAAGGACTTATTAGCGAATGAAGTTGACGAAAGCATCGTCGACGCCGTTCTCGCGCGTCACTGTGCCCCGTCCGAGAAGGACATGCAATACGAAGCCCGCGTACCAACCGCGAACTCGTACTCGCCACTATCCCCGATAGACTACGCTGATAGAGCTCCGATCGACGTGATGGAGCTAGACGTCGCGACACCCGCCGATTCCTCCGCGTCCGGTCACGCCGCCGCGCCCGACCCCGTGCCCTCATCCTCGCCTTTATCCGCGATAGACAAGGACGGTTTCATAACCGTCACGAAAAATAAAAATCGTCCCGTCCTCCACCACGCGAATCCGAATCGGACTCGGATCCAGTAGGTCCGGCAGTAAAGGTCCCGTGCCACGAGACCAATAGATTAGACGGCGCCCGGGCGCACACCGCGACCGCGCAACACGCCAAAACAAAATCGAGCTCTGGCAGATCCAGTCCTCTCTCCGTCCCGCTCACTCCGACCGCGGCTAAGAAGCCTCGCCCACCCCCGCCGTCACCATCCAGGATAAGGCGCGATGGATGTCAGTCTCCACCATGCTGAAAACCTTAGGCATTCAGTACACGTCAGCCCTCAACACCCAGGCAGGGATTCAGGTTAAGGTGACTAGCACCGATCACCATCGCAAGCTAACCGAGTACTTACGAGTACAAAAGTTAGCTTATTTCACATACGCAATAGAGGAGGAACGTCTAAAAAACAGTAGGAGATCGTATTTTATACAAATATTTTAGAATATTGATTTTCTTTTTAAATATTTTCAGATTACAAACTATTCAACATAGTTACGATAATTTTACACGGAGTTTATGTTTAATTATTTATTTTAACTCTACAATAGAATGCAGTCTAAATAATTTACGTAGCTCCATAAAATATACTTTTTAGAGAAACATGAGAACATTTCAAGAAAATAACATGCGTATTGTACAAAAGCTTTTAGAGAGCTAAGGCGAGTGCATCGCTAAACTACGTGCTTTGTGTTATTCAGAAACTGATATCTGAATATTCATATGATATATACGACTTTTGCAGATGGGTTTTATCATCATTCTGTGTCTCTGAGGATTACATTATGAATTAGGATTTCGTTCCCTCAAAATAACGTGTGTATCAGTGTATACACTCGGATGAAGTGAAACTTCTTTAACTAATATGTATTAAATTATATATGATTATTTGCGACTTTTTATTATACTAAGTCCAGTAATATAAATACTTAACTATATATATACACTATATATATACATATATATACAAATTGGAATAATAAAGGACCCAAACAGACACTTATAAATACTTACATATGCACAAAAAATACACATCTACCTTACGTTAACACGTAACGAAAAATGTTCCCTACCAAGCCATAAGAAGTTTCGCTTTAAAATTCATTATCTATATTTCTCAGTACTCTATTTCAGTGTTTCCCAACGTTGAGCCCACGCCCCACAGGGGAATAATTTGATAGTTAAGTTAAATTTCGTTTTGGGTTACTTAAATGTTAATTATCGGTGACAAATTTGACAAAATAGGCAAAGTCTTTTAAATAATGCTGTAAATAATTATTGAGTATAATTTCGTTCGACGTTACCAAAATATCAACTGGGTACTTAAAATCGTCAAGTAGGATTTCATTATATGTTTTGAAATTCTACTTAAGATGTTTTGATAACAATTTCATAGTGATTTCTAGCTAAAACTTATCATTTATATTTCTTAAGGGAACAAAACAATTTTTATAGGTTAAAAATGATGTATGGAGGTGGGCACAAAAATTTTAAAAATGTAATGTGGGGCATGGCTTATAAAGTTTGGGAAACAACTATCCTATTTGATCCGTGGGAGTACTATAGATTTTTATGAATAACATTTAAGTGACATTCGAGGGATGAATGCCTTATGCTACGCCCGAACTCGAAACTCGCACTGAAATATTTATTTTGTCTGCTCAGTCGTATTCAAATGTTTGTTTCGCAAATCGAAATTCGTGTTTCACGAATTTACGTCGCCGTTTTAACACATACTTAAAGATAAATATATTTTAAGTGTTTCGTAAAGTGCAAGTAGAGACTTAATTTATTTTATTTCAATATATCAACCAACGAATCTTGTTTTGTATAGAATCCTGTTAAGCACAATTCCAAATTGAATTAAAAATAACACAGACGACACTAGGCGGTCGCAGAAAAGGATTGTTTAACTTGTCCTCACTCGACGTCTAACAATGAGTAGCACCCTTCAATAGAAGGTAGTTCTTTGAACTGAGCCACATAAAGGACTGTTTCTCCAGGTATTTCTTATTGCATGGGGAGCGCTCTGACAGAGATTGTGGGAAATGTAGACAATCTCCGACTCGAGAGACAGTCTTGTTACTGTTTTTCTTCTTTAACAAGTGATTTAATAACATTTCAACGCTATTTTTCCTAAAAAATATTGAAAACATGTCGCTTTTGTTTACATTGAGTTTAATTAAGCGAAACATTCTTGTACTTCGAAGTGTAGTGTTTTGTTTTAACTGAAAAATTGCAACTATCGTCTTTAAAGTCAGTAAAAGAAAGTCGGATTTAGTTTAAACTATTTGTTGAAATATGTACTATAAGAAAGTTTGAATATGTAAATACTATTGAAATAACAGTTAAGTTTTTGTCTAAACAAAATCAAGCTACATGTTATATAGTGTTTGGACTCTAGTTGGTATAAAGTTCACACAAATAAATTCAGACAGCAGTGAAAGAATTTCAATATCGAGATACAGCATTATATATATTTACACTCATTGCAAACGCGAATATAGTAGAATATATGTACGCGAGTTTGCATCGAAATGTTTACTTTGTTCTGAAGAAACTTGAGTCGAGGTTGTAAAGTATGAATACGAAAGTACATTACTTATACGTAAACGGTATAAATATAATATAATTTAAGGAGTTCGTTTAGTATCCCAATGTTATAAAAAAACGATATAAATCCCACTATACAAGTGCAGTTTCAATATTACATTACGGACAAACATTTAGATCGGTTTTAATGTATGAACAACAATGGTCAACTAATTAGAACAACAACAAAAAAGTATAAAAAACAATATTTTTTAAGTATTACTTACAAAGTAACTACTATCCACAGGCTACCAATAGTTATAATTAATATTTACTGGCGTATCCCTTATTTTTAGTAACAGCACTGTAACGAGGTGCAACTGATTCAATCAATTTCATACATTTTTCTAGGAGGATTGAATTCCATGCTTCAAAAAATGTTTCATATAGTTTGTTTTAACTGGTGTTACGTTTGTTTGAGACTTTTTTAACAATATATCAAAGATTTTCTATCGGGTTTAATCCAGATTATTTGATGGCCAGTCTAAAATGAATATACGCTGTTCGGTAAGGCAATATTAGACGCTATTGGCCGTGTATTTAGGGTCATTGTCATGCTGAAAGAAGCATGTTACAGGGAAACGCTCGCCCTAGTAGGGGAATCATTGTGTGCTCTAAGATATTTTTGTATTGCCATTGATCCATTGTATCTTCAATCTTTCGAACGGTTCCAACTCGACATCCGGTAAAACACCCACAAACTTTAATTTAAAAAAAGAATGAATACTATTTTTAAATGTTTCCACTGAGGCGGCCAGTATCAGAAAATAAAATCCTACATGTGTAAGTAAAGTCAGATATGTTTTATATTTTATGCATTTAATGACTTGAGTGGCTATATTATGACATGATTATTAATTATTAAATGAGTATATTTTTACGAACATTTGTACGTTGAAATTTTATTTTATTCATAAGAAGTGTTTCTAATTATATGATCACCACCGTATATAAATGTTATGTTATAAAATATGACTATTTAAAATTAATTATTACTGAAGATTATGTATTACATAATAATTATCGTGCATATTATATATTTGATAAACCTGCATATGGTATCTCTCAATTAACAGCACTGAAATATTATTATATTTTTTACAAAACATTAAATGCTTCCCATGTAGATTTGCATACTTTTATTTTTCAACAATTTTTTTATGAAAACCCACCTACATATTTCTGCCCGTACATACCTTATTCACTTTATGTATTTTAGTAATAATTGTAGGTATATAAAACTCAGAAATAAATCTAATCTTAAAAAAGGAACTTAAAGCTCTTTATAAAAATAACTATCATCTATTCCAATTTTCATAAAAATTTCGTTAGTCCTTTAATTTAGTCGATTATGTCGTTTCTTCTTAGAAAAACATTGTCTAAAAGTTTTTAAATATTAAAAGTACAAAATAATTTTTACCATAACCTCGTGATGGAATTCTTGATCTTTACAAATTGCTGTCTGATTTCTTAAACGCGTCACCGGTTTATTTAATTTTAAAGTTGAGATTTCCCTGTGTTAATTATTGCAGTCCGGTTAGTCTGTTGATGAAGATGCTACGAAGGATTTAATGGTCCGTCGCGTTGTGCCTCGGCTCGCCGTTTATAATTCAATGGAATTTATATCTCCACTGCCTTGTTGAGGGACGCTGCGTAAATTGAGCTTCTTAAAATATCATCGTAAATATAGGTTACATTTTGTACTGGATTACTAAATATTCACAGGTTAAATTAACTCAAGGTTTTGTAGACGATAATTATTATTTTTAAAATCTATTCTAACATTATAAAGATAACCGTGTTATTACAAAAAAGTTGAATACTTTCTTTAGAAATTTTGGGTACTTTCGTATTAAATGCAACGCGTTCGTCGAACGTTCGACATCTTGCTCTTTTATCTCTGTTTGGTTAGGGTAGGTTAGACTTGCGAGAAAAGATAACGCGAGCTTGCCACGGCAGCGGTCGGCGAGCGCAGTGCATTTAATACGAAAGCACCCAAACTTTTTTAATGCCAGTATTTAACTGTTTTATTAAAACACGGCAAGAATTTATTTGTATGAATGCACTAATCTCAGGAACTCCTGGTCCGATTTGAAAAATTCTATATATCATCACACTAAGACTAACAGGAGCGGAGCACCAACGAAGAATCTTTCAAAATCTTTTTTTTTTCCTTTTGAGAGCTTCCGTTGCGTGTTAGCGTTAGCCAAAAGTAACTATTCCAAGCACACGATGTCGCTGGGAGAAGCTAGCTTTTATTTCTATAATAACCGCATTATGTTCACGGCTGCGACGTAAACTTGATTATCCTTTATGATGACAGAATAAGTTAATGTTGATATATATTAATATTATTTAGTTTATTTTATTTTCCTACATAAATTGGCCCGTTCCTTTCCATAGCCGCCCTTAGCTCCAAGCTTGTGATGACAAAATTGAATAAGAGTTTGTTGAGTATTTTTTGTAATGATAAACAAAATTGGATACAGTAAAAAGCAAAATTTACATAAATAAATTTGGGTTGTTAAGTTATGCATGTTAATGAGAATTAATATTTTACAAGTTATATGTATAAACAAAACCCGCCTAAGATTAGTTACATTACAGATTCATAAGATTCTGGCACAGCGTGGCTCGACGAGATACTTCGAGTCAAATGCTATTACAGCATACTTCTTGAGTCACATCATATCGATTAGTATTAAGACAGAAATGTGTTATAGAATGCAGTGCCTCTTTTATTACTATTAATTCTGCCCACATTATAGATGCTTACTCTCATAATTTCAAATTAATTTGCTTGTCAATCACAGAGGGCAACACTCACATACCTTATTGACTTAGACCCATCAGTAAAGATCATAATCATTAAACAGCGTAGGCATTGTATATTAAAGACACTTATAATTCGTTTCAGGTTTAGGATGTATAGTTTGCGTTCAGGGACTTTGATATTAGTACTATTACCTCTAATGTAACTTACATCAATATAGAAATTTCAAATACCTAATGTACATGGTGAGGCAGACGTGAAAATAGCCGTACTCTCTGAGCGGCTTGACTGACGGGGAAGCGTGTTAGCCTAACTGTATCTATGCTATGGGAATGTGAAAATACGTGAACGATAGGCAGTGATTAGTCCTTATTCGCCTACTGAGTTGCTTCTGGATATGGCAGCCAATCCTCCGAAGAATTACACGAGTATCTTGATATTGATGGCAACTAGATTGTACCATTAATGTTCATTATACGGCAAACGACGGGGAAATAATGGTTCCTTAGTAACACTTAGAACCAAAAATTATGCACAAAATACACAGCGGTTCTTGTGCTTAGTTAATGTGCACGCAACAGCAAGCGGAACTAGATGGCGGGGTATCCGTTTGACCCATCACTTACCTCCATAAGTTCTTGGACAAGGTTAATAGTAATATTATTTGATATACTTATTGCCAGAAAACCAAAATGTACATGCCAACCAATACCTCTGCACATGTAGAAGAGGAACAGAGAGCTCATTCTCTTTCATAAAAACAGGATTTATTACTACATAAGATACATTTTTTTTAAATTACAATGGGGGTGCACTCTGTTTTTGATATAGAAGCCATAGATAATCCTTTTACAATTTTTGTCTATCTGTCTGTCCCTGTGAACACGTATCACTGAGAAAGTAATGAAACAATTTCGACTAAACTTGACACAGTGACAACTAATATTATAAAGTTACATCTAGAGTCCTTTTGGTCCCATAAAATGCAAAGGGTTCTCCAGGATAACGGACGAAATTCAAAATTTTGTAGTTCATGAAATTCTTGACGGATTTTGGTAAATTTTCTTTGTGTTATATGTAGCAGAAAGATAAGCTAAAAATTTAAGCTATATTTAATCTCCCTATGCTTCTTAAAAAACAAATACAGAAAAATGACAGAAAAACCGACGTCTTCGTCAGTCCGTGTAATGCACTTTTTTTTTCTCGAACTGACTACGCTATTGGCCTTATTTAAGGCCTTTACAACTTCACCGGACTACTAAGGCGAGCGCTTAAGTACTCAGCCGATTTTATTTTGGTAACTAGCTCAAGGGTGCTCGGCACACCTCGGTTTGGCCGTTACCTAGGAAAACCCAATCTTACCTAGCTAAACTATGCTAAGATATACATGTATCCATTTTTGGATCATGCAATTAAAGATTGCATGATACAAAAACACAACATGTGATTTAGAAAGAGACAAACTAAACCTATTCGATTCAGTTCGATAAGGGAAAAAAAGTAAACCCTTCTACCAGATGTATAAGGTGCATGTCTGATTATCTGTGTATGTGTATAATCGATGTGGTGTGTACTGTATCGCGATAGCAACATCTCTGTGCCCACCTGGATGACCTCGAGCAAAGATGTTACCAAGATAACGTGGCAAAAAGTGTGCGGGTATAAAAAACGAGAGCTCTCTGCCCGTGACGCACGAGACAGAGATTCGCGATATGGCCGGCCACAGAAAAAAATATCTAATTTGGTAATGCACGTGTACAGTGTGTAATGATTGCGCTATGGCGATATGACGTTTCTGTACAAAATTCTCAATCAGTTGAATTAGAAGTGTATAATCGAATAGGCTAAATTCTATTGATGTACGTGTTTGTCTATAACGAAGCATTTTGTTTACGTTGATTTTTAAACCACAACGATTTCAGAAATACTATTTCGACAACATTGAAAATTTTGTGAAAACAACAGTATTACAACTTTTTAGTTATAATATCATTGTGTGTAAAAGAAATTTTCACTAAAATATGTAACGGGTTCTAGGCTTATTTTAAAAAACATTTCTCACATACCAACTGGGTATATATTTGTCTCTAGAGAGTTCGAATTCGCAATTGTTAAAGGTAGATCTCACTGCAATCCTTTTAAAGTAATTTTTGCGCTTGTAATTTGGCGTAAACGAAGTTGCGCGAGTCAGCTAGTGACATGTAAAGTACGCAAAAGGGGAAGAAAGTACGCCCAAATTACAACCTGCTAATACTTTAAAAATATTCAGAAAATCATATAAATTTTTTAACGTTTCATTAATAAGTACTAGTATTAAAACACAATTAAAAATAAGGTCTTAGAAATTATAAAATTTACGTAAATTAGATAAGCAACGGACATAAATATTATTTTGTAAAATAGGAGGTTTAAAATATAATCGTTACACATAAAATTAATGTTTGTGTATTTCTTTTACGTAAATGTATTATCACTAGTTAATTTCAAGTTGGTAAACTACCTACCGGCTTTTTTATATATTTGAAATGTGCATGTACTATATATGGAGATATATACAACTTTTAAACCGGAGTTTTTTTTACTTTATTTCTTTCGTTGCTACCCAATTAAACATTTTCTTAATAAATTTTCAAATGTTTTTTCTTCACCTAAAAGAAGTTAGGAATGAAAAATGTTTCTTTTCTTTTCAAACAGCTTTTTCAAAGACTATTTAACTGGGATATTTGTTTTTTGTACTTTTTGGAATGGAAAAACTAATGTAACATTATAAAATATGTTTTTTACGTTTTCTAGAGAAATCGTCTTTTATTGAGGTTGACATTTTTTTCTCTAAGAAAACATATTTTAATCAATCCCGGAAAAAAATACTACACTTATTATTTTACAAGTATTTATTGTAAAAAATCATATAAAAACACGTGACAATCTATAGAAATAATAAACAATTTCATTTACATAACTTATGTAAGCGTGTAAAGTGCGAATAAAAACACTTATTCGCATTTAGATTAGATATGTGTTTAAATGTTTTGTTAACTTTTAGATAAAAGCGACCCCATAGTTTCGAAGGTTATAGTGACTTACAAGGTTACAAGGGTAATGTTATCAAATTAAAATTAATAAATATGTAAGTATAACAGATAAAAAATTCCAAAAATAAGGTTTCGTTGAATGTAAAATGGGTTTCACAGAGTAAACATGTTTTATAACAAACTTTAAAATAAAAAAGGGGTTCACAAGTAATACTTTCATTATTTTGTCTTTTTTAAGATGCTTTATGAAATGCAACATCGTTTTATCTGTTTGTCGCTCTGTTTGTTAGTGTTCTTAAGGTTAGAGAATCAAACAATTAATTTACATATAGTACAATATAATTGATATGACACACGTATTCTTTGAAGATATTTTCGTATATATTCTGATATATGACAATATATTAACGTAATACACTGTCTGTCTGTCTAGCTGTCTGTCCGTTAGTGTTCTTATAATTTGAAAAGTATTTAACCGATTTGAATATCTGGCATATTAAATTATAAATGTATTATCTGGCAGACTTTTAGTATAATACATTACGCTACTTTGGCTAATAATATAAAGGTATCTATTATTATAACATTAAAGGCAGCGCCTGTTTGTCTGTCTGTCTATCTGTTAGTTTCTATAAATCTCAAAAACCACTTATATGTATAATTATTTTGATAAGTAGTAAATGTATTCTCTGGCCAGGATTTAGAATGTACTGTTTACCTTAGGTAATGTACCGAGGTATATTACAAAAAGCACCGTCTGCCTGCCTGTCTGTTAGTGTCTATATAAGAACCCTTTAACGAACTCTGGGGGTTGACTGCTGCTCACGTTCGTAGGCTTTACCCTCGAGACCCTACACGTGACCCCTGGGTGGTGCTAAATGAGCAGCTTTGCAGGTGGGAGGCTTCGGCTGCGGCTTGTGGTGTTACCACCCTCCGAACTCAATCACACCGCCAAACGATTCGTCGTGTTCCAGTGTGCAATTCGGGGAAGCCCGTCTTATTGGGCGAATGTTTGATGATAGTCTCTATGGCGATGGTCGTACCTGATATTAATACTCACACTGCAAACTGCCTAGATCTTCTATTAACAACAGATCCAGATAGATTCTCCATCACTGTCTCAGCACCACTAGAGAGTTCTGACCACTGTTTGCTTAAGGCTGTATCATCTTATTCTCCTCCAGACATCAACTTCAAAGGCATGAGAAGAATATGGCGATATAAATCAGCAGACTGGGATGAGATGCATCATTTTCTAGCATCTTATCCTTGGCAGAAGATTTGCTTCTGGAAACTCTACAGATACGTCGAGCTGCGCATTTGCCATTACCGATGTGGTGCATCAGGCTATGGAATACCTTATACCATATACTGATCTACCGCTTGGAGGTGAAGCTCGCCCATGGTTCAACGCTGAATGTACCTAAGCTGAAAGATATAAAGAATTAAGTTTTTAAGCCTGGGCTGAAGCACGTTGCAATAAATCTCCGGATTTAAAGGGTAAAAAGAAAGCCTATAACAAAGCGACTAAGACTTACAAGAAAGCTTTGAGTAAAGCTCGCTTTGACCACGTTTGTCGCACTGGCGCCAAACTGACTTCTTATCCATCTGGTAGCAAAGCCTTTTGGTCTCTTGCCAAGTCAGTTGAAGCTAACTTTCTTAAGTCTTCGCTTCCACCCAAGATGAAATCAGATGGATCATTGGCTTATTCAGTAACAAGAAAAGGCAAATATTTTTGCAAGCCTGTTTGCGAACAATTCACGTCTAGATGCTAACAGTAAACGTGCACCATTAATACCCTCGTGTGATACCACAATGCAAGACATTGTGATTCGCACCAAGGATGTACGAAAAGTGCTATGCAATCTAGATGTGAATAAAGCTAGTGGTGCGGACGGCATTCCGTCAAGAGTGCTTAAGATCTGTGCATCTGAGTTGGCTCCTATCTTGACACGTCTATTTCGCCTTTCTCTGGAATCTGGTATTGTTCCGAAGTCTTGGAAAACCGCGAATGTTCAGCCGATACCTAAAAAAGGGAACCGTGCGGACCCTTGTAACTATCGTCTAATTGCCATAACCTCACTTTTCTGTAAAGTAATGGAGCGAATAGTAAATAAGCAGTTGTTGATATACCTAGAGCTTAATGATATTCTCAGTGATCACCAATATGAATTCCGACAAAAACGATCTACTAGTGACCTCCTAGTGTATGCCACCCATTACTGGAGTGAGGCTATCGAGAACGGAGAGGCTGTAGCTGTTTCTCTGGATGTTTCAAAGCCATTCGACAAGGTCTGGCACATTAGCCTCTTAAGTAAGCTCCAAGCATATGGAATACCCGAACGCCTGCGGACTTGAATTTGCGATTTCCTTAGAGAACGGACTATACGAATAGTTATTGATGGCTGCTCGTCTGATCCCAAGGTTCTAAATGCCGGAGTTCCTCAGGGATCTGTACTCTCAGCTACCCTATTTTTGCTGCACATCAACGATTTACTTACGCCCGGTATCTTTGGGTACACGGATGACAGCACTGTATCTGAGAGGTATATATCCAGTCCTCGAGCCAGCCTACCGGAAATCCTTACTGAGAGAGAGGCCATGGTCGAGCGTTTGAATAAGAAGCTTAGGTTTATTTTCGATTGGGGTAATTCTAACCTGGTTAAATTTAACGCCGAAAATACACAGGCGTGTCTCTTCTCTACAAAACGGAGTCCGTTGAACTTGACTCCTACTTTTCAGAGTGTTTCCTTGCAAGTAACTAACAACCTGGAACTTCTTGGAATCCAGCTATCATCGGACCTCAATTTTGGGCGCTCAATTGAATTGAAAGCAAGAACAGCTGCGAGGAAACTTGGGATTCTCTTTAAAGTTAAGCGATATTTCACAGCAAAACAACTTCTCAGCCTGTACCAAGCTCAAGTACGCTCATGTGTGGAATATTGCTGCCACTTCAATAAGTGGATGGATCAGCCAAATGTCAGCTGGCCGCTCTTGATTCCATTGAACGTCTTGCTCGTCGGCTTGTCGGTGATGAAGCGCTGTGGGAGACAAGAATGCTCAGTTTAGAGCATCGTCGAAAAGTAGCTTGTCTCTCATTGTTTTATTGGAGAGTGTGCAGAGGAATTACACAATATAATTCCACCATCTCCATTCCATCAGAGGACGACTAGACGCCGTGAGGGTTTCCACCCTTACGTGGTTGATATTCCTATAGTTCCTACGAAGCGATTTGCTTCCACCTTCATTATGTGTACGGCTAAGGAGTGGAATTCGCTCCCGGCGTCTGTCTTCCCGTCATCTTATAACTTGGGAGTTTTTAAGAACAGGTGAACAGGCTGAGAGTGATGAGGCATCTAGTGGGTAAGCGCGATACATCGTAGGCCTCATCGTTACTTACCATCAGGTGAGATTGTAGCCAAGCACGTGCCTGTTGTACATAAAAAAACATGGCTTTTTTATCATGGATGTATTTTAGCTTGAATCTGTTATATTTTATGTTATTTTACCTTTTTTTTTTTTTACGTGTGGAAATCCCTTATGGATACCCACCCTCCCGGGGGAGAAGGTGGGTTATGTCCGGATCGCACGGACTAAAACCCCACGGTGTACCGTCAGACCGTAATCGTTGGGACGGCAAGGGATCGTACTTGCTACTCAACCTTGTAGAGCCGCCCCAACGGTCCACCCGGAGGAAGGTGGCCGCCAGGCTCTTACCTATAGACAGGCAGACGAGCCCCCCCGCCCATCCCCTCAGGTCCGGCTACAGTGGCAGGAGGAGTTGAGCAAAGCGCCGCCTCCTCCTGCCGGTCCTCCATTGGCGGAGACGGCCACTCAGAGGATCCACCTCGCGGGCCCTCCCGCCGCCTCCTTCTGCGAGATGACCTCCTCGCAGAAGGAGGCCATTGCATTGAGCATGGCGGATACCACACTCGGCAGCGAAAAATTCCTTCCTACCGCCGCCGTTAGAGTGCGGCGCTGTCCCTCCCACGCAACACACTCGGAAAGCGTGTGCTGCGCGGTATCTTCCTCAGCACCGCACTAGTGACAGGCGGCGGTCGGCTCCCTGCGAGCAATCCGGTGCAGGTACCACCCGAAACATCCGTGTCCGGTCAGTATCTGCACCAGCCTAAACGTCAGGGAGCCCCACTCCCGTAGGACCGGGCGGACGGCGTCAACGGTGTACGTTCCAAAGCGCGCGTCCGCCAGGTCCTGCATCCACCTCCTAATTGCCCCCTCCCGCAACTCATGCCTCCTGACTTCTATCTCCCTGGGAGCCAAAGGCTTCCCACTACGTTTCCTCGCCACCGTGAGTTCGTACACGGCGGCGAGAACCAATCTATGGAAGGATTACAAAGGTTATAGAAATTTAGTTGCCAAAAAAAATTACTACAAGCACGTTTTCTTATAATACATTTACTTAAACTAATAACTGTTGTGGAATATTATTCTACAGTTAATTATTTAGAATTTAAGTCAATCAATCATACCTAATGAAGTGTGTTAAATTTAATATGCATAACTCTTTTTTCTCAAACTGACTATGCTATTCACCTATCAAGATCTTAACAGCTTCACCGGACTACCATAACACTAATGGACGTTTCTTATATTTCGATGTTTGTTAAGTATGTTATTAGCCCAATTTCATTTCATTTTTCAGGTAATAAATGCCCTATACAAAGACGCCCTTTAGTATATATATTACAACGTGTAAATGAAAAAATATATAAGTATTTAAACACCTTTATTAAAAGAACAACCTTAAAATTAATTTAATATTTAACACAAACGAAGCCGTGGACCTTGCTTATTATATACAATTGTTAATTTGTGTTTTATTAAATAATATAATCAGTTTATATTAATTATACAATATAACTTTGAAATTGTTACACAAAGCACAAAATTTAAATTAGAAATGCATTATCTTTTATATTTATTGTAAAAGACAGTTTATATCCAACAAGCATTTACAATTACACTACAAGACTACACCCGCGTCGAGATAGTATTTATATCTCCCGTGAAATTAATGCGACATACTAACGTACGTGAATATGAAAAATTCTTCGTATCATTAATATTGTATTAAAGTGACATGTGATCAAATCATAAGTTCCGAAATATTATTCTTCATCTGGTAGAAGTGTCGGTTCAGTTTTCAGCGCCATTTGAATCTGTCCGATGTAAAGATCCAAAATGGTCGATGTTCTATAGTTTGCTTTGAACTTTTTGCAGTGCTCCAAAAACACTGGGTACAAGTATGGTAGTACAGCGTGATCTAAAGTCGGGAAAAGATGATGTAGCGTGTGGTCACCAAAGAATGTCATCACCTTAAATAGGGAATCGTTTATGTCACTACGATCCATTACAGCGTGTAATTCATGCATAGCCCAGTCCGGTGTCTCGTCGCTGAAAAGAAATAAATAATACATTTTACGAAATATACTATATCTAGTGCAATTTCAACAGTAAATGGCGGAAGTTTTATGACTGAGTCATAAAGATATGGTGAATTTCAACACACGGAGTATGTGATATACGAATATGCTAAAAATACGTAAATATTTTTATTCTATTTATGTCATCGTGTTGTAAATAGTTTGAAATGTAAATAAATAATCTCACAAGAACGTTTAACGGGCTATGTGACATTTTAATATTACATTATCATTACAACTTTTTACTAGCATTTACATCGAATAACTAATAAAAATGTTTAATTTTATTGGAGTTTAACTTAATATTAAGTAACGGTGAGGATTAAATTAATGGTAAGTCGTTCAGAGGAACTAACTCTCAGTTACAGCTGCCAAATTAATCCAATATTCTATATCCTACTTGATTATAGATTTTGAATTTGATAGTGTTAACCAGTCAGGCAAGCATCATTAAATTCATACCACTAGTTTCATCGCAATGTTTTTATGTAAATCCCCTGCTCATTTTAGTTTCGGAAGCGCGTTTATAGATGCGACAAATAGATCCAACAGCCTTCAAAAGCCTCAATTCTTACATTCACAAACGCTATCTTTAAATACTATAAATTGCTTATGTTACTTCGACAGTTAATATAAATCTTAAGAAACGACATATGTTACACTCTATTAAGTTGTTTAGGCTAAAAAGCGTGTTATTTTTTTTTCGAAATGACTATCCACTGTTGACCTAACGGGGTTTCAAAAAAGAAAATGTCAAAGAGTTTGTACGTCAACAAAAATAATCATATATTTACCGGAGTTGATCACCATCTTTCCATATCTTTGGGTGGTGATGAGCAGCATTAGATCCAATAGTGAAGAAGATATAGCTGCCAGTGCAAAGTATCCATAACCACATGATCACTGCGTCATAGAAGCTAACCCCACTGACAAACCACATCCAAACGGGCAAAAAGAAACCGATAGCATCATGCCAGCGGTAGTGCTGTGTAAAGAAACCTTCACGCAAGAAATTCAGCATGAACCTAAAAGAATGTATGAGTCTATTTAATATCGCAAGATTGTATTTACTTGTACTTTATAAATATTAAACTTTATTGGGGAATAATAATACGTTATAATCATATTTAACATTACTTACTGGGTTATGAAAGTATTTTTCTTTACTTATTTATGATCAGCAAGTCAGTTTCGGATTCACAGAGAGACATACAAACAAAATATAAATGTTGGGAAAAGATATCGATTGTACGACAATTATGTAAAAAAAGTAGGCTTCATTTTTGATACTAACTTTAACTCACATAATTTTACGATAGATCTAGAGATAAGTTTTCATTGTTTTTATATTACATATCTCCCACATTTCTAAAAGAACATTTTTTTAGTTTTTACTACACAAATTACACAACTATCAGGACAGTCGATATGATATCTTTAAATATACTTAAAATATCTTATAACCATCAACTATTGAGACTGAACTAATATTTAAGTATAAACAATTTTAATAAGATGTAACTGATAGTAAAATTAGAAATAACTCTAACAGTACTAAGAAAACAAATAAAAGACTCAAAAAGTTTTGAAATAGGATTTCTATAAATTTTTTTCATATTTGTAGGAAATTTTACCCACTGAAATTACAATTAGATTGTGTTAAGAAGAACCCCAGAAATTTGTGTTCCTAACTTCGATTAAAATTATTATGATTTAAGTAAATCAGTTTATTAATATTAATAATAGGTAGCAACAAAAAATAGGATATGGTTTTTCAAAAACCGTTACAATATGGTAAAATGCCACTTTTTGAGTTTTCATGATCATTAGTACATTTACAACAACAAAGGATATCGACTCTGGTATTCAAAAATATGCAAATCCTAAACAAGTTAGAAGTATGATTGATAACTTTGATTCTGTGAAATCATAACCATTGCGCAAATGTGTTAAGTTGTATAAATCAATATAGTACCAACGTCTAATATTAAACAAAATTTTAAACATACCTTTTCACAAAGTTGACAATAAATAAAGTGGGAAAGACAATTTGTTCGATGAGGAAAGCCAATTTAGCGTATCCCGGTTTTTTACCAGGATTCCAGAAAACTATTGGCTCGAATCCGCTCACTTCCAAATCCATTAGTGTATTCGGATACAGATGATGAGAAAGCGCGTGAGACACTCGAAAGTCCCTGAAAATTTTTAGATTTGCATACAAACATTTAAATACAACATAATACATTTTTAATGGAACGTTAATATATTTACTTAGATACCTGAGACTTGGAATTTCATTTAATTCGATTCGATCTTCATCATAATACTAATACTAGAACATTTATTAGTTTTTATGCTTTGAATATTTAAATTTCAATTTAAAATGGAAATAATTATATTCTCACCTGTAAGACCACATACATAGGTTGAATAAGTACATCCTCCAATTAGTTCGTCTATGTATATAATTATGTGAGGCGACAATAACCCATGCTAAACTCAGTGAAGCTGTTAAATAGCTAGCCATTACAACCCAATAATTCGTCGCCCAACAAGACAACGCTGAAGTTATTAACACAGTAATAAACAGTCCATCAATAATGTTATCAGCATAACGTGGAATATTCTTTGGAACTTTTTTCAATTCTTCCCTCACAGCTCTCTTCAAAGTTCTATAGAAACCGTCATCTTTAAAAGTGAAAGGGGAATTTCTTGGTGTTGTCGCTTCCCTTACGAAATATTTTTCAATCATCTTTTCAACTACTGGATTGAGATGATGGCATTCAAACGCTTCAGTGATGTCGGTTCCCTAAACATAGATATGATTAATTTAAGTAGCGTTCTTTTGCTATTTCTATAATGTCTTAACAATATTGAATTGAATTGAATTTCACTATTATGTATATAAAAAAAATTAAATGTAAAAATAAAGTAAATATTAACTCTTTGACGCAATAATTTTCTACGAGTAAATTTAGCATTATTCTCATTACAACATAAGGATTTTACAAAAAGATAATTTATAAGATGTTTAATTAAAATCATGGAATATTATCCTTCAAAAAACTAGTACAAAATGAGTTTAATACTCTGTTTTATATTTTTGATTTAAGTAAATCAATTTAAAACGTTTTTTGTTATCCTGCAAAAAAAAAGATTAAAATTAATAGTTATTGAATTACCTTCAAGAGTTCCAGCCACTCGGATCCGCCGGGATGCTGGTCGACAAAATCAGTAAAGTCATAAATCCCATTGTGTATACGCCACAAGCCATCTGCTCCATCGTCCATAGCTTTACCGGTCAACCATTGTACCGGATCTTTTAATCCTTCGTCTCTAAGAGATGGATACTTTAATTGTGGAAAACTAATGTGAGTCTTTTTTTCTGCTGCCCTTTGCTGGAATAATTCCAAATATTCAGAATCTTTTGGAGGCATTCTCGTTTTTATGAGACTATTCTCTGTTTCACTTATAAATCGTCCACACTCTACAATAGACAAAGATGTTTTGCATCAATACTGACTACAATCCCTGAATAAATATATCGCGCAAAACAATAAACTTTATATACACTGATAACGTTAACATTTTGTAAAAACAATATATTATTAACTGTGATGAACTTTAAACATTAATTGATTTTTACTACTATACATACACAAAAATAAATAAAAAAAATATCAGTCATATTATCAATTGTAAACTGGATTTATCTGTATTCTGTTATTCAATCTAGCTCCTCGTATATTTTTGTAAACTTTGTTATCGCTGTTCTTTTGAAATGTTAATTATTTCTTTGAATTATTTTACACTTCACTAAGATACTAGTGTTTGTCAGTGACTTCACCCTCGTTGCCTTTGTAATGTGATGACTCACACAATACCTGTTGTAAATTAGTTGTACTAGTTGTAAACCGTCATGAGCTTGCACACAACTCCCCAATATTTTATAATAGTCGTACTAATACTGCAAGAACGCATACGGAATTTCATCAAATGCTTAATTTAGTGATCAATCGACAGAAGGCGTTATAATAACAAATTTGTGGGCTGGTTTCCTCAAAGAAACTAAGGGTTTTGATAAAATTCTCGTTTTAATTGGAATATTAAATAATTTTGTTTAGAAATTTGAAGTATTCTTTTAGCAAACCATGCGTGATTAAATCTAGAATAGGTAATAATACAATAATAATAATTTCAATACAAATTATTTATTCGATGCAAATTAACGAGATAAATACTTGATTGTTTATTTTGATCAAAAAGGTATTTTTTCACGCATTACGATACCCCGTTCCCGATAACAATAATTCCAACCTACTCTAACCTAACTGTTCATTATATACGTTTCGCAATTTAAATGTTAAAACTTATGGAGTTATTCAAACGTTTATTTTTACCATTCTTCTTGTGATACATAGATACTAGTATCACTATCTGAGCACAGTTTCTCTCAGATCTGTTTCCAACTTTGCCAGTTTTAGGCATTAATTGTGCATTTTTTATAAGCACAATAAAAACTTAGAAAGGTCTATAAATTTAATCTTGGACCTGTTATTACTAAATACAATTTTAAAGAAACAATCTACATCTTTACTATATAAAAATTAGCAAAGCTTAGGTGCGTTCTGGTAGGTATCTATATTTCTACGCAAAAACGAACAGTTGATGGTTAGATTTATCCGCTCTCTGGTCCGGACCATTGCTTTTGATCACGGCCAGCCATTGGCAGGTAAATCTGTACCTGAATCATGCCATACATTATCAGGTCTCTTTGTCGAGTACCGATCAAGCGTATCTGTTCGGAAAATGTATGTGGGGTATTGCTAGCTAATAGATAGGCTATTGGAATACATATAGTACTTGCCATAATCTAATAAGAAAACTATATAAATATATAGGTTTCTAGACATGAATATGTCGTGAATTGTCGTGTAGGTGGTAGAGCTACGCTGTAGCTATTACTGGCTTCAACATGAATGGATCGGCTCGTCCGGGGTAGTACCACCCTCGTGAAGGAACAGTGCTTGCATTATTGCGTTTCGTTCGTCGAGTAAGGGATCGGGGGCCCACTTCTCCTTACCTTCACCTTCTCCTCTTGCCTTTCTCCTCCCACCGCCAGCGTAATCTCGCAACGTACTTGCGTTTCCCCTGATCTTGCAAGTGTCTATGGACAGAGGGAATCACTTAGTATCAGGTGTCCCACTTGTTCGTTTGCCTCCAATAATATATACAAAAAGAATTGACGTAGTTATTGAGCTCGTATCTTTCCTCGAAAATAATTGTTCAGTAATGGGACATTTAGAATTTATTACCAAAATTAACACAGTGTAATTTATTATTTTGAATATTTGCTATGATTGAGGCTTAAGAAAACATAGATAACTTATCGTTCTATTGACACGATCCGTGACCCAATGCTTTTATTAAGGTTATCTTTTATGAAAACAACATTTTTTAGCAAACCAAACAGTGTAGATGTCCGTGTGTGGATCACGTGTTTAAATCATGCATTTTGAAAAAATAATTGTCATTAACAAAAATAATTCGTTTAATTATCATAGGAATATTTCTCCGTAAACGTAAATGGAATGAGTGAATCATATTTTTTGCAATTTTTTTAAAATAATTATGTATTTAAATAAGAAAATCAAAGTCTTATAGGCTGTCTAAAAGTCTAGTGGAGTTTGATGTGTCAAAGTGTCATTCGGGTGATATAATAAAAAACCAGGTACATTTACAGCATTACTATATATTCTTCTTTATTAATTAATGCCTAAAATATTATGATGGCGAATGACTGTCTGATTAATTGTATTTTAACAATATAATCGATAAATTTTATGTTATGCAATAGATACGATTGAAGAAATTACAAAGGGTTATCATAAAAGTTACATAATACTTATCACTCTGAACTATAACATTAGGAAAATACATATTAATAACGTAATTTTTTATGAACTTTAAGGGAGCTTGTATCAACATTTTTTAATTGTGTATAAATATTATTTAAAACAAGCGTCTTGTGTGTTTGCAGATCTGTCAAATGTAATAACTTTTTCGATACTATTTAGTATGGTAAAGAACGTTAAGTAAACTGTCATTGGGATTTTTTCATTTTTTAGTTCGTCAAAATAAAAGTGTTTTTTTTTATACAATTCCTTGTCTTAATATAATGTTCAAAAGTTATGACGCTTTTTATAAACAAACAACTCACATTCGCATTTGTAATATTACTTAGAACAGGATTTTTTTACAATAAATCAATTTATTTTTCCTGCAGACTCTTGGTTCGCACCATTTTTCTGAAATTATTTGTGCTCTAATGCAGCTTACATACAATATTAAAGAGAGCAACACAATGTATTATTTATTTACTTATATATAATGTATTATTATATTTATTTAATTACTAACATGAATTTGTTGAGATAAGTCTTTATGGCGGTTTCATTGTTATTTTTCATAGGTATTTTTAGGTTATAAGCAGAACAGGATTATGCTATTATTATTACAGTGGTAATAGTTTAGGAGTAAATAATAATGATGATATATTTTTTTGTTTTTTTTTAATGAAGCACGACAAAGTGACTGCACTATGCCTGATGGTAAGCATAATACAATCCAAAAACAGTGGCGACCACCGAAAGACAGATTATCCATCGCTGCTCGCCGCTGTCATGCCGGCCATAATGACGAAAGTCACCCGGTACTGGATATGCACATGCTGATCCCGAAACGCGACGCGCAGAAGCGAGTCACTATGACGGGCTTTTTCGCCATAGTTTCGCCAATTCTTTTCAACGTATGTTTTATACAGTGAGGTATCAAAATATATAAAAAATGTTGTAAATAAAAAGGAAGAGAGTTTTAAAATTTACCGTAAAATAGAGTTGTATAAAAACTATAAGGTAGATGATCGTACAGTCTTGGATATGCAAACATACCAAAACACATTTAACGTTTAACGGCAACTGGTTTTATAGCACAATAAAAAGAAAAGTGTTGGTAGTGGTTCAGACAGAATCACTAGAATAACTGACGAGAGTAGGAAATGTACCTACATTTTTCGAACGTTTCCTCTGTTTCATTCAAATTCAACATCTATACTAATATTATGAAGAGGTAAAGTTTGTGAGGCCTTGATCCTTCAGAGGGGATCTCATTTAATAAATTTCAATGTTAACGATAATAAAATTGCTAGTTAAATATTTAAGAAATGAACAAAAGTATAATGTAACAACTAATTATATACATTCAATACAATAATAACAAAAAAAAAAGTATAGAAAATAAGAAATGTATTAATATATTATGAAAAAAAAAAATGTTATAGTTTGTAAGTTGACATTATAACTGCATGTAAATGAGAAATAAAAGGCTTATTTATTTATTTAAAGTTTGTGAGTTTGTAACGTTGTGAGCTTGTGGCGTTTTAGGAAACAAACTCATGAACTTCTTGTCCGATTTGAAAAATTCGTTCAGTGTTATATACCTAACTCATTTATCGAGGATGGTTGTAGGCTATATATCATTACGCTAAAACCATTAAAAGCGGAGCAACAATGAAGAATGTTTAAAACTCGGGGTTCTTTCCTTTTGAGCGCTCCCGCTGCGTGTTAGCGTTAGCCCAAAGCAACAATTTCACGCGAACGAAGTCGCGGGCAGAGGCTAGTCATTTATAATCCTGTGTCGTTATTACATTTAAATGAGCGTTAAATAAATTTACTCCGATTTCTTTAATTATGTCGACTTTTTTATAATTTGTTTCGTTCACTAATTTGTTTTATCCAATTAAGACCTATTTTCGGTGCAATTTTACGTAAATGGTTCGTCATCGCGTTACGTTTGGATTGTCGACTTCTGTGTTCTATTTAAATTTGTTCTTAACTTTTAATCTTTCAATTAAGTAGACGGTATTTCGTTCGGCCCATTTATATTATATGGTATAATTATTAGTACCATAATTTTAGAAATAGAAACTAAAGCTGTGTTGAAATACATTTTTTTTTTATTTGAAAGCTATACAAATGTGTATAATTTTAATTAAAATTTTATTCTTTAGAACATTACATTCAAACTTTATTTATATTTTATATATATAGACAAAAACCGAAACCAAAAACCAAAAACAGTTAAGTAAATCTTGGTCCTCGGTTTTTCAAGTCATTTTCTTAATTTATTTTTGTTTAAATATTGACGAGTTTCAGTGTTAACAGAATCAATGCAAATGAAATGGAAATATGAGTCGCAGATTAAATATGCGATTAAATAGCATACATTGACTTTTATTTCGTTTCTGTTTGTAACTGTCTACTTAAATAATTTTCACATTTCATCATTCAATTTTTGTAAGAAAACAGAGGGTGGCACTGTAGTTCTTGCAATAGTGAAAAACCTTTAAATTCGTAGTGTATTTTAGTTTAAACAAAATATATTTATCTGAATAAAATTTATTTTCCTTTGACATTACATAAAAATTCAAAGTTATAGAAGACACATTGTTTCATTTTAGATACACAATTTTAACATAGTTCTTTATTTGATCAAACACAGTTTGTCTATAAAAGGAATAAAGTTAACTAATTCTATTTTTGTATTTATCAATTCACCACTCATGTACGGATCATTCCAATGTACAGACAGAAAGACATCGGTGCAGTAGAAGTTGATCAAAAAATAACATCTTTGTTTCCATACTTTGTGAATAACCTCGTATCTTAATAAATTTAAAATACGAATGTCGAACACACTGAAAACTTGACAAAAGAAATAGTGTTTTGTCCCTACGCTATCATCTGTTCATACAATTTTTTCAGGCGTTTTTAAACAAAGAATGCAATAAGTCACTCCGCATTACTGACTTTTATTCCTTCCAATCTCTATGAAATATGTAATCTGTCAAATGTGAACAACAAGAATAGACTCCACAACTGGGTTATTATTATTTATAACCTCAATTTCCACTCTTGGTAACCTGGAATAGTATTTTGAGTGTACACAACGAATTTATCTACCAATCTTAGCAATTCATTTTACGCAAATTGGCTATTCATCCTTCTATAAGCATGAATTATGGGGGTAGTAGGATCCCTTGATAAATATCTTTATTTCTGTGTATTAAACTTATAACAAATTGATATTAAATTTTATTTCATTTTTGGTCGTACCATATATATTATGATAAGCATATTAACTTTGATGTTCGAGATTTAATACTTACTTTTTTTTGCGAGTATTTACTATTGGGTCCCTATATTAAAATAAATATTTTAATTGAAAGCTTTCTGTGATTTTTTTAATATATATATTTTAAAACACCTTCGCAAAACAGAATAAGATTAAAGGTTTTTTTTATGTTATAGCAGGCAAACGAACAGATGGGTCACCTGATGTTAAGTGATCACCGTTGTCCATAGACACTTACAACACCAAGGGAGTCGCAAGTGCGTTGCCATCCTGTGTTTGGGTGAAGGGGTAAGGAGGAAAGAAAGAGGAAGGGGCCAGGGGAAGGGAGGTGGGCCTCCGGTGCTCTCATTGACCGCACGAAACGCAACAATGCAAGCACTGTTACTTCACATCGGTTTTCTGTGAGATGGTGAAACCAGGTATGCATATAGTTTTTTTTTTTTCGATATGACTACGCTATTGACCCAGCAAGGTCTTAACAGCTTCACCGAACTATTAAGGTGAGCGCTTAAGGCACTCAGCCGATTTTATTTTGGCAACCAGCTCAAGGGTGCACGGCACACCTCGGCTTGACTGTTGCCTGTTGCATGCAAAATCGCGACTTATCTAGCTAACCTAGCTACCTATTCATATATGTATGAGTTGTTAAAACGTATATGTGTACCAAGCATACACGCCTCAACAACTCCTCCATATATTTATTTTCGGAAAATTGAGATTTTTCAGTTCGATAAGGAGAAAAAAGTAAACCCTTCCACTTTCATGTGTAAGCGTGTAAGCGTGCACGTTTCTGGGGGTGATCTTGTAGTGTTGTAGCGATGATGTATATTTGTGTGTCACCGTATCGCGCAAGCAACGCACTCAAGGGCTCCCTACCGAGGGATCAAACCTAGGCTTAAGCCGCTGCCGTGGGAAGCCTAATCGGGTGTGCGGGAGCGAAATTAACCCCCAGACCATGGCGGCGTGATCTGTGGTTACGTGGACGTGGGCGTGAACACGCTCTGTTTCGAGGGACAGGCTGGTACTGATTGTTCGCTGACGTGATTGAATCAGAAGGGTCGGTAAAAATGTGTCGCGGACGTCTTTTATAACGCGCAGCGTTAGGTACGGGTACATAGTTTGCGGCGGATACCACTAACGGACTGGGATGATTCGCGGCTTTTTCAAAATAGCTAATCGTAAGGGATTTTACGTACGCCCAGATAGAAGGGATCTCTAGGTTTCTATGGAGATCGACTCTCCGGATGTACCACGGGGCACCAGTCACTTTACGTAAAAAAGGATTTTGGAGAACCTGCAGCTTATGAAAGTTTTCTTTGGATATATGCGCAAAAATGGGGCAGATATATGTCATCACGGGACGGATATACGTCTTATACAAAGTGAGCTTGTGTCTGAGGGACATCTTACTCTTATGACAAAGCAACGGATGGAGGCGACCCAAGACCATAGCGGCTTTGTTTCGCACTCTGTCTATAAGTGAATTGAACTTTAAATGTCTGTCTAATGTAACACCGAGATATTTGACCTCGTCGACCCAAGGGATATCGATTCCGTATAGCCTCATGGGCTCAAAGTTATTTGCGCATTTCGTGGGATCGAAGAGTATTGCGGCACTCTTATCGGGATTAACTTCTATGCGCCATCGACGAAACCATTCACCGAGAGTACGAACTTACGAGGCTACGAGGCTTTTTCGATGCGCTTCCTAAGAAAGTCTGACCGCAAGCTGGAAGTGTAAATAACGGTATCGTCAGCGTAACAACCTACCTCGACCCCTCGAGACCGAGGTAGGTCACTGATGAACAGATTAAAGAGCGTGGGCGCGAGTATGGAGCCCTGTGGCACACCTGAGCGTATCGGATGGTGCGATGACAGTTCACCGTCCACTCTAAAACGGAGGGTTCTGTCGGTAAGATAATCGCGAATGATGTGAATTAACCTATCGGGTACACAAGCTAAACGTAACTTGTATACGAGCTCTTCGTGCCAGACCTTATGGAAGGCCTTGGCAATATCGAAAAAACAGCTATTGTACGTTTCGGTTTAGTTTTTATCTTGTCCGGGTTCGAGTTCCGGTTCCGATCAGCGTTAAAATTAGAAAAAATGTACTCCGTGAGGCAGAGTACTTGATCTGTACAAGGATGTTTGGCGCGAAATCCAAACTGCTCAGGCGGTCTTAAATTGAGATCTGTAATCGTGACCTGGAGACGGTTCAGAAGGAGCCGTTCGTAAAGTTTACCTAAAGTATCTAGTAAACTAATGGGGCGATAGCTAGCGAGAAGCGTAGCTTTCTTGCCGGGCTTGTGAATACCTATTACTACGGCCTTTTACCAGACGGCTGGAAAGTGACTCTGGTACATGGCCGCATTGAAGATGCAGACCAATAGAGCTATGATGCGATCAGGAAGGAATTTCAGAACCTCGTTCCTGATCCCATCGGGACCTGGGTACTTCCTAGGCTTGAGACGCTTGATAGCGGCTAAAAATTCATCGAAAGTGATCGAGGTTAGGGTATCCGCCGGAGGAGACGCGAGTGCATGCTCCGCAACTGATTCGATTAAACCGATATGGGAAGGGTCAGTGTTATCAGTGTTAGGCGAACACTGTTTCTCTAGGCTCGCGGCAATATATTCCGCTTTATTTATGCATATAGCTTTAGCGTGACTCTGCCACTTACAATGAAATAATACTGTTGCATATAGATAACATTAAATAAATGTTTTTTTTTTCTTTATTGTCACGTATTTTCAGAGGTAAAGCGGCTTCCATTACAAATAAAAATAATTTCCTTTCACCGGTTTATATTTTTTTCTCACAAGCCGTTTGACATGAAAGGCGGTTTTTTATATAGTGAACTGCAAACAATAAAGAGCCCTCTTTCACGTTCCTGTTCTTTGTTCTTTTCAGAAGCTAAGCGACATCACTTGCACTCCCGTTGCGTTTATTTATTTTGAGAGACTTTTGGGAGACGACAAATAAAGAATATCTTCTGGCAACATAATATCTTTCTATTATTATTCTGGAAAATATGGGAAGTCTTCATAATCCCAAAATGATATAGTTCCAAAGTTCAGTGAATCGACTGCGAAGGTATTTTTAATAACCTAAGGAATCACTCAAGTATTACCTAAACACTGATGGGGGGAGGGAGGAGGGGGGTCTTTGATTTGCTTATTTTTGATGACATGGCAGATTGTCGGTCAGAAATGACAAAAAATCTGCTTACGCAAGACTTGAAAGGCCCCTAATAAAACCATTGCAATTATTTCATTTAAACTCTTCAACCGTTACATTAACCTTAAATGCTCATATTTATCAGAACCTAGCCTCTGCCCGCGACTTCGTTCGCGTGGAATAGATACACTAACACTTACGCCCAGTAGTTGTCGAAAGGAAAAAACATCTCGATTTTGAAACATTTTTCATCTGTACTCCGCTCCTTGATCTTAGCGTGATAATATATATTCTTATAACCATCCTCGATAAATGAGCTATATACACTGAAATAATTTTTGAAATCGGACCAGTAGTTTCTGAGATTACCCTCTACAACGCCACAGACTCACAAATTATTTTTTTTTCACCAATCTTTATAATATCAAATATAGATTACAGTTAAAATGTAGTAAAGAAGATATATCCTTTATCACAACTCAAATACAATCAAGCAAATTTTCTGAATAAGGTGCACTAACTGTAAATAACTCTGAAAAGGAATTTGGCATGGAATTTATAACTAATTAATAGAATTGACCATTTCGCAATATTGCTAGGGATAAAGGTTCACGTAATCTTCAATTAGCAAAATGTTCGATTCATGGAAAAGCCTATTCACAGAAAGTGCCAATAAAGAGACGTTTAGTTTTAATGTGCTGGCTATAACCATCAATGTAATCTCATAATCAATGCTAAATCTGCAGTGGATCGTCCACGGTTTTACTATTTTTGAGTAATTGCTAAAAAAAGGTGGTAAGTAGTAGAAAATGTTATGAAATCTTTGTACAATTTTCCAGTCAATAAGCCCTTAACAATATTTTTAGAATCGGAATAAAATATCATGACGTAAGAACCTCGACGTTTCTCTTTATACACACACATACACAAACTACTAACTTTTTTTTATTGTTTTTTTTTTCTCGATCTGACTACGCTATTGACCTAGCAAGGTCTTAACACCTTCACCGGACTAATAAGGCGAGCGCTTAAGGGACTCAACCGATTTTATTTGGGCAATTTTATTTTATTGTGGAACATCTATAGGCAAGGGTAAAGGCGAAGCGACGTGGCGACGCAAAACACGAACTTTGCTCTTCTCGAACTGGCACTGCTACTGAC
Source organism: Antheraea mylitta (assembly GCA_014332785.1). NCBI lineage: Eukaryota > Metazoa > Arthropoda > Insecta > Lepidoptera > Saturniidae > Antheraea > Antheraea mylitta. Next base: position 1,381,410 of record JACEII010000010.1, read on the forward strand.
CTAGCAAGATCTTAACAGCTTCACCGGACTAGACGAAGTTTGCACTATTCAAGAAATTCCCAGAAACATTTACAACCCTTTTATACACATAAAATGGAAATCCATCCACCTTTTTGCCTGTCGGCATAGATAATTGGAGATCGTTATTGATCACTTTGAGAATCATAGATCTAAATCTAACCTCAATCATTTTATCTGTTTTATTTCATAGACTGGTCTTTTATGATTATCTCATCTAATTTTAACTGATATGGTGACACCGTTAACGTAGAATATCTCCCGATTGCATATAAACAATTTAAAAAAACTGTGCTCTAAGAAGCGGAAAAGCAATAACTGATAGTTTTGATAATTGTATAATTCATTGATAATTGTAAGAAATATTATGATGCATCGTTCTCGTTACTTAAACATACAACAAACATAACTATAGGTTGTTTCTCAATTCAAAAAATAAAATGGCGTTATTTTATTTTGAATCTATTTTAATTCACAATGAATCTGCCGCATAAAACATAAATATTTTAAATAAAAAAAAAAGTTATTTTATGAAATGCAAATAGACCAGAATAATAAAATTTAAAAATACTTCCAATATTTATTAGACTTTTCGGTGTTAAAAGAGTAACGAAGTTACCTCACAAGTACTGAGTGTGAAAGCAAATCGAATATTAGGTTATTTCCGTGAAGTGTTACTAATGGACGTCACTATTGAGAACCCGGTGACGGTTCTGATCAAAGGTCCTTTCTGCGAAATATTGGAAACCGACTATTACTTGTTCTGTCTTTGAATGCTAACAATTAGGAACGCTATCAACTGTTTTGCTTTGATGTCTATAGGAATCTAATCGAATGGTATGTTTACTGAATACTAATAACTGTCCACGACTACTATAAGTTAAGAAAATAATCAAGACATATATGTATAGACATATAAGTATGAATGTAGCTTAGCTTAAGTAAACTCAGATAGGTCGCGAATGACATGAATCAGACAACGGCCCAAGCCGAGGTGTGCCGTGCACCCTGGAGTTAGCTGTAAGAATAAAATAGGCTTTTTTTTCGAACTGACTACGCTATTGATCCAGCAATGTCTTAACAGCTTCACCGGCACTTGTGGCACTCAGCCGATTCTATTTGGGCAACTAGCTCAAGGGTGCACGGCACACCTCGACTTGGGGGAAGGCCTTCGATAAGGTCTGGCTCAAAGGGCTCATATACAAGCTAAATCAAGCCGGTATACCCGATAGGTTAGTTCACATCCTCCGCGATTATCTAGCCGATAGAACCTTCAGTTTTAGAGTAGACGGCGAACTCTCATCGCCCCGTCCGATACGCTCAGGTGTGCCGCAAGGCTCAATTCTCGCGCCCACCCTCTTCAACCTGTTCATCAGCGACCTACCTAAGCTCCCGGGAGTCGAGGTAGGTTGTTATGCTGATGATACAGTTATCTACGCCTCTGGCTGGCGGCCGAAAGTCCTTAGGAATCGCATCGAAAAAGCCGTTAGCACGCTCGGTGACTGGTTTCTTCGATGGCGTATAGGTATTAACCCCGATAAGAGTGCCGCGATACTCTTCGATCCTAGATATCGCGATAATAAGTTAAAGCCCATAAGGCTATACGATTCCGAGATACCTTGGACCACCGAGGTCAAGTATTTAGACCGTCACTTAACGTTCGATCCTCATATTAAGAGAGTGCGAGACAAAACCGCTATGGTCTTGGGTCGCCTCCATTATTTACTCTGTCAGAAGAGCAAACTGTCCCTCAGACATAAGCTCACAAGATATAAAGTTTGTATTCGTCCGGTAATGACGTATAGTTGTCCGGTTTTCGCCCACGTGAAGAATCTAGATACGCTTCAGGTTTTGCAGACCCGGGCTCTGCGTAAAATCACCGGTGCTCCTTGGTTCGCCCGGAAGGCGGATCTCCACAGGGACCTGGAGATGCCGTCTATCTGGGCGTATATAAAATCACTTACAGATAGCTATTTCGAGCGAGCCGCGATTCATCCCAGTCTGTTAGTGGTATCTGCCGCGAATTACGAACCCGTGCTCAACGCTGGGCGTTATAAAAAGACGTCCGCGACACATTTTCACCGACCCTCCCGACGATATCACGTCAGCGAACGATCAGTACCAGCCTGTCCCTCGTAACAGAGCGTGCTCACGCCCACGCCCGCGTAACCACAGATCGCGCCGCCGCGGTTTGGGGGTTAACTTCGCTCCCGCACACCCGATTAGGCCTCCCACGGCAGCGGCTCAAGCCTAGGTTCGATCCCTCGGTAGGGAGCCCTTGAGTGCGTTGCTTGCGCGATACGGTGACACACCCATACATCACTGCTACAACACTACACGATCACCTCCACACACGTGCACGCCTACACGCTACACATTTTGGTGGAAGGGTTATTTTTGATAAATTTTTTGTCCCTTATCGAAATGGAAAACTCTCCAAATTTTTAGATAAAAGTATATGGAGGAGTTGTTGAGGCGGATATGCTTGGTACACATATACGTTTCAACAACTCAAACATATATGAATAGTTAGCTAGGTGCAATAGACGATGGGGCTCCCTGACGTTTCGTCTGGTACAGGTGCTGACCGGGCACGGGTGCTTCGGTTGGTACCTGTACCATATAGCACGCAGGGAGCCGACCGCCGTATGCCATGAGTGCGGCGTTGAACTGGACACCGCGCAGCACACACTTTCTGAATGTGCTGCGTGGGAGGAGCAACGCCGCATTCTGGCTGCGGCGGTAGGAGGGAACCTCTCGCTGCCGAGCGTGGTCCCGGCCATGCTCGGTAGCGAGGACGTCTGGAATGCAGTTGCCTCCTTCTGCGAGGAAGTCGTCTCGCAGAAGGAGGCGGCGGAGAGGGTCCGCGAGAACGACCCGTTAAGCGACCGTCTCCGCCAAAGGAGGACAGGCAGGAGGAGGCGGCAGTTTGACCGCCTCCTCCCGCCACCGTAGCCGGACCTAGGGACGGGTGGGGCTGGGGCCCCACCTCCCCATTGCACAGGTCCTGCAGACGAGAGGAGACGACCGGTGTGTACCCGGCTGTCTCCTTACAAGACGAGGCCCGGCGGCGGCACTTCTGCCGCTGGGCCACACCGCTGGGGCAGCACAATGAAGTCTATAGAGATCTCGTGCCGCCCCAACAATAGCGGAAGACGTACACCGTGGGGTTTTAGTCCGTGCGACTCGGACATAACCCACTCTCTCTCCCCAGGGAGGGTGGGTATCCGTTAGGGATTTCCCAACGTAAAAAAAAAAAAAAAAAAAAGGTTAGCTAAGTTAGGTCGCGATTTTTGCATGCAACGGGCAACAGCCAAGCCGAGGTGTGCCGTGCACCCTTGAGCTGGTTGCCATTATAAAATCGGCTGAGTGCGTTAAGCGCTCGCCTTAGTAGTCCGGTGAAGCTGTTAAGACCTTGCTAGGTCAATAGCATAGTCAGTTCGAGAAAAAAAAAATCGACTTGGGGGCCTAATAAGATAGGCTGAGTGTCTTAAGTTTATATTAAATGAAGATATCGTGTTTTTTAGAAAAGAACCAATTCTTTGGCAGTAAAACCAAATATATCTAGTAATTTTTAGGTGAAGTGCGCACAAGAGTAGACATCTTTTATTTTATTTATATAAAGAGATAGAATAAAAATATTAGAAACAAGAAACAGTGAAAAGGAAAACAAATCATTTCCTCAAAGTATATTAATTCAATTACAAAATTGTGAAAATTAACAAATGGGAGTAAAATGAAATAAACCATAGTAAATATTTGTGAGATGCTCCTAAAAGTTTTAGTAGATTTGAATAATTAACGAACTTGCCGAGGATTATGTCAGTATAAAGGAAACCTGTAGTAATTTTAATTAATTTTTAATTTACATCGCCCAGTAATGAGTACCGGAAGGCTTTAATCGTATTTGCAATGAAACACCCGAGTTTATCCGGTTAGCGGATAACCGAAAAATTGCAAAACGTTTTTTGGGATCTCTCAGTTTAAAATATGCAGCAGTAAAAATTAACCCGTATTATTCTGTTTAAATAACATTCATAACATTATTTTGTAACGTGTTAGAGCCAAGCTGAAAATATTAAATATCAAGATTAGGAAACATAATATCAAATCAGATACACAAAGTTATTATTTATAAATTGTTAGGAACTAAAATGTATGTCGCTCACCAAAAATAATGTTTTTTCCTTGAATCTAAACTTGAGTATTTCTTTTCATCTTACATGTATTAAAATATATATATATATATATATATATATAAATATATACTCGTTATAAGTTACCATATTAATTAATAACTGTAATAAACCATTTTGTATTTTATTTTATTTCATTCTATTTTCGGGGTAATTTCAGACCCTAAATTGACCCTTGAAACCCTTGAAAATGTAATGTCTGTAATCAGTACTGTAATATGTTTCTGTGATACAATAGTTCTTCTACAAGGGGTAGATAAAGTAATACACGTCGGGCGGTGCTCTGTAAGGGACTGGCGAGCACTGTGCGCTAACTTACATTCACGCCCGAAAATGCTGATCCAGCGTCTCTCGCCCGTCGCTACATCAATAGCTTCAGCTCTACTACCTTAGAAAGCGTGGCTCTTACATCTTATGTAACTGATTGACCACTACTACGTCATAGATCATTATAGATGATGCTCTGTGAAGGAGCGAAACACTCGTTATCGATTGGCGTGATTACACGATTGACGTAATTACACGTCAATCTGCAACATATTTTAATTGTTTACTGATAATTATTATATTTATATTAATTACATATTGTGTAATTAATATGTACATACACATGTCGATCAATTGATTCGGTTTTTGTTGCAGTTAAACGTAGTAGTGGTCAATTAATTTCAGGCGGAAGTCGAAAGTAGCGTTCACTATAATATTTAATGATGGATTTCTGCAAAGTAACACCTTCTTCAATAAAACAAAATTGCTGACACTTAGATGGATAATATAACTTCAATTTCTTGCGAATTTATAAAGATAATTTAATCGCGAGACAGTATATTAAATATCGTATACGGATAACCTAAAACCTACTTAACGATATTATTTATACTATACCAAAATAAGGTTAGATTATTAATAAGGCTTTACTTACTACTCATGCCCCTACGAAAATAAACTTACGTAGGCCGATATTACTGTTATAAGATCTCTTTGAGATACTACACAATATCACTTTATAAATAAATATACATTCGTTTTATTTGTATATTATATTAACCTTGAACAGTACCTTTATCCAGTTTTGACCGATGTGACTTCCATTAAAACTTAGTTTTAAACTTGCAACCTTATTTATACACCAAACCTCGACCCATTCTATATTGACATATGGAAAAAAGGATAAAGTTCCTTTTTTTTATATCAAAGGAGGCAAACGAACTGGTGGGTCACGTGATGTTAAGTGATCACCACCGTCCATAGACACTAGAGACATCAGGGACGTCGCAAGTGCGTTGCCAGCCTGTATATGGGAGAAGGGGGAGGGGAAAGAAAGGAAAAGAAGGAAAGAGGAAGGGACGTAGGCCTCCGGCTCTCTCACTGACCGAACGAAACACAACAATGCAAGCACTGTTATTTCACGTCGATTATCTGTGAGAGGGGTGGTACTACCCCGGAGGAGCCGACCCATTCATGCTGAAACCAAAAATAGCTTCAGCGGGGCTCTACCACCTTATAAATGTGCTTACTATATATCATACAATGGTATAATATAAATTTATGAGTAATTTAATAAACTTAACCTAAAGTACGGTAATTTCCAAGAAACTGCTAAATCTGACCGTTATAAGTATTAGGTAAGTCTCAATGTTGCTATTTGTAATTTGTTTTTCGGCTTATGTTTTTTCTGTCTCATATGAATACTCTAAAATTATTTTTTTTAATTTTATTGTGTTTAAAGGGGCTTTTATTCCACCGAACATACCAGCCCCATTATTCCCCAATCTTACTAGCTTTATCATGAGAGTCGCTGATGAGATATCATTACCAGATCATACAGCTTTCTAACGTCACCCGAACACGGTTCAGCCAAGATGCTTTGACAACCTATGTTCTGGCAACTACTTTTATACTACTCATCAACGACTCTCTTTCAATACGGTTCTTAGCACACTCCATCATCAAGTGATGCACATGCTCAATTTTTCTGCATACATCACAGTTGGGAGATTCAGCTTTCCTCATTAGGTATGCAAAACTTCTCGATGGATAGTGCCCGGAACGGAGTCTTAAAGCTAACTTAACATATTGTCGGTTTAGGTTACATTCATTAAACCACGGTATATGAATACTCTAATATATTTGAAAAATAAAATTGCAATGCAAATCATCATAGTTTTAACTAATATATCTATTCGATTTCAATTTAGTCAGCCAAGTAAGTTACTAACAATCCTGAGCGCACGAAAACAACATCTATTCTATACATAATAAGAATGTAAACCTAACGTGTCTTCGATTTTCGTGAAAAAAATTGATACAGGTGTCTAGTAATAAAAATAATAAGTTATAAAACACATTTCAATTATTTTTTGTGTTTGTGTTTGTGTGTCTGTGTGTCTGACCACTCATCACTTCTATAGTACTGAGTTCACAATAAAACCTCAACAAGAAATTCACAAAGCATATCTTCAGGAGTAACTATTTTTTTGTTTCATTAAAATCGGTCCACTCTACCAAAAGTTATTTTAAATTGAATAACGGCTGGAGTTAAGTACGAGAGAAGAGTAGTAATCTATACTAATATTATAAAGCTTGAGTGTGTGTTTGTGTAGTAGGATGAACGTGCTAATCTCAGGACTTATTGGTCCGATTTTAAATATTCTTTCAGTGTTAGATAGCTTATTTATCAAAGAAGGCTATACGTTATATACCATCACGCTAGTACCAATAGGAGCGGAGCGTAAATGAGGAATGTTTCAAAATCTTTTTTTTTTTTTACTGAAAGCTTGCACTACGTGTTAGCGTTAGCCTAAAGTAACTATTCCACGCGAACGAAGTGTACAATTGTAATACTCGTTTTTTTATATCAAAGGAGGCAAACGAACTGGTGGCTCACGTGATGTTAAGTGAACACCACCGCCCATAGACACTAGCGACATCAGGGACGTCGCAAGTGCGTTGCCAGCCTGTATATGGAAGAAGGGGGAGGGAAAGGAAAGGGAAAGAAGGAAAGAGGGACGTGGGCCTCCGGCTCTCTCACTGACCGAACGAAACACAACAATGCAAGCACTGTCATTTCACGTCGGTTATCCGTAAGAGGGGTGGTACTACCCCGGAGGAGCCGACCCATTCATGCTGAAACCAAAAATAGCTTCAGTGGGGCTCTACCACCTACACCCGTAAAATAGGGTACTAATAACTATTTTAATGATATCAGCAAAGATAGTAATATTGATCTCTTTAATCATAATATTAGTCAGGATAATATTATAAATAAAATTGTGAATTTGTTTATTTGTTATGTTTTCACTCCTTGATTACTCAACCGATCATCACGAACTTTGTACTCACATTTTTTTGTAGGTGGTAGAGCCACCTTCAAGCTATAAATGGTTTACAATAGAATGGGTAGGCTCGCTCGGGGTAGTACCACCCTCTCACAGAAAATCACCATAAAGTAACAGTGCTTGCATTGTTGCGTTTCGTTCGATCAGTGAGTGTCAGAGGCCCACCGCCCCTCCTCTCCCTCACCCCCATCCCTCATCGGCACCAACACAGGCTGACAACGCACTTTTGACACCTCTGATGTTGCTGGTGTCTATGGACAGTAGTGATCACTTAACATCAGGTGACCCACCTATTCGTTAGTCTCATATGATATAAAAAATAATAATAATTAAAAATCCAGATGTAACGCTATTTATATCTATTATTTTACAAGTTCAATTTCGTAATACCTTTAACTTACAATAAGGACAATGTCTAGAAACGATGTTTTGTTTAAACATTTCAATGTTAAAATATCATATAGTCCCTCTTCAAAGGAGAATTTTCTTGGCTCCCACGAGATGTGGTCCAACAATTCTTCATTAGTCTTCGAGTTTGAAGATACGTTATACAGTATGAAAATTTAATACTACAGTATATGTGATAATATTCTTTTTTATTATTTAAAATATATCTAAAATACTTTCTTTATATTCGTGACTAGCTCTTGGACTATATATGTACAATTAGTTTTAGCTTTCATGTTGAATTACGTCTTTATATAATTTCAGGCGGGATATTGTTCAAGCTATAGCTTACAGGTTTATATGTATCAGTGGCGAGGGTAGAAATCTGAAAAAGGGAAGGCGGAACAAAAAACAATCTCTTATTTAACAGAATGTCAGTTCTTCACCACTGTCACTGATTTTTTTATGGCGTTTAAAGACAACAGTCAATATCTATGTAGCGAGACAGACTTTGTTTGCTTTCTAGGGAAATAAAAGAGATGGGATGCTTCCATGCAACTCGCCGTTTTGACGGCTTATCTTTGAATAACACTTGATGCATGGATTTCACTATCTTTGACTTGATGCTATTTTACATTTTTAGGCGTGTAATAAATTTCAAAAACAGTGTGTAGCATACATGACAATCAAACATACCTAATTGCCTTTGGCCAATGATACAATTATATAGATACGTCATAAGCGCTTCGACAGGGCATTGTTAAAACTTGGCTAGTTAGCTTATTTTTGACGACTGCCCCATCAATACGTCCGTATCTAAAGAACATACGAGTATAACTATTTCTTTTTCACTGCCGATATTGAAAATAAGCCGTCGTACTTCCACATTTTATAAAAGACAATGTGATGTTATGATATTACTTTACGTATGTGTGCATTATCGTGCTGTTTCTTTTGTCAAAATATCATGTAGGTAACTACATACTACTAGGTGTATCTTTAGTTATAATATCATTGCCTTTGGCCGGAGAGTCGATCTCCATAGAGACCTAGAGATCCCTTCTATCTGGGCGTACGTAAAATCACTTACGATTAGTTATTTTGAAAAAGCCGCGAATCATCCCAGTCCGTTAGTGGTATCCGCCGCAAAGTACGAACCCGTACCGAACGCTATGCATTATTATAGACTTCTGCGACATATTTTAATCGACCCTCCTGATGAAATAACGGCAGTGAACGATCAGTACCAGCCTGTCTCTCCAAACAGAGTGTGCTCACGCCCACACCTGCGTAACCACAGATCACGCCGCCGTGGTCTGGGTGTAAATTTCACTCCCGCACACCAGATTAGGCCCCCCTCGGCAGCGGCTAAAGCCTAGGTCCATTCCTTCGGCGTGGAGCCCTTGAGGATCGACCTAAGCCGCCGACGCGAGTGCACGAATCCTCAGTCCGCGCTCCGATTGCGCTAGTTGCAATCTCCTCTGCAACTAGCGCCATCTTACGACCTCCCTCGTAAGAGAATTCCGGGTAACGTCACGACGCACTCAGGATTGCACTTCGGCGTACTCTCATCGACTTCTTCGTGTCATAATGCAGCGCAGCGCCGGTGGCATTCAGCACAAAGGCCCTTTTCAGGGCCAACCGAAGACCCCAAGCACGAACACGGACACCGTACCCGCACAACTGACGACCCGGCCTACGCCCACGGACCTAGAACCTGCTTACACGATGACCCCCGCAACGCCTACCGGATCTCCCCGCGTCGAACACCGCCCGCCGCCGGCATCTCCAGAAGGTGAAGCTACACTCACGCCCGCCCCCGAAGAGAGCCAGACGATCAGCGAAGTTTCGAGCGCGACGGAAGCGACCGTCGACTCCACTCTTTTGGAGGAATACAAGCGTGACCTCAATACGGTTGCACTACACCTACTATCCGACTCCTTCTCCGATAAACTCAAAAAATGGATGACGCTGTATCTGAGAGTCCAAGAAGCCCAGGTACAGCAAGCCGCCCTCGCACTGAGAGACCAAAGGGCTCTAGATTCTGCCAAAAATGGCATTCTGGACCCTCCCGACATCCTAAGACCCGCCCTCGACATAAGCCCGCTAGGAAGGGCAACCCGGCGCGGCAGAAACGAGGACGAAGATGACTCCCCCGAGGAGAGGAATGTGCGCCCCCGCACTAAATCCTTGACGGCGCAATAAAAGAAAACTTAAATAAAACTGGAAATGGAAGACCCACAGCAAAGATAATCCCGGAACCTGCGCCGCAACCACAGAGATCGTCATCGCGGACTGTATCAACCCCTACGGTACGCAGAACAACCCCCACAGGCACAACCACTAAGATTATCACACGAAATCCAACAACAAGCCGACCGACACCCCCTGCGCTGAAGTCCTCATTACGGTATAGCCAACCGACTTCATACGCGGTGGCGGCCTCTGCACCAAAACTCGTGCAACAGGGCGTAACCGCGACAGAGCCGCAGCAAGCCATCCAACCAACAAGCAGCTATACCGAGACGAGAGCCGCGCCCGGTATAGCCTCTAATACCGAGACGTCCCACCAGAGCGCTACCAATGTTTTGGAAACTGCGGAACCCCAAAAGCGCACGAAATGTCCGGCGCTAGTAGCAGAGAGATTACCGAGCTGGATACGACACTTCGAAAATATTTCAGATGTCCTGAAAAGAGCGCCTAATGCACGCTCCTTTGGCGCAAGGGTGCGTTTTTTACCAGAAAATGAGCAGGAATATCGCATTATACAGCAATATTTAACTGAATTAGAAAAAACCGAGAACGTATCCTGGTTCTTATATTCATTACCGACCGAAATGAACCTCAGGGTAGCTATCAGGGGCCTTCCCACCGAGACAAGCCCTGAGGACATCATCGAAGTCCTTAAGAAAAAAAGAATATGAGCCCAAGATAGTGAGAAATATCCGAGCGCGCGGCGACCACCCGGGAAATATTTTCTATATCGCTCTTAAAGGAACTCCAGACTTGATCCCTGCGATCTATAACCTAGATCAACTGCTGAATATGAAGGGCATAAGAGTAGAGGCCTGGCGCAGGAAGACTGGCCCCGCCCAGTGCCATAAATGCCAGCAGTTTAGGCACAGCTCCCGTAACTGTCATCGAAAACAAGCCTGTGTACAACGCGGTGGGCCCCACTTCGCGATAGATTGCGACCGCGCCAGAGACCAACCGGCTACCTGCGCGAATTGTGGGGGGCCCATCTGGCCAAACACTCCCAGTGCCCCGTCCGGAAGAGGGAAGCACGCAACCGGAAGGCGAGCACAGTGGCGAGAACTGGTCGAAAAGGACAAACCTTGCCTGAACGCATTGATGTGACGGAAGCGGCACCGACGTCTCTTATGGCGCCGGCAAATTAACCGACACAACGCGGGAAGTGCGGCGCTACTACAAAATGCCCGGAGAAGAAAGCTAACACAGATCAAAGAAACCAAACGGCAGCCCAGCTATTAAAACAGCTGGATGTCCTAACACAGACGATCGGGACAATCAAAGGCCTACTCACCGTGCAGGACGGTGCAGGGGGAAAGATTGCTGCTCTCAAAGGACTTGTAGACATGCTATCCGTTAATGGATAATACACCTCTGAGAATAGCACACTGGAATACCCAATCCTTCACGGGAAAGCTGAAATTACTCGCACACTTCCTCCGGGAACACCGGGTGGACGCGATGCTTATTTCTGAGACTCATCTCAAAGAGTCAGACAGGATGAAAATACCCCGCTTTACAGTCTACAGAAAAGACGAAACTATGGCCGACGGGATCACCTATAGGGGGTTGGCGGTACTCGTCAGGAATAAAATTGTGCTTCAGTGCATACCGCATAAAGCATTCCAGTCGATCTATGTGCTGGGGGTGCTGATAAACATTGCAGGCCGAAATACAAGGCTGTTTGCCGCCTACAGGCCACCCACATACACAATCGGCACGCTAGAAGCCGATTTACAAGAAATACTCTTGCAATCAGCGGAACCGACAGTTCTAGTCGGTGATCTCAATTTAAAACACACGCATTGGAACTCCACCAGAATATCGACTATGGGACGCCGTATCTACAAGCACTCAGAAGATTATAACTATGAAATCGTCGGCCCAGAATAACCCACGCACCACCACCACGGAAGAGACTCACGAGACATTTTGATGTATCGAGGTCTAAGCAATCCGCCCACGCAGACAGTCCTTCCCGACCTGCTCGAATTCTAGGTCACACCGGTACGAGTTGAGCTTCCTGCACCGAAGACAGAGATCTGTTGGGAGCGCTATGGGGGGGAACTAGAAGCCAGAACTCCGACAGGCAAAAAGACGACCATCGATGACGTCAAAAATATGACATCAGACATCACAAGGTGCCTCCACAGCGCCATGGACATATCATCGAGCGTCATTGAGCCAGGAAACAGGAGACCATCCCTGCCTCGCTACATTAAAGACCTCATCGACAAAAAGAGAAAACTTCGATTACAATGGCAGAATACCCGCTGCCCGAGCTTGAAAACACAACTTAACTCGATAGTAGCGTGCGTTAAGCTCGCACTAGACGACCACGCGGCCAAATCATGGGACGCACACGTCGAGAGCATAAATTAATACGCCCCCTCGGTATACAGTTTGTGCCATATGCTATCTGCGACGCCGAGAAAATCGCACCCACCCAAGGTGAAGACGGATATTTAAAATTCACTGCAAAGGAGAGAGCAGATATTTTTGCCGCACATTTGGCAAAATAGTTAGTGCCCAATCCTATACAAGACTACCAACACAACGAACTTGTAATGCAGCATCTGACGACCCCAGAAGCAACAATATCCGAGCCCGACATCCTTTTCACTACCCCGCGCGCAGTACAACGCGCGATCGCCAAATTAAAACTAAGGAAGGCCCCGGGAGCAGATGGGATAACCCATTCAATGCTACGTCAAGCGCCGTACAAAACCGTCGCGGCGCTGACACGGCTATATAATGGCGTCCTAAGAACATCTCACTTCCCCAGAGAGTGGAGGCTGGGCGAGGTTATAATGCTAAAGAAACAAGGGAAAGATCATAGCAAACCGGACGGCTATCGACCAATTACATTGCTCAGCACGCTGTTGAAAATATTTGAGAGACTCGTGCTGGGCATGTTGAAACCCCATATGTCACTGAGAGAGGAACAATTCGGGTTTAGGGAGGAACACTCCACGACCCTTCAATTAACAAGAGTGTTGAATACCCTTGTCGAAGGTTACAACAAGAAACACCACGCCGCCATGGTGCTATTAGACGTTGAAAAGGCCTTCGACAGGGTGTGGCACGAGGTCTTGCATTACAAGCGAGTAAGGTCAGGACTCACGTACGCAGCCCCAGCTTGGTTCGGTTGCGCATCTGAATATTTAAAGCGCAGATTACGAGCCCAACAAAGCCAGACGCTGAGAACGATTGTCGGGGCACCACGATACGTGAGAAACTCGACGATCGCTCGCGATCTAAAAACAGAGAGCCTAGATGATTTTATAAGCAGCCTCGCCTCGAAAATATACCGGAGAGCTGATACCTCGGCGCAGACCCACCTCCAGAATATTGCGCCGTTACACGCTAGACCACCCGAGAAAGAAAATTCCTCAAGAAAGAAGCGTATCATCAGAAAGCAAGCACGAACACTCGTTCGCTCATCTGAACTCGAGCGAGAGGACGTGCCACCGATAACCTGAAAAGAGGTAAATGAACTGTATATAGACACGCCCTTGTGATAAGGGCGGCGACAAATTACCACCACAAGAGGGGCAACCCTGGAACGGTTTCCTCGCACCACAACAGGTGCGAGAAGAATACAGCCGAGCCCTTGAGTTCACTGCTCGCGCGATACAATGACACAAAATGTTACATGACTGCAACAACAGCACACATATCACCGCCACGCATGTGCACGCATACACGCCTACACATGAAAGTGGAAGGGTTTTGTTTCTTTCCCTTATCGAACTGAAATAGTTTGGAAAATTATCGGATACGAAATATATATAGGATTTGTTGAGGTATGTATGCTTGGTACAAATATATGCTCCAACAACGCATATATGTATGAATAGTTAGCTTAGGTTAGCTCAGATAGGTCGCGAATTGCATGTGTCGGGCAGCAGCCCAGGCCGAGTTATGCCGTGCGCCCTTGAGCTAGTTGCCCAAATAAAATCGGACGCTCGCCTTAGTAGTCCGGTGAAGCTGTTAAGACCGTGCTGGGTCAAAAGCGTAGTCAGTTCGAAAAAAAAAATCATTGTCTTTGGTCTACATATGTCACTACGTACTTACATTATATGACAATTATTCAAGAGAAGCCGATGGAAATCCGGTAATACGGACTCTCCGCCACTGGTATGTATATATATTTTATTACTAAATTATGTACCTATTACTAATAACTTTAGTATATTGAATTAATAGATCACTATTATAATGCCGTAATTTGACATATTTCCTGTCAAATTTTGACGTCTATAATGGTAGCCAAATTTTATGTTAATTACAAATATTAAAAGAAACAGACTCCCTAATGGGTTAACTCCAAATTTACACAACAGACTATTTCTAAGAGAATGAGTCACAGTAATAATTTATGGAAGGTACACTTCTCTGCGTTGGTCGTTCATCAACGTCCAACGGATAATCCAGTTAGTTCAAACTGGACTGCTGACTGTGGAAATTTGACCAACACTCAAACACGGTGCATACATTTTGGTATTTTAAAAGAATATACTTATCGTTCCACTTATATTTAGAAGAGGAAATATAAGTATATAAATAGTATTTATACAACAAGAAATTTTTATTCTATAAAGTATGTAAATTGTTCAATGAGCCGTAAAAACAGCTTTATATTTTAAATTAATCAAAAGTTTTACACTAAAGTTATACTGAATTCCAAAAATACAAAGAATGTAATTCATGTCATTAATGATGTCTCAAAGAGGTTAAATATATTAGAGATTAGCATTAATCAACGTTCCAGTACATTTTTAGTTATTTTAAGGTCGAGTATCACTTGAAAGTTTTACCACATCAAAATTGGATTGTAGATTCTAAAAGAAAATAATAATACTTTTTTTTGTGAACATGTTTTATATACAAAAATTGAATATCATATAAATTTTATTCACGTTTCCTGAATATTTTTAATAAATAAAACTAAGTTAAAAATCCTTTCTAATATTATGTGAACAGAAACACCAATGTACGTGACGTCACTGCTTCCGAAACATTGTTCTAATTACATTATGATTACATTTTGAAATCATTTATACTGAAAATAATTGTAGTATTAGGAAAGGTATTATTGAATCAAAACAGTAAAGATAATATTAAATAAATAATATTAAAACTGTTACGTGCATGAGCATTTTTAAGAGTTCACAGATTAAATTATGTTAATTAATTGCTTTAACGATTCGACAATATGCAAAAGTGTTTCGATCAAAATATCTAAAATATAACAGAAAAAAATCAAAGAATTATAATCTTTACATATACATCATTTCTTCTGTATGTGTGTATGTCACTGAACTCCTAAACGACTGAACCGATTTTGATGAAATTTTGTGTGTTTGTTCCAGTGGATCCGAGAATGGTTTAGATTCACAATTGGACACGGTAAGTGACGCGGCCATGGAATTATTTTTTATGTATTGTTAATTTTTTAATTTTAGTAAATCCATAGTTAACAATTTAGTACAAAGAAGGAGCTACTAGATGGCGCTTACGACAAATTTGACAATTAAACGTCAGTATGTACATTCGTTTGTATCGCCAATGACACCACTACAGACTACTCGTAAAAAAATGTAAATGCATTTCGTACACATCGAAAGAAGTACAAAACTCTAGTTCATTCACGATATATTATTAGATAATAAATAACAAACTAATTAATTTAGTCTCGAGTTATCATCAGACATCCTTTGTGGACTTTTAATTAGAAGGACTTTGTTAAAATAAGAAATCCTATCAACGCTCGTAATGAATGTCTGAACGCTTTCATCCGACACAATAGAATTTGAGTAAGGTTTGGGCCACAATATATCTCGGATATAATAGGTTATTATGAACCTTCTTTTCATTATGTGCTGACTGATATATTCACGTCTTACTAAAAATAATAAACAGTTGATGCAAAATGTCATAATAGGTGTTTATTATTTTTACAACTATCTTACAATTTTACAATCTTAATTATTTTTTATCATCATTACATAGTATAAAAAAGTCGTCTGTAGTGTTTGTCTGTCTGTCTGTTCGCGATAAACTCAAAAACTACTGAATAGATTGTCATGCGGTTTTCTCCAGTAGATAAAGTGATTCCTGAGGAAGATTTTAGGCCGGCAACGCACTTGTGACTCCTTCGGTGTAGTAAGTGTCTATGGACGGCGGCGATCACTTACCATCGGGTGACCCGTCTGTTCATTTACCCCCTATAATATAAAAAAAAGATTTAAATATGTCAAGGTTTTTTTTTATTTTATTAGCAAGGTGGGACAACGTCTATCGGGCCTGCTTTTGACATATATTTATTATATTTTTTGTATAAAAGGAAATTAAATATATTAAATTATTACAATACTAGATTACAGTAAGCAAAACTTCAATTGAATGTATAACGGTCATATAAATACGTGAATACACTGATAAAAATAGCTATAAATTCATGCAAGCCACGAAATACTTTCAAATGTAATAAATTAAATTAGTACCGTATACTTAAGAAAAAAATTTTTTTTAACTAATTTACATTCATTCTATTAATACATGATGATACGCGTATGTGTAATGAAGTGTTACAAATCATTTTAGAGTCCCAAGAATAATTTAATGCTTCAACCACAAAATTTATTGATCCGTGTCTATCATGTGAGCATAAGACGACCCTCCCCGGATTAATTTCCAATTAACGCTTCCGATTAAAGGGATTATTCTCGTCCCAATGAATTTACAATAGACACAATTATGTAAGACTGAACACGTTGGTTTAATGTTTAGAACAATCGTGTAAAATGTGTCCTCCACATAAAAATAACAATATCATTTAATATTGCCTTTATGTAGGTGGTAGAGCCACGCTGAAGTTATTACTGGTTTCAGCATGAATGGGCCGGCTCGTCTTGTTAGTACCACCCTCTCACAGAAAATCGACGTGTACTAACAGTGCTTGCATTCATTTATCTCAGTCAGTGAGAGTGCCGGAGGCCCACCTTCCCCTTCTCACTTCCCCACCAACACAGGTTGGCAACGCACTTGCGGCTCCTCTGGTGTTGCCGGTGTCTATGAACGATGGTGACCACTTAATATCAGGTGACCCACCAGTTGGTATGTCTCCTATGACATAAAAAGAAACGATTATCAAATGTATGTAAGCGTATCATTTAAGAATCGCCGCATTTATTTTAGTAATTCTTGTCTGTAATTATCAAGATACATTTTGTATGAAATAAAATGTTTTGAATAATCTACGTAAAATAAAAAAAAAACAACTATTTAAAAAATCTACATATTAAAAAAATGAATAAACATGAGTAACGTTCCATTGTCCTTCCGTTATTATTCTATTTCATTCAATTGACGTTCTTTAAACGAAACTTTTCTTCTTTTTTTTTTCGAAATGACTACGCTATTGACCCAGCAAGGTCTTAACAGCTTCACCGGACGGACCTCTAAGGCGAGCCCTTAAGGCACTCAGCAAGTAAAGGAAACGTTTGGTATCATATTCATTGTTAATACACCCGTAAGGTCAGTACTGGCAGATAATAAAATATAAATAGTATTAAATTTATTTTCAGTTCTTATCATTGTCTGACTTTTATAAGTATTTAAAATATCTTTGAGATAATATTTGATTTTTAATACTCGTTAATTGTTTTGATAAAGATTTAATGTTCTATTTATAATACTCACGGAATTGTATGGTATTTGGATTCATTTGATTCGGGATAAATTCTGAAAGCACCAGTCAAACTTAAATAACAATTTATGTATTTTATCTAATATTTACCTTTAATCAACCAATTGATGTATATTTTTATGTTGTTATATATTCAGGATCTCCGAAACGGCATCAGCGATTTCCGTGTAACTTTGTATGTAGGTGGTTTCGGGGACGATAAATCGATCTAGCTAGATTTCATTCATAGAAAACTTTTTAACTGAGTTTTCAGGCAATGAATATAGATATAATATAAAGGTATAATATAGATAGAATATAAAGGTAAATTTCGCCGCTGTTATCAAAACAAAAATAGCTCAGATGGAGATCGGCTGCTTCAAAAATCCGTCTAACTCTAGTTCGAATCCCAGTGACAGCAAAAGAGATGTCTTTTTTTTGATAAAAAAAATGCTTATTTTGTGAGGCAAACCTAATAGTTTATTTTAATTTTAAATGGTTTTTAATGAACCGAGCTAGACTCGGTCGTTTAGGTACTTATTCATTAAGTGAAAATGGTTTAATTAATCTAATATATATTATATTACAATATGACATTTAGAACCAGAGAAATTAATTACCATACAAAATGAGAGTCAGAAAGTACGAGAAAAACGAAGTGGTAATGCGAACGGGTCTTGAGCATGACTCAAGGTATCTAAGGTCGAGGTCCAGCCGATAAGAACCGAACATTACCGGAAAGAGCCGAACTGGAAAACAGTATGTCAGTGAGATAACGTGTCGCGTGACTTAACCCCATGGTCGACTCTGTACACAACAGTCATACGGAAGTTGTGTAAACTTACCTAGCCGCATTTACAATCATTCAAAATTTGAACAATAGTGAAATCGTTGGCTATGTTTAACAATAGTGTTAGCTACCCACTTCCGGTACCGCTCGTAGATACTACTCAAGACTCGAGATACTAGCCTACATATTAGAGATACGCATTGATACTAGCGCCAAGCGCCAACATATAAGAGAGACACATTAACACTAACGCCCTTTTATTACAGATACATAAATGAGAATTATTATAATTATATAGATTTCAATGAGTCATCTCAATAGGAATTGATATTGTTCATTTATTACTTGCACAACATTAGTTTTATGATAATAATAGTAATTGCTTTGACTTCAATAGTTTGACCTATAAAAGGCTAGATGTCTCTACTCTACACACATACACATATTTCAGATACATAAATAACAATGATATAACAATGATTCTATATAGAATTGATGTACGTAAATAATATTAATTTGTTCATTAACTATTATCTTAGTGTTACTTAAAACATAGCAGAATTATAAATAAAGGGTAATTGGTTTGAGTTATATAGTTCGTCTTATAAATTATATAGTTCGGCCTATAAAAGTACGCATTCCATTGTAAATTGTACTGTAAGCCGTAACTCTGGGCAAATAAAGAGTGAAAGTATTTACTTAGTGTTATTGGCATCCTGACTGCATCAACTATGTCGTATACAACCTGATAACAATAGACATGACGCATACCAGTTTATTTTAATAGGTTCATACGAAGGTAGTTTGCCTAAATCACTTTATCAATACGACTATTTGACTTCGAAATCCATATATTCTAAACTCCTTGTGGTAAAACACGTATGCTAAGGATAACGCGAAACCACAAGGTACTGGAGTTTCTTTTTTTTTTCTCAGACGTAACTATTTTTTTTCTATATCATAAGACGAAAACGAACAGGTGGGTCACCTGATGTCAAGTAATCACCACCGACCATAGACACCAGCAACACCAGAGGAGTCGCAAGTGCCAGCCTGTGTTAGTGCGAAAGGGAAAGGTGAAAGGGAAGGAAGAGAGAGAGAGGTGGGCCTCCGGCGCTCTCACTGACCGAACTAAACGCAACAATGCAAGCACTGTTACTACAAATCGGTTTTCTGTGAGAGGGTGGTACTAACACGGCCGAGCCGACCCATTCATGCTGAAACCACTTATATCATCAGTGCGATACTACCACCTATAAATTATCTTACTTATAAACTATTAAATTATGTTTTACAGGACACAACAAGGGAGACACGTGATATCGTCAACGTTAATACTTTACTCTGTGACGTGAATACAATACGAATACACCAGCGCCTCTTATTGTTGTTGTAAATCCCGAATTTTCATTGTTTTACAAATCCTAAATTGCCCTTAGAGCTTGATTACCTTGGATACCTAGAATAAGTAGCAAGTATTACGGGCCCCACGTCTAGTAGAAAAGTAAAATTATTGAGACCCCAGATGTATTACCTCATTTATGGTGTATTCAATTTTGTGGCTCATTTTATTATTATACAATCCCAGGTATTGTAACTTTTTCTGTAAACTCAATAGTGACATAATTCTACACGGAGTGTACAACATATTTAAGTAAAAATAACTGGTCTAAGTCAAAGAGTAGTTTGGAAACACTGGGATAGGGTAAACGCAAAATATTACTTGGTGTTAAAACATTACCGGTGTTATCACAAAAAAGTTAAATACGTATTGAATACTTGCTATAAAAAGGTTACGTTTTAAATACACCGGGCTCGCTGAATGTTCGCCATTTTGTTATTTTGTCTCGTTTTGGTTAGGTTGGGTTAGACTTGCGAAAAAAGGATAACGCAAACTTGCCTCGGGCGAGCGCGGTGCATTTAGTACGAAACCTTTTTAAAGCAAGTATTTAATGCGTAGGTATTTAACTTTTTTTTAATAACAACATATATGATTAATCCCTATGAATGTGATAACACTAATGAAAGGAGGCTGGCGTTCTACTAGAATAGCTCATTATAGTATCGAGATCGACTGCTTTGAAAATCCGTTTACCCCAGTTTACTTTTTTAACCGATTAGGTCTCCCACGGCAGCGGCTCAAGCCTAGGATTGATCCCTCGGTAGGGAGCCCTTAAGTGCGTTGCTTGCGCGACACGGTGACACACAAATATACATCACAGCTATAACACTACACGATCACCCCCACACACGTGCACGCCTACACGTTTACACATGAAAGTGGAAGGATTTACTTTTTTTCTCTCTTATCGAACTGAAAAACTCTCAATTTTCCGATAATAAATATATGGAGGAGTTGTTGAGGCGTGTATGCTTGGTACACATATACGTTTCAACAACTCATATATATATGAATAGTTAGCTAGGTTAGCTAAGATAGGTCGCGGTTTTGCATGCAACAGGCAACATCCAAGCCGAGGTGTGACGCGCACCCTTGAGCTGGTTGCCAAAATAAAATCGGCTGAGTGCCTTAAGCGCTCGCCTTAGTAGTCCGGTGAAGCTGTTAAGACCTTGCTGGGTCAATACAGTAATCATTTCGAAAAAAAAATCACTATATTATTTTGACTTCATTTAATTCAGGTTAGTACACAAAGAATATAATGATGACCGAAAATATGCATCTTACGTCAAAACGTGTTATATGAACCAGCAATAAAATAAAATAAAAATGCCAGCCCTATTTAATAAAGGCCTATATATGCCGTAGTGCGTCGAGTTGGTAGTGAACAATATATGTCCTAGTGTCAAGCAGACGTCCAAATGAGGAACGGCGCAACGCTCGACAACAGCGCATATGAAAAGCCACTCCGCTCCGAAGCGTGAAAATTTGAATTTCACGAAATGTTCTCTATTTAGAAAATGTACAATTTTAACTGTACTCTACATAGGATTTTTTTACGTTGTCTGCATAATACTCTGCATTATTATTATGATTTTATTAATATTTCTATAGTACAATATTTTTAAACTGAGAAATTAACTCCCAATTCGATAGCATGTTGTGATGATCAATTTTAATTACACGAATTCAACGTGTGCCATTTTTGGCAATAATAATAAGTAAGTTCCGTACCTCATAAAAGGAAAACAAGAACTATGTAAGGCCAGTTTTTTCTCTGCCTATTTGTTTATCTGTCTGTCCTTATGTCAAGGTTCTTTTACTGGAAAACAACATAAGATATAAAGATAAAATTAATATGAAAGACTAAGGTTACGGCCTAAAGTTAGTCTAAAAAATCCGATTTCTAGGTTAGTGTAGTAAAAATGTACGAAGAGATTAAAAGCACCGCTTACTTTTTAATCATCAACATTTATATACGATACTTCCTGGGGACGGCTCTTAAAATTTGATAAAAAGGGAGGAACTGACAGAAATCCAAAAAGTTTGCATTATAAATACTGTGACTTAAAAAGGAGTCGTTGTTCAGCGAAACCTTTAGTGAATGTAAGAATAATATACAAATAATATTTATTTAAAATGTGTAAAGCATTACATATCAATGGCTAATAAAATATGTGTTCTATAGATACTTGTCAAGTTTTTATTACTGCAAAGTAACTCAGCAAATCTGATTATTATTTACAAGTCAATCAAAGGGGACACTTCAGTTAACAAATTATTTTTCTTCCTGTACATATTTGCTTCCTACACACATAATACGATCCCTTATCACCGTATTTGATTCTAATCCTTGTGATGTACTGAAAGTCAATAATGTCCCATTTCTTGGACCGTTAAAGTTCAATTAACGTATCCCATGGAGCGTGGAATGAAATATAAAAGTGGAGCTATCGGTGGCGGCCATAAAATCCACAACCATAAGTATTTTACGAGGGTATGTACATTAACGAAAGTTTTATTCCATAAAAATCTAAAAAGAGCCTAGAACACCTTAGAATTAATAAAAAAATGAAAGTTTTTTTTTCATACTTATATGGTGTGATTTTCAATGGGCTGCTACGGCTTTAATTATCCAGAGCTATTGCTCATATTGCAAAGAACTCCAGAACTATTGTAAAGGAGCCCAAAACTCTTTAGAATTAATAAAAAAATGAAAGTTTTTTTTTCATACTTACACGGTGTTATTTTCAAAGGGCTGCCGTGGCTTCAATTATACAGAACTATTGCTCATATTGCAAAGAACTCCAGAACTATTGCAAAAGAGCCCAGAACTCCTTTCAGAACTCCTCTGTCATGACTTTTGTATGCTGCGTGAATTTGGCATCCCCATATTTCTTATGCTCATATGGGGTCTTTAAAGTGCAGAACTATTTCACTAAATTTCAGGAACTCCAGAACTATTGATTTGAATATAACTCATTTTTGTTTCACAATTCCGATATCTTTGTATACCAACTTCACAGACACGGTCTTTACCTATGAAATTGCTGTTCTGCAGTAATGGCCATTTCAAATCAAAATAATTTTGGTTTGGCTAAGAATTCTAATTACAGATTAATTTTATTTTAAAAACATGGAATTCTTTTTCCAAAAGTAGTCATTTGTTTATTGATTAGTGTTACATTTTCATCGCATTTCAATCATTTTTGTCATCATAGATACGTTAAAATTTCGAGTAATTATGGAATATGAGTACCGTCGTGGCAGTAACGCGGCATAAGCGGCATGCAACATCAACGACGTTTACGGAGCTAACATTACAAACCAACGCACCACCTGTTATTGGTTTGCTCGCTTCCGTTCTGGGAATTTCGACCTGAAAAATGAACCTCGCGGTCGTCCCAAGACTTTGGTCGACAATAACGAATTAAAGGCGATAGTGGAAGCTGATGATACACAATCGACAGCTGAATTAGCAACAGCTTTCGACGTTAGCGTCAAAATAATATTGGTCCATTTGCGTCAAATTGGCAGCGTAAAAAAGTTTGACAAATGGGTGCCCCACGAACTCAATGATGGCCAGCGCGAAGTACGCGTCGAGACGTGCCTTGCACTGCTCAACAGACACATAAATTAAGTAATTTCGAACCGCATTGTTATCTGCGATGAAAAATGGATTCTGTTTGATAACTGCAAGCGTTCAGCAAGTTGGTTGGATCCTGGTTTAGCACGTAAACAATGCCCTAAACGAAAACTTACCCATAGAAAAGTGATGGTCACTGTTTGGTGGTCTAGCACCGATGTGATTCATCACACCTTCTTACCAAACAGGGTGCACATTATTGCAGATGTGAAGAACTGAACACAATAATGGAGAAGCTGGCACATCTCCAACCAGCATTGGTCAATCGCTCGTATCCGCTGCTTATGCACGACAACGCACGACCTCATACTGCACAGCAGACGGTCTCCAAGTTGCAAGAACTGGGGTTGGAAGTTCTCCGTCATCCGCCCTACTCACCAGACCTTGCGCCTACAGACTAATACTTTTTCCAGAATTTGGATAACTCCTTGGCGGGAAAAAAATTCAATACCCGAGAGGCAGTACAAAATGCCTTTGAAGAATTTGTTGCTCCCGTCCAGCTAATTTTTTTTAAGAAGGGCATCAATCAACTGCTACTGCTACGTTAATATTTTTTGTCTATAGTCCAAAAACATGTTCCGGTACTCTCTTCAAAAAAATATATTAGAATATCGAATAAGTGACAGTAATAGCCTCATATTGAATAACTAGATGTGCCCGCGACTTCGTCTGCTTGAAACCCTATGTAAAAAAATAATGATTAATAAATAAATAAATCTATTAGATCCATTAACTTATCTACTTTTCCCTCGTACTTAATTCGAGCCGTCACTCAAATTACAATCCCCCGGGAGGGTGGGTATCCATAAGGGATTTCCCCATGATAAAAAAAAAAAATACCGATTTTAATGAAACAAAGACTAAGTTATTTTAGAGAATAAGCTTTATAGTTTTCTTGTAAATTCAGTACTTTGACAGTAATGCGTGTTCATAGAAACAGACAGGAAGACATTTCTAAAAGTTATTGAAATGTACATTAGATTCACATTCATATTATATGTATAGAAGATGATATTTAATATCGTTTCAATTGCGTTAAATTTTATATTTTTTTATGTGAAGATGCTTTAAATCTGTAACTGAAAAACGATGAATTAATGGCTACTGTATTTTATGTTTTTATTAAGTTTCTACAGAATTTTAAATACTTGTCAGGGCGATAGTAAACTGTAAAAAAAAAATTTACCCCGCGGCACAGTAACTCTCTAGTGAGGTATATATATAATGCATTATAGATATATAATGCTGAAAATATGGATTGTATAAATTAAAAATTACAATTAATTTTTTATTTCAAATCAATATATTTATACGATCCGTATGTTATAATGATTAAATCAAGAGAACACATTTATATATTTTTTTTTTTTTACAGATAAACTCGAACCCACTATCTCTTGATCCAGTTAACATTATTTTAATTAATATTAGATGTAATAAAAACCAGTTGTTAGATTGAAAGTTGTATTTAGACTGATGATGATTTTTTTGGGGTGTAAGGGGTGTCGAGTAACATCTTAAGATTTGAGACACCCAAGCCAACCTCACCTGCACGTGGTGCACCCTGCTGAATAACGAACGAGGCAATGGCGAAAGCGGGGTGGTAGGGTTTTAAAGCCTGACTGGGTCGCAACCACCATGCATATAGCGAAAAAGCCCGTCATAGTGACTCGCTTCTGCGCGTCGCGTTTCGGGATCAGCCTGTGCATATCCAGTACCGGGTGACTTTCGTCATTATGGCCGGTATGACAGCGGCGACCGACGATGGATAATCTATCTCTCGGTGGTTGCCGGTGTTTTTGGATTGTAGTATGCATCAGGCATAGTGCAATCACTATGTCGTGCTTCGATAAAAAAAAAAAAAAATTGTCGGTTATTGCTATACAAGTATTAAAAATCTGTGTTGCTATAAGCTACCCAAATGTCTATTATTAATAACTGTGACTGAAAATACTCACAAAATTAAATAACAATATCTTCTATATATATAATAATAATGTAAATCTAACGTTTCTGTACTATTTAGATTTGCGTGAAAAGAAAGTTTTGCAGGTGTCTCGAAATAAGTAAATTAAATGAGAGTTTTGTCGGGATTTTAGTCTGTTATGTAGTGGATTTTATATTTTATTGATAATCTTGTGTTATTTGACTCTATATTTTGTAAATTTGAAGGTGTTTTACGTAATAATAAAATCATAATTAATATCAAATAAAAAATCTTTTTCAAATACATATAGGAATTGTTGAGGCACGCGTGCTTGGTACACATGCATGTTTCAATAACTCTTAGACGTATATCTAGATGGCTTAGCTTAGGTTAGCTCAGATAGGTCGCGACTTTTGCACAGCCCAAGCCGAGGCAAGGCAACTGAACTTCTTATAAATTAATAGCTTCTGCCTGCGACTTCGTTCGTGTGGAATAGTTAATTTCGGCTAACGCTAACACACAACGAAGGCTCTCAAAAGCCAAGGGATCCCGTTTTTGAAACATTAAATCAAAACCAAAAATTCTTTATTCAGTTTAGGCCCTAATTATAAGCGCCTGCTTATGAACGTCAAAAACTACCACCAGTTCGGAAAACTATCCAGCCATCGAGAAGAACCGCCAAGAAACACGATCGGGTACTTTTTTTTTACATACATTTCCTTTACATCATACAATTGCTTATAGTGGATGCACAGAAAGGAATCAATTCCAGACATCACTATCGTTCACATACTGATACACTCTATAATATCCTTTTGACACTAACACTAACACCCGCTTGACGTGGCGCTTAAATTTGCAGTCCGACAAATCGGTAACATGTTTTGGGACTTTATTGTAAAACTATTACTGGTTTTACTAAGTCTGAAACATGGGACGATTACAGTTTCTAGTATTTACATTATGCCGGTCCTTTACTAAATTCAGTTTTTCAAAGGTTTTACGGATATATATTGAATCATCAAGAATATGTGTATGTATTGGGCGGTAGAGTTGATACCGAATTCCTGGAACTTCGTTTTTTAATGATTCGCGAGCGGTTAAGGTCCTGCCAGGCCAATAGCATAATCAGTTCGAAAAAAAAACAAACAAACCTTTTATAAGTATAAATTACTCTTGTCTCGTATTTAGGCCGCGTCGCCATTAAAACTACAATAATTTTTGATAGAGTGGATTAGAGATTTTTATTTAATAATAAAAAAGTGTGGTCTGGTACACGCGTTAGAAGTTATAAAATCTTTTCATAAGTTTGTTTCGTTTCGTTTCGTTTAGTCTTAGCTTAGTCTTGGTCTTGGTTTTGGTTTTGGTTTTGGTCCTGGTCCTGGTATTGGTCCTTGTCCTGGTATTGGTCCTTGTCCTGGTCCTGGTCCTGGTCCTGGTCCTGGTCCTGGTCCTGGTCCTGGTCCTGATCCTGGTACTGGTCCTGGTCTTGGTCTTCCTTTTCGTTTTTGATTTTGATTTTGTTTCTATGTTTGTAGAAAAAACGACAATGACAATAGAAAATGTTGAAGGTTTCGGTTTTTCGTGACGGTTTAGCAATAATAAGAACGAATTGTCTGTATGTAATATCAAAATAAAAAAAATGACTGATTGATAAAGTATACACGCTTCTGACAAAAAATTGCATTTTTTTTAATTTTTCTCGGTCTGTCTGTCTGTCTGTTTGTTCCGGGTAATCTTCGAAGTGGCTGGACCGATTTTGACGCAAATTTCACTGGCAGATAGCTGAAATTACAGCGGGTTACTACTACTCTAAATTAGAATAAGTGTTAACCGCAGCTTCATCTGCAATGCTATCTCCAAAACGGATAAATCCATTTTCATAGAACTTTCACCAACAGGTAACAGATACTATAGCAAGTAATTTGGTATATTTTAATCTAGACTATCTATTAACCGTGGCTTAGAATTAATAAAAAAAATAAAGTTTTTTTTTTCATACTTACACGGTGTTATTTTCAAAGGGCTGCCATGGTTTCAATTATCCTGAACTATTGCTCATATTGCAAAGAACTCCAGAACTATTGTAAAGCAGCCCAGAACTCCTTAGGACTACTCAAAAATCGAGAGTTAATTTTTTACATACTTACACGGTGTGATTTTCAATGGGTTGCCGTGGCTTCAATTGTGCAGAACTATTGCTCATACTACAAAGAACTCCAGAACTATTGCAAAGGAGCCCAGAACTCCTTTCAGAACTCCTCTGTCATGACATTTGTATGCTGCGTGAATTTGGCATCCCCATATTTCTTATGCTCATGGGTTCATTAAAGTGCAGAACTATTTCTATAAATTTCAGGAACTCCATAACTATTGATTTGAATACCAGAACTCATTTTGGTTTCACAATTCCGATATCTTTGTATGCCAACTTCACAGACACTGTTTTTTGTTTTTCTTGTATAAAGTTGAACGATCTGCAAAAAAGACATTATATTTTTTTTGATAAACCGACACGTTTCGAAGTTGAATTTTAAAACATAATTCATAATATTTTCCCAATTATTCCAATATTTTGACAAAACTAGCAAGTTTATAAAAAAGTAGTTTTACCCCGTGGGATATCTTAATATGAAGAGTTGTGGCTTTCATAGATTTTTTTGTTATAATTACCAACAATATTTTCAATATATTTAAGAAAAATTAAATCAATCTAATATGTTCTCAATATTCTTTTATCTTTAGAAAATTACATCTTATTAGAATAGAATTTTCTCAAATGTAACCAGTACAATCCTACTTTACTTGACAGTGTTTACATATGAAAATTTGGGAACACTTTATCGAAAATCTAAGTAACATCTAATGCAAATTTACCCAGAGGACCTCGGAAGGGAAGTTGTCAAATTTAAATTTTAGATCGTTACAAATAAGTTTATAAAACAGCTACTTTCAGGGTCTTCGTTTAATGGATTTACAACATTTTGGACTTCTTACTTTTTATGCTGGATATCTGTTGAAGTGAAACTTCTCATGGCACGGTACGGAAAATTTGCGTTATGCGTTAAACGTAAAGTAGGTACATTTTGTGTGTATGTATATACAATATACAAAAATGAGTAACTGTATTGTTATTTACACATATACTACGGAACTTCTTCTAGAATATAGTTTGTGAGCATTCTATATCCATATAATTTAATACATAAAAGCCTAAAAAATACTTCTTCTGCGTGTACACACTGTTATACGCACTGTTTTTTTTTAGAAATCCTGTCAATTACCATTTTCTAGAAATGTTTGTTCGTTAACCGTTTAATCCTCTTCAATTAATTAGGTTTTCCACAACAAGTAAACGATTTTTATCAATGTATTTACAAATGAACAAATATTAAATATACAAAAACCTTGTGTTGGATGTTTGTGGTCGAGGTTGGACCGATTTTTTATGAAATATTAAATTTGTATTTGGTCGGTATGAGAATAGGTCGTGAAGTATATTTGTTGACCTCTAGGTGATTAAGTGTCCCTATCCAGAATTTATTATTTCAAATTTTTTGACAATTTTCCATTTTTTTTTTTATCAAAGAATACCTATAGCTCCGACTTTTCTGCTTTCTAACTTCATCCTCTTATTTTTTATTCGAAATTTTTATATTTTTGGATAAACAATATTCAAATGACGAAACAGTCGTTCGTATTTCAAACAAAACGAAATTACTGATTTTTCTGAATGACAGAGGGCACTACGTCCGCGTTATCGAAATTTCTTCCCTACGTGCGTAAGTTATTCACTAAACTAACTAGATATTTGCTGAGCGAGCTTCCGGATTGTTTGGTTTCCCATTGGGAAATGGTGGGAGTCGCTATAATCGAGTTGTAAGTTTTTAAGATTTCTCGAGTTCGGAAATACAATTGGAACCGGTAGGTAACCGGTTTGACGCAAAGTTGCGTGAGTTAACTACATTATACTGTAATAATGTTACATGATAGTAACGCATTCATCATTTAATTTATTCAGTTCTTCGCATACTAAATTATTCATGAGATAAGTAATTCTTTTCTCGAATTATTTATTTAAATATATATAATGACACGTAAATACATTCATATCAAAGTTTTAATGTTCAACTGTGACTTCGCCGTGCCGACCTTTCGTCCGTTAATAATTACATTTTTTTTCTCCTTTACTTTCAACTCTGAAATCTGCAAAGTTTGAAACGTGAAAGTTTGCGGCAGAATTTTTTCGTAGTCCATGCTTCTTATTACTCTAGTGAAAATGTCAGGGAGTGAAAACTCAGCACTTTACAGACTCTTATTTAAATAATGATCTGTCGCTAGTGGAATATTAATAAAGGATATCATAGACGTAATGAAAGTATTTTTTTAAATTATATTACAATTTTAACGTATACGTAAAAGCTAAATTAAATCTAATCTTACGACAAATAGAATTATTTTATTTATAACGAAGATTTATTCTCCTAACATAAAAATACTTTTTATGACGTCATCAAAGCATTATACAAAATTAAAAATTCTTTATTCATTTTAGGCCCTAATAAGGCGCTTTTGAACGTGAAAAACTACCACCGGGTCGGAAAACAACCCAGCTATCTAGAAGAACCGACAAGAAATTCGATCGGGACATTTTTTTTACATACATTTCCAATACATCTTACAATACCTTATAGTGGATGCACAGAGAGGAGTCAATTCCAGACATCACCATCGTTCACATACTGATCCACTCTATAATATCCTTTTGACACTAACAGTAAAGTATATACATTACGTGGGCAATAATTATATAGTAGTATATAATAATATTTACAAAGATTTGCATACTAGAATCGACATACATTACTTACAAACTTTGAATTTTCTACACACCAACAAATCAGTCAAAGCAAAATACCTTGGGTGTTAAATTCACTTTTGGCGAAAACATATGCAGCAAAGTATTTATATATACCTATTTAATTAAACAATAATTCATTACTTTCCATCTCATCTGAATTAAATACTATCGGTGCTATTACAAAAAAGTTAAATACGAATTGAATAAGTTTCGAGTAGGCTTCATATTAAAAGCACCGCGCTCGCGGAATGTTCGCCATCTTGCTCTTATGTCTCGCTTTCGGTAGGTTAGGTTAGACTTGCGAAAAAGATACACGACCTTGCGACGGGCGAGTGCTTTGCATTTAATACGAATTTTTTTTATAGCAAGTCTTCAATACGTATTTACCTTTTTTATTTATTTAACACAGAATATATTTCCAACATCAACGTACACAACATATACGTATAAATATACAACATGTCATATAATTTATTTTTACTAGTGGGCGCCCAGTGGTCGACATTTGACCATAGTTTATTGATATTTTAAAGTTTGAACTTAATTAAGGTTCTTTTGTCAAAGGGTAAAATATTTTTATAATCAAAGGTTTTCATCATGGTTACTCAATTATTTGCCATAATCTTTAATCATATAAACATGAAAAAACTATGTGTAAATGAAAATTGAAATTACTTAATTATAACTTTGAAACAAAAAACAGGTGGTAAAGCTCTCAAATTCTAAGTAAAGATAAAGAAATTTATCGCAACCCATGACACAAGTAAAAGCACTCCTGTCACCGAAAAATTTTGAAATCTAATAAAACCCAGGAGAATTAATTAATAATAAATATTTCAGTGGTTCCCACAAATGTACTAAAGATATTTTTATCAATTAATTATTTAATAATAATAATTTTTATATTACGAATTTACATATCATATTATTATAAGATTAACCTACAATTCGACCAATTGATTTCAAAGGGCATATAAGGCACGCAACGTCATTCATGTTAAAATTATGATATTATTGTAACTGTAATTTAACCAGTTAAATTCAAAGAGCTTGTAAGGTGTGGAACGTAAGTCGCTTTATAAATATTATTATTGATAATAATAATGATCTTTATTAGGCATTTTGTTACATCTCTATAAAGGGACGTTACGTCTCTAAAGGGAACCCTGGCTCCTACGCTAGTGTATACTGTGTTGTAGGAGACAGTTACAAATATTATGAACATGTTGCAATTTACATACTATAGCATATAAGTGATAATGAACACTAGCTATATGTATATACAGAAAATTAAGTAGTAATATTTAGTAATATTAAGTACTAATATACATATATATGCTTTGATTTGATATTTTTGGTGTGTGTGTGTGTGTGTGTGTGTGTATGTGTATGTAAAAAGAAGGATGTATGGAAAAGATAATGAGCGTGTGCGTGTATAACATTATAAAGTCGACAGTATTACAATGGTGTTAGATGTGTACTATTGAATCTATGGTGTGGGTGGGGATCACTATCTGTTTGAGTCTTGCTGTGAGTAAAACGGAGTTCATGACTACATTATGATCCTAATCCTAATATGCTAGTTTTGATTATTTTGCTAACTTGATCCCTGCTTTATGTTAAGTAAGAGAGTCTTGAGACTGTCATAGTCATATTCGTCCAACCAACATACTATTTTGTGTTTAACTTTATAATTACTTAAGTTTTTAAGCTTAAGCTTTTTATCCACTATATTGTATATTGTGGGCGCCATGAAATCAAAGTGTCTCCGTGCAAACGTGTATCTTAAGTTTGGAATGGTATAGTTTTGCAGCCTACTGTATCAAATCCCTTTTGTAGGTCTAAGAAGATACCAATACATCTTTCACCGTTGTCTAAGTAGCTAGTTACAAGTGATGATAGTTTTAAAACGGCTTCTTCTGTCGACTTCTTTTCTCTAAACCCATATTGATTTGAAGCGATAAGGTCATTCTTTTCAAGATAAGAAACGAGTCTTTTTTTACGATATTTTTCAATAATTTTAGATACCACAGATAATACGGATATTGGTCGGTAGTTTGAAGCGATTTGTTTATCTCCCGACTTATATATTGGGGTCACTATGGCTTTTTTAGTACTGATGGGAACACAGCAGTTGAAAAACTTAGATTACAAAGAAAGCTGATAGGAGTTGCAATATGTTCCTTCTTACTTACTCAAAACTTATCCCTAGAAAAGTGATGGTCACTGTTTGATGGTCTAGCGTCGTTGTGATTCATCATAGCTTCTTACCAAACGCGGTGAGCATTACTGCAGATGTGTGCTGTGAAGAACTGTACACAATGATGGAAAAGGTGGCACATCTCCAACCAGCATTGGTCAATCGCTCGTCTTGGCGGCTCCTGCACGATAACGCGCGACCTCATACTGCACAGCAGATGGTCTCCAAGTTACAAGAACTGGGGTTGGAAGTTCTTCGTTATCCTCCCTACTCACCAGACCTTGCGTCTACAGACTACTACTTTTTCCAGGATTTGGATAACTCCTTGGTGGCAAAAAAATTCAATACCCGAGAGGCAGTACAAAATGCCTTTGAAGAATTTGTTGCCTCTGGTTCAGCTGATTTCTTTGAGAAGGGCATCAATAAACTGCCACTGCTTTGGCAAAGATGCATTGATTGCATATGTGATTACTTCGATTAATACAAATAAAAAATACATAAAAAAATCGTTTAAATTTTTTCATACAAAACGGCAATTTCATAGGTAAAGACCTAATATTTCCAATACTAACGTACGCAACATATACGTATAAATATACAACATTTCACATAATTTATTTTTGTAGCCTAAAGCATAGCTATTTAATAATGTTCGTCTTCAACTTCAATATTCAGTGAAACTAAAAAAATCATATTTCATTTCCAGAAGCCGAGATGGAAGCAACAAGAGCGTGCTTAATTTCCACTAACTCTACCGGATTACGGCGTCGTTGTTTCAGTGAAAAATTGCTTTCTTTTATGATATTTTCAGTACAATCCATATTGAACCACTCAACCTATAATCAATGTTGTTATTTGCTATATTGGCAATTTCATTACAAACATTTTCTATTTTATTTGAACGCTTCTATTTCTCTTTTTCTGTGTTTAAAACGTTATTTAAAATGTACAGGGACTTCTTGATATTTAGTCTTCGTTGACATATATTAAGCACAATATATCTAATGGTATTTTCTTATATTGTTTTTTTTATTATTTCATACGAGGTAAACGAACAGGTGGGTCACCTGATGTTAAGTAATCATCGTCGTCCATAAACACTAGCAACACCAGGAGAGTCGCAACTGCGGTTCCTGCATGTATTTGGGGAGACGAGGTGGAAGGGGGGAGGGGGAAGAGGTGGGCTACCAACGCTCTCAATGACCGAACGAAACGCAACAATGCAAGCACTGTTACTTCACGTCGGTTTTCTATGAGAGAGTGCTATCACCCCGGGCGAACCGTTCTATTCATGCTAAAACCAGTAATAGCTTCAGCGTGGCTACCACTTACAAAATGATGTGACCTTTTTGGAACTTATTGTAGTACCTGTTTTCATTGTTTATTTCAGAATCAATTCTTTTCTCACTTAATTAATCTTCAAACCTAATGTATTATCGTACAAAACACCTTTTACACGCATAGTAGAGGTACAGAGAACAAATTCAATAAGGGGAGCTAGTGTAAATCTCAACTGTGCTTCGACTTCATCAAGATACCGTCGAACATGGATTCAGGAAATTGTTCTGAACATTTACCGAATTTGTACTGGTTAAGAGAGCTTTCTATTTGCTGAATGCAATTCCGATTGCTAAGTATTGAACAATGCGGGTGTAACTAACTAACGATAATAAAACTGTAGAATCCTCGTATCTCTACATTGAAAATATTTGCTAGAGAGTGATATTATTTTTTATAATTAAAACATCTTTTAACGTACTAACATTGGAATACAATCTCATTTGACGATAAATAAGGAGTTTGTTTAAAAACCTAGATACACTCATCCTAGCGGAGATCTGTCTCTCAATTGCAGCTGCCAGAAAACATAAATTTATCAATATTGGTCAGTTATATAGACATAAAAAATATGCTACAATAAAAAAAATGATTTAATATCTATCTAATAACTTTAAACAAGCAATTCGTCTATACTTCTATATAATCAGAATCTCAGAACCTGCTTTAGCGATTTTTATGAAACTTCATATGCTTCGTGGTTTCGAGGGCGATAAATAGATCTAACTAGATTTCATTCGTAGAAAAATTTTGTATCTGAGTTTTCAGGCAATGGAAATATATAACCAGAACATAAAAGTAAATTAAGGCACTGCTGTCAAAACACAATTAATTAGCTGAGTTGGAAATAAGACGCTTCGTAAATCCGTTTACCCCGATACGAAACTGCGTTGTCTCTTTTTTTATTTTTTTTTTTAAGCAGAAATGCTTCTTTTGTAAGACAAACTTAATGGTTTAGTTTAATTTAAAAATCAATGTTATTATTATAAAGACAAGCCCATTTAACCCATTGGTACCCAATGGGTAACAAATGATAATTGTTTGAACTTTTGCTGCAACAGTATGACAAAGTGTATTTGGTTTGAGCATAGAATAATTATAGTACTCAAAGAAATCGCGCATCGTTTTTTAAAGCTTACTTGTTTAGGCAGATTATTATCATTAAAAGAGCAGCTTCTTTCTCAAGTAAACTTAATGTATGATAAAATTCAATGGATAGCTTGGCACATACATCCTGGCCTTTTAGAATTTAATCAAGTATCAAGTTATTTGATTGGATAAATAGTTTATTGATAAAGCATTTGCAGAAATAGAGAACGAAATGAAAAGGCTAATTTCTGCCCTAGAGTTACCCGAATAATATATAAAGTTTTTATTTAGACTTTCAGATCAATCACATCAAATCTTAAAAGGCTTCATATCTCAGGCTGTAATGAGGTTTATGCAATTTTACACTAAATTCTGATAAAAGAAAGAATGGGTTGATTATTCACCAGTGTAATAAAATATTTGTCTTTTTAAAGAACTGAGTCAGGCTCAGTCCTCCAGGTACTTTAATTAATTTACCCCATATCTTCAAAATTATTTATTACGAAATTTAATACAGTTAATTAAGCCCTGTGTTATATAATTTACGCAGTTATTGAAACATAAACCATACTCACTTATTAATTTACTAAGGATAATATACTAAAGTACCATTATTTTACATACCGCAGAAATTACGAGTAATTGAAGTAAGGAATTTTGAAATAAATAAGTATTTAGCTGAAACCTTTTTAGAACTATAAAAGTAATTTTCCTCTGGATATCGAATAAGGAAATATCTTTATATAAAATCAAAGTGAGTAAAAAAAACAAATCAAACTTAATTCGTTTATTTACATTTGTAAATAACCAAAGTAAACTCTATTAAGTTTTAAAATTAAGAATTATAAGTTTTTTTGTTTTAACGAGCTCATTTCTAAAGTTACCAGTTAAAGCAAATTATTTTTTGGATTTTAAATCCTATTTATTAAGGCATTATACAGTTTATTTTTAATCACGGGCGGTTCTTAGAAGGAGAATAATTATTATACAAAATTTAGACCAGGAGGTAAAAATCTGAACGAAGTAGTAATACTAACAGACTATGTGGCGTAGAAGGATATTTGGTCTAACTGCTGAAAGTGGCAGAGATGTGTCATGTTACATGGCTCACACACATGGTGGGCTCCTTATGGAAGAGGTGTGTTTTATATGTAATTTACTTTTACTTAAATATTTTTGGGAATTAATTTTAAAATAACGTGAGAGATAGTAAATATAAATTATAAGTTGTAAATTGTTCTTACATTTACCGACATTCTTCGCTACACATAATTATACACAATATGTTCTAAACTATACAGTATCTGTTGGAGTTTGTACACTGGTATATACAAGAACTAGATAATTGCTTCTTTACACATTTAATCAATGTTCAATAAAATATTAAAGTTTTCCTACTATAGAAAATAATTATGATGAATAAGAAAAAGAACGAGAAAAAATGATAATGTATATTTTTTCGAACTGAATAAAAGCTGTTAGCCCGATGAACCTTGACCGCTTCATCGGACTTGGTAAGGAGTGCACAAGGCATTTAAGCGGAATGATAAACTAGTGCAAAGTCGGCAAAGTTATGGAACTTTGGTTTGCAGTTCAGAGAATAGAATCTAACAAGCCATTTCATGTATCGAATATATATTTATAATTTAATTGACAGTACCTGGGCGACCGAGCCTAGCTCGATTCTTTAAAAAAACATTTTAAAATAAAAATAAACTGTTAATTTGCCTCATAAAATTAACATTTTTTTACAAACTATATATATATCTCTGCTGCAGTCACTCGGATTCGAACTGGGGTTACACGGATTTTCGAAGCAACCGATTTCCACCTGAACTATATTTGTTTTCACAGCGCCGGCGAAATATACCTTTATATTCTAGCTTTATTTTTTCATTGCCTAAAAAGCCAATTAAAGTTTTTTATGAATATAATCTAGCTAGATCGATTTATCGTCCCCGAAACTACCTACATACTAAGTTTCACGGAAATAGATGACGTCGTTTCCAAGATCCTGAATATATATAAATATACAAGAATTGCTCGTTTAAAGGTATTACATTAAATAAATAGATCTAAAGCAGACATCGTCTTTATCGAAAAAATAAAAACAATATTTATACAACCGCGTCGCGACAAACCTACCATTATTACAATATTAACCCATTCGCAAATTGCTCTTGCCATTTGCTCTTGTAGCTTTGAGTGTACTTTAATCAGACTCGACAACTAAATAATATTTGAATAAACGTTAAACTTTAATATTTTTCAATATAACTTACCTATGTAATATATTTGAACAAATTATTTTAATTAAAAATGTAAACAGAACTACAATTGTTATTCTTTAATCGTTACCTTGAAACGACGATGACTTCGTTGACGGTCATATATAGCGTCGGTTAAAGTAGGTTCAAATCCTTGCAACCGATAGCATGTACTATAAAGACCTACCACGGCCTTTTCTTAGCCCATGTTGCGAACTAACACCCTCAAGTTGAAAATTTGTTGCCAAACATCTGTGTGTGTGTATTCCGGTAACTGCTTTTAAAAGCCAATTCTTTTCTAGATTTAGCAGCGTTTACCATTTTAGACTAAATCGTCGTTTAACAACAAATCAGATTTACTGTATATAGTATATATGTACAGTACCAGTTATTTCACTACAAAATTAAAAACATAATACACAACCAAAAACAATTAATGAGAGTATTTGTGTTCAACATATTTAACACAACACAGAAGGAGTTATTGATGTACCTGTGAGTTCAGAAAGCGGCAAGAGAAATGTGTTTCTATTTATACAGGCAAAAATTAAATTCGTTTGAAGATTTCTTCCTTTTGTTTTTCTTTGTGTTCGCTCCAATATCCTCCAGAATAGAAAACTCTTCGAAATATTTTTCGAACTGATTAAATTCGTTTGGTTTGATAGATATTTATTTATATTTTCCCCGCGATATACAGCGAGAGCTTAATGCTTTGTTTTTCTCGAACTGACTACGCTATTAGCCTCAATTCTTTGGCCTTTACAGCTTCACCGGACTACAAATGCTTAATGCGTCACCTGTATGGCAATAAGCAAGGACACCAAAGTGACCGCACCTCGACTTAGCCTGTTGCCTTGAATGCGACATCGCGAATATAATTACCCTTAGATAGTTAAACTAATTATACATATGTGAGTTAGCGAGACATAGATGTATACCTTGCATGTGGATTTTACGAACACAAATATGTTTTTTGAATCTGACAATCTGACTAAAGTGACTTACCAAATGAAAAAACTAATAACGGATGTGGGCACGCATATTTTATTTAGAAAATCAGACGAGTACTGATCGTTCACTGTTGTTATTTTGTCTGGGAGAATACTAAATATATTACGCGTTCTTCTTTTATAAAGCGATGCATCGGGCTTGGTGGTATAATTTGTGGCTGATATCACTAACGGGTTGGGAAGAGTCATGGCTATTTCAAAGTAGTTGATCGTGGTGTACTTTACGTATACCCACGAAACTCCAAGTCTATGTGGAGATTGATCGTCCGGATGTACCATGAGGCACAGACTGCCTTTCATAAGAAGTAATCTTGTAAGATGTACATCGTATGAATGCGAGATTCCGACGTGTGAGCGAAGATGGGACAACTATATGTCAGAATGGCCCATCGAACGGAAGATGAATATAGACTAAGGGGCATGAATTGTTTGTCATAGTTTTTAATAACATCGAAGTGTATGGCGGAACTATTACCAGGATTGATTTTAACCTGCCATCTACAATACCACTCGCCGAAATCATAAATGGCTCGTTAGATTAATCCTCTGAGGCCCCATGTGAATATAGGCATAAATAACTGTCTCATTAGTGCTACAACATATTTCTGCTTTCAGAGGATTGGGTATGTCAGTGAAGAATAGTTTAAACAGTGAGAACGCGAGAATGAACCCTTGGAGTGCATCAGAGCGGATGGGATAGTGATGGGACTCTTCAGTCAATAAAGGAAGGTAAATCTCTGGAAGGCTGACGTTATTATCGGAATGATTCGACAAAATTATTACTGGTTATTATTACAATCCCATTTATTCTGATTGCCACAGTTGGTGATTCTTCCTTTGTTTGTTTTTAATAACAAGTTCGTAGTATACTACTTAGTTTACTTAGTTACTTAGTTCGTAGTATACTTTTTAAATATGTCGATATACAATGTGCATATTCCCTATTCATATCATTAAGTTGGAAAAATCCACTAATAAAGTTATTTCTAATTTTCTTGTTAAAATTGAAACTTAAACTTATTAAATAAAGAGTGTCCATAAAATATAATTACTATACTAATCAAAACTTTGACTTTTGGTCCCTTTCAGAATAAACGCTGGGTAATATTTTTATTTTATGGCAACCCTATTTGGAATGGAATTTAAAAAAGGCCGTTCGGTGCGCTTACGCATGTGCATCGTAATTTTAGTTAGTGCTACACAGCGTTACCGTACAGTCGCGTTTACATTTGTTTAATTATTAACAAGTGATTTCCTGTTTCAACTAAATCTGATACAGGTATTGTAAATAATACGTTTTACAATAATAGTTTATATCGGTCATAATCATTTAACAAAAAAGGAACCAATTCTTATGAAGTTGTATCTAATATTCAGGAAGATAAGTTAAATAATTCTCTGAACTAAAATTATCTATCAAACTCGAAATTCATTAACTAAATTATTTTTAATGTTCATATTTCTCTTTCACGAAAATGGGTAGTATTAGTACTATTGGGGATAACTAGCTAAGTACAATATTATTAAGAAATCGTTATTGTATTATACTTGTATGTATATTACAATTTTTAACATATTGTTCAGAATCTAAACTTATATTATAAAGCTAAAGAGTTTGCTTGTTTGACTGAACGTGCGAATCTCGGGAATTACTAGTCCGATTTCAAAAAAAATCTTTCAGTGTTTATAGCTCATTTACCGAGGAAGGTTATGGGTTATCATCACGCTAAAATCAATAGGAGCAAAGTAGTAATGCAGAATGTTTCAAAATCGATATTTTTTTTTCTTTTGGGAGCCTACGCTACATGTTAGTGTTAGCCCAAAGTAACTATTCCACGCATGCGTACAACTAATGTAGTATACGTTTATAAAAAACTAGAAGTGCCCGCGAACTCTATTCCACCCAAATTATATTAAAATTTACGTTTTTTTTTTTCATAAGCACCTTCTCCTGACAGTATCATACAGAACAAAAAAAGAATTAGAGAAATCGATTCAGCTGTTCTCGAGATTTGCGCTTAGCAACACATTCGTCGATTCATTTTTATATTATAGAAT
Organism: Antheraea mylitta; assembly: GCA_014332785.1. Taxonomy (NCBI): domain Eukaryota; kingdom Metazoa; phylum Arthropoda; class Insecta; order Lepidoptera; family Saturniidae; genus Antheraea; species Antheraea mylitta. The sequence goes on from JACEII010000010.1 coordinate 1,421,877, forward strand.
ATGTAATAATTTTGGTGCAATAATTCCGATACTCAAAAACATTATTGTCCCTTAAATATTATACTAGGTAATATTGAATAAATGGTAAACAATTTATGGACCACTAGTCTGTATTTATTCACAGAGGTCAGTTACAAATTGCCTTCTTCACTTTAATGTATATAATAGTTACGATATTAAACATTATATAGAAATAAAAAAAGAAGAAAATATACGTGCTAATCTTCAAGATAATTTGTTTTTCTTTCCTCGTTGCATTTAAACGGATATTAACAATCAGGTTATTTATTTATTAGTAACTAACTCGTGCATGCGATTTTCTTTAGTTAAAATAATATTGCTGTTTCATAGACACTACATATTGTATTGTATAAATAATTTTGTTAATACTAATTAACCCCTATGACCTTTTACCGAATTCGAGTTACGTGGTAAATTCTTTTATTCGTAGTGTTGTAAACTTTTGATAGAGTGGACCGATATTAATGAAACTTGGAGACTAAGTTATAATTGAGGATATGCTTTATGAATTTCATAGTTTTATCATGAACCTAGTACTTTAGCAGTGATGCATATTCATATAAACAGACACACAAACAAACATTTCTAAAAATAAATGAAATATATATTGTTATTTATTCTTAGATACATGAAACACTTTTTTTTCGTACTGACTATGTTATTGGCATTGCAAGGTCTTTACAGCTTCACCGGACTACAACTGAAATATCTGAAACACGTTAGACTTACATTCCTATTATATGTATAGCAGTACTCAAAATATACATAAAGAGTGGGAGACAGAGAGAAAAAAGTTGAAATCTATAGCACATTTTTTTATGTTGTATGGTAGTCACCACCGCGCATTCTTAAAATTTATTCGTTGTTGCATATTATTATCATTTTTAATATATAATGAAATATTACAAAATAATGCCGAAGACTAATTTACACCATATTCATCTAATTTTCTTAAAAATTAATCAGAATAATTCACTTTAATCAGATTTACTGAATTTTTTTATACTGGTACAATTTAGAGACTCTTACAGCTTAGAGAGTTTACATCGGAAGCTACAACTCTCAGTACTCCAATTAAAATAGAAGTCACATCAATTTTATTTATTTGTACGGGTTTGCTGTGTTTTTTTTTATATCAAAGGAGGCAAACGAACTGGTGGGTTACGTGATGTTAAGTGATCACCACCGTTCATAGACACTAGCGACATCAGGGACGTCGCAAATGCGTTGCCAGCATGTATATGGGAGAAGCGGGAGGGGAAGGAAAGGGAAAGAAGGAAAGAGGAAGGGACGTGGGCCTCCGGCTCTCTCACTGACCGAACGAAACAACAATGCAAGCACTGTTATTTCACGTCGGTTATCTGTGAGAGGGGTGGTACTACCCCGGAGGAGCCGACCCATTCATGCTGAAACCAAAAATAGCTTCAGCGGGGCTCTACCACCTACAAAATGTATGTTCGTAGTATGTTCTTTCGTCCCGATATAAAGTAGTCGCATATTAAACACTAAGAGTTGTTACTTCAGAAAACATTCATTCACATTTAATTCTTCTTTTGGAAGTAACGAATACGAATGATAGCTCTTTTTACAGTAGACTGCATAATTTAGGAGTAAATTGTATATAAATATGTTCTGTATGTAATCTGAGATAACCTAAACCAATCTAAACATTTCGTCGAGTTTCTTTTTGGACATTTACATTAGCAGCCTATCATTGTATACCAAAAATCTCCCAAAGATGCACCTGCTTGCAACAGATTAATTAGGCCCGCCTCGGCAGAGGCTCAAGTCTAGGTCTGTTCCCTCGGCATGAAGCTCTTGAGTACGTTGCTGGCGCGATACAATGACGCAAAATCTTACATCACTGCGACAACACTACACATATCACCTCCACACACGTGCACGCATACACGCTTATACATGAAGGTGAAAGGGTTTTATTTTTTTCCTTATCAAACTGAAATAGTTTAGAAAATTATCCCATACGACATATATATAAGAGTTGTTGAGGTATGTATGTTTGATACACATATATGTTTCAACAACTCGTATATATATGAATAGTTAGCTTAGCTTAGGTTAGCTCAGATAGGTTCTGCTTTGGATAGTCGGGGCGGCAGGGGCCCTTGGACGACTCCTCCCCAACACAGGGGGGTCGGGTGCCGCTTGCCGCCGCCTCTACATGGGGGTCATCCAGTCCAAGGCCTCCTACGGAGCACCGTTGTGGGTGGACGCCCTCAGCGCCACCAATGTCCGAGCGTTGCGTAATGCGCAGCGCACCGTGGCGTTGAGGGTGATACGAGGATACAGAACGGTGTCCTCGGGCGGCCATGGCTCTGGCTGGCTCCCTTCCCTGGGAGCTGGATGCACAAGTGCTGGCCGCCGTTTATGAATATACGGCGGCCAAAAAGCGGTCAGGGGAGCCTCCGGCTCCCAGGGAAATAGAGGAGAGGAGGAAGGCAGAGCGGTGTGTAATGATGGAGAGGTGGAAGCAGGACCTGGCGGATGCGCAGTACGATAAATATAAAATCGAGGCCGTCCGCCCAGTCCTGCTGGATTGGTGCAGTCGAAGATGGGGCTCCCTGACGTTCCGTCTGGTGCAGGTGCTGACCGGGCACGGGTGCTTCGGTTGGTACCTGCACCGAATAGCGCGCAGGGAGCCGACCGCCGTATGCCACGAGTGCGGCGTTGACCCGGACACCGCGCAGCATACATTATGTGAGTGTGCTGCGTGGGAGGAGCAGCGCCGCATTCTGACTGCGGCGGTAGGAGGGGATCTCTCGCTGCCGGGCGTGGTTGCGGCCATGCTCGGTAGCGAGGATATATGGAACACAGTTGCCTCCTTCTACGAGGAAGTCGTCTCGCAGAAGGAGGCGGTGGAGAGGGCCCGCGAGAACGATCCGCTAAGCGGCCCTCTCCGCCAAAGGAGGACAGGCAGGAGGAGGCGGCAGTTTGACCGCCTCTTCCCGCCACCGTAGCCGGACCTAGGGACGGGTGGGGCTGGGGCCCCACCTTTTCATTGCACAGGTCCGGCAGACGAGAAGGAGACGGCCGGTGTGTATCCGGCTGTTTTTTTACAAGACGAGGCCAGGCGGCGGCACTTCTGCCGCTGGGGTGGCACGATGAAGTCTATAGAGATCTCGTGCCGCCCCAACAATAGCGGAAGACGTACACCGTAGGGTTTTAGTCCGTACGAGTCGGACATAACCCACCCCCTCCCTAGGGATGGTGGGTACCCATAAGGGATATCCCCACGTAAAAAAAAAAGATAGGTGCTGCTTGCGGCCCGGCGGCTGTTCGGGCGCAGCCGCCGAAGACGGCACCGGGACCCCGAGGCGGAGGCCCGGCTTAATGGCAGCTATAGGGAGTGCAGGAAGACCCTGCAGGCTGCCATCAGACGGGCGAAGGAAGCGGCATGGGAGGAGCAGGGGCAGGGAGACGCTGGAGGGGGATCCTTGTGGGCGCCCGTATCGGATCGTACGCAATAAGTTGCGATCCTGGACGTCTCCAGTGACGGAGTCCCTCCTGCTGGAGGTGGTGGCGAGGGTGTGGGAGAGTTATTACCCGACCCTCCGCCGCTCTCGGCTCCTCCCATGGCTTCGCCTCTGCGGAAGTTGAGGAGGTGTCGGACAGTCCTCCCCCAATCACGGAGGGGGAGATGGGGAGGGCTGTTGAACGGCTCCTCAACCGGCGGAAAGCGCCCGGCCCTGATGGGGTCCCGGGCCAAGTGCTCGACCTTGCGTTGGGCCATCTTGGGGGGTGCTTCAGGAGCTGTTGGACCGGTGTTTGGTGGTCGGGCAGTTTCCGAGGCTCTGGAAGTTGGGGCGGTGTTTGGCGGTCGGGCAGTTTCTGAGGCTCTGGAAGTTGGGGCGGCTCTGCCTCATGGTGAAGGAGGGCCGCCCTCCGGACTGCGCTTCTGGATATCGGCCCCTCGTCCTGCTGGACGACTTCGGGAAGGTGCTGGAAAGGGTCATCTCTTTCCGAGTCGTCCAGCACCTGGAGGGAGTGGGGCCGAATTTGTCGGACGCGCAGTTAGTTCAGGGCGTTAGTTAGTACAGTGGACGCCCTGTGTCTCCTAAAGTCGCTGTCGACGGAGACGACCCTCCCAATGGGAGAGGGTCTTGGGGGTGTCCCTAGACATTGCCAATGTCTTCAACAGCCCGCTGCACGGTGTCATACGGGAGGCTCTCCGATATTTTGGAGTGCCTCCGTAACTGCGACGGCTGTTGGAGGCGTACCTGGAGGATATAGGCGTATATGGAAGGTAGGTGCTCATATGAAGTACCTGGGCCTCACCCTGGACGGGCGCTGGCGGTTTGAGCCCCACTTTGTGGGACTCGGGCCGCGAATTGCTAGGGCGGCGGCGGCACTCGGCCGGTTGCTCCCCGATTTTGGGGGGCCGGGTACCGGGTGCCATCGACTCCTCATGGGAGTCATGTGGGCGATGGCCGCCTACGGGGCATCGGTTTGGGCTGATGACCTCGGTGCCACCAACGTGCCTGCGCTGCGCAGTACGCAGCGTACGGTGGCACTGAGGGCAATCCGGTGTCATCGGCGGCGGTTTTTACGCTCGCCGGCTCCTTTCCCTAGGAGCTAGAAGCTGCGATGCTCGCCTCCGTGTACGAATTCATGGCGGCGAGGAGGCGTAGTGGGGAGCCTCCGGCTCCCAGGGAGATAGAAGTTAAAAAGCGGGAGTTGCGGGAGGGGGCTATAGGGAGGGGGATGCAGGACCTGGCGGACGCGCGCTTCGGGAGGCACACCGTCGACGCCGTCCGCCTGGTCCTGCGGGAGTGGATTGGGAGGAGATGGGGCTCCCTGTTATTCAGGCTGGTGCAGGTGCTGACCGGACATGGTTATTTCGGGTGGTATCTGTACCGGATCGCTCGCAGGGAGCCGACCGCCGCCTGCCATGAGTGCGGCATTGAGGAGGATACCGCGCAGCACACTCTCTCTGAGTGTGTTGCATGGGAGGTGGAGCACCGCACTCTGGTGGCGATGGTGGGGGAGGATTTGTCGTTGCCGAGCGTGGTTTCGTCCATGTTCGGCAGCGAACAGGCGTGGCGAGTAGTGGCCTCCTTTTGCGAGGAAGTCATCTCGCAATTCGGGATTTCCCCACGTAAAAAAAATGCTTGGTACACATATATGTTTCAAAACTCATACAACTACGAATATGTAGCTTAGCTTACTTCAGATAGGTCGCGAATTGCATGTATCAGGCAACAGCGGTGTGCACCCTTGAGCCAGTTGTCAAATAAAATCAGCTGAGTGCCTTAAACACTCGCCTTAGTAGTCCGTTGAAGCTGTTAAAACCTTGCTAGGTCAAATAACGTAGTCAGATTGAAAAAAAAAAACCGTTTCCAAGTGTAGCACTAGACATATACAGACACTTATAAATACTTAAACATTGTTTACGTGCATATAAATACATACCTACCTTATGTTTAATGCGTAAAATACGAATACCATTTTAGAATCATTTAAATATAGCGTTTACTCTCAAATAGAAAGTACATTCAATAGGCATCTTGTATTTTTAACTGTTTAGATTTGTTTCCACGATCACGGCCGACCGTTAAATTATACACATATGATATAACCTTGGCCTTAACTTTGCTATTTTTAATCGCTGGTATTGACAATGACTTATAAAAAATATTCGACGAACAATCAACTTTTCACGCACTATTAACTCCAAGGTAAGGGCCGATATCTTGATTGACGTAACTATTGTTTAATCTTTAGTTACCAATATTTATGATGTGAAACATCTTTAGGCGAGTGTAAACCTGATAATTAGCGTGGCGAGACGTGTCGACTCAAAACACGTACTTTGCACTATAAACGAAATACTCAAAAACATTTGCAACCTTATCTATATGAATATAGCATACAAATTGTTTTGTCAGCCAGCCGTTATACTAGTGTTACGTGGCACGCACGGACAACTAACGCCCTTTGACAAATGCCGCCCAAAACACTGCACCTCTGCCTAGTTGAATTTCTATATTTTGTATTTAATAAAAATGAATATTTGTGTAATAAAATAAAAGTCATTATTTTATAGAACAAATTTGTATTGCTCTATTTTTTCATCATGCCATAGCTGATTCATGTTGTACTCTGTTCTTTTATGCATGTAACTTATACAAACGTAGTCCGGTGAAGATGTTAAGACCTTGCTAGGTCAATAGCGTAGTCAGTTCGAAAAAAAAAACTCATCTTTTACATCCTTCTTCTATACATATAATAAAAATGAAGTGTCTGTATGTAACAGCGAAATAAAAAATTTTCACTGATTGGGTATGAACGTATACACGCTACTGATAACAAAAATGCAATTTTAAAAATTTTTGTCGGTCTGTCTGTCTGTCTGCCTGTTTGTTCCGGGTAATCTCCGAAACGGCTGGACCGATTTTGACAGGAATTTCACTAGCAGATAGCTGAATTTACTGCGGGTGACATAGGCTACTCCAAATTAGACTAACTGTTAACCGCGGCTTCGTCTGCAATGCTATCTCCAAAATGGATGGACCGACTTTCACAGAACTTTCACCAATAGATAACGGATACCATAACAAGTAATTTAGTATATTTTAATTTAGACTAGCTGTTAACTATTGGTTCGCCCGCAGTACTATCTCTAAAACAGTGAAACTGATCTTCAAAAAACTTTCATTGGCAGATAGCTGACTTTATAA
>JACEII010000010.1:1428605-1596886 GCA_014332785.1 Antheraea mylitta
AATGGTAATCGCGATTACCATTACCATTCTTATTCGATTGCACCACACTTCCTGTCAGAAAGAGTCCTTTGTCATATAAGACAAGGCTTGAACAGGTAATATGCACGTATATTAATATGTCTAGGAAGGAGTCTTCGTAGTCCGGTGATGCTGTAAAGCCCTTTGCAAGGCTAATAGCGTAGTCAGTTCGAAAAAAAAAAAACTAGGAAAGAGAAGCTCTTCCTAGTCTCAGTCTCAAGTTGATAGAGATTTTTAAACTGAACATAGTTTCTTAAAGGATCGTGAAATCTTATCGAGGTCGATTACAAAAGTACAATCTTTATTTTAATATAACAAGATAATATAGATTATGACAAGTACTTTAAGTACATCATATATTATAGCTGTATTACGAAATATTTATCGTAAAATTATTTATACGATAACAGCGAATGGCATTAGTATCACCCTATAATATTAGCTTCTGTAAACAATTAAATTAAATACAGTTATTTAACTGCCAGCATCAAGAAATAAACGTTTGTTTTTTCATTGTTTTGAGTGCAGTGCAATAATAATACTTGCAGTATGCCTATTCGGGTTTCCTATCCTTAATGTCTCAAGAATCTTTGAGGATATATTTCAATACAATATTTTAGTGTGTACCTAAATAATATAAGACACTTCTGTGAATAGCTTTATTATTTTCGGTTTTCGTGTAATTTGCGAGTCAGTGTTAAGAATGTTATTAAGTATTGTTGTATAATAATTAAATAGGTGCGTCATTAACAACAGCGATAACACGGGAATTGATGCTATTATTTAAAAGTATATATCTATTGTAATTGAACATAACGTGTCGGGTATAATAACCACATGTATGGAATTGCTTCAAAACGTTTTAAGGTAAAGTACAGTTTTAACCGATTTTATCTGATATTGGAGTTTAATACGTTAAAGAATTGATTCTAAAAAAGGAACTGACGGTGAAGTACAATTACTGAAATATACAGATATGGCCCGTCCATATATTAGACAACTTAACGATGATGGTTTATCGAGCAACCGCTAAATGGAATATTTCATCATGAAATTAAGAGATGTACAATCATTTATAATTTTCAGACATTATGGCACCCGATCCAGAGAGAAACCAAATAAGCTTTCCCAAGTTGAAATACCCACTTTTTCGTGATGAAATACCGAAATCTCCATTAAAATGGATTCAGGGGAAGCAAATTCAAGATGGCGCAGAAAAATTGTGGAGGATACATGATGGATTATACGACTTCAGCGATTTCATATCTTCACATCCTGGAGGTGAAATGTGGTTAAAATCCACTAAGGTCAGATTTAATTTCATTTGCAATCTCCTATCGACTATTATATTATTGCATATTTTGCTGAGATGTGTTTCTGCCCTAAACTGTACGTGAAAATCAACAACACTTATTTTTATATTATAAATAGGAAAAAAGGTATATAGTCAATTCAAATCTATTTGGCTAATGTAACGTACAGCTCTATATACAATTGACTCTAATAGGAATGATATCTTAAGGTCAATCATAACACGTTACTACTCTTTAGAAGTAAGTTAAAATTTCCCTCTGCTTTTCCATTACGTATTTCCAAATAGATGTGGTATTGGACTCTATCAATCGAACGATGAACAGCTTCTAACAAAAATTAATAAGAAGGTTAAATGAGGTTAAAGATTCGTATCTGTTGTAAACAATCCTTTTTTTCTTGTGGACAAATCTTCTTACATTCCCACATTCGGGCAATATGGTTGGAAATGCCAAATTTGTATGGACTAAACCCATTCATTGTTGTTCTTGCACTATTTAGTAGGGGCTGTGTGTACAGGAACTGCCTCTACAATAATTCTTCTGCCCGATCTGATTGGTTTTAGCCCAGCATCATTTGTGACTTGAGAGGCCAGACCTTAAGCCGTCTCTGATGAACTGGTGCGAGGAGCAATAACGACTAATGCACCTTAAATACGTGAGCCCGTGTGAAAGTTACCAGGGCGATGAAAATTATTTTAAAGAACCTGCACTAAGTCATAATCATCTCAAATAAACGCATAACTAATTAAATTAATCATTTCTTTGTGCATGACATCTCTGTGATCTTTAAATAAAGTTAAGGTATTCATTGTAATAAGATATACCTTTTTTACCTACCCTCCCGGGGGAGAGGGTGGGTCCTACTCGCACAGACTAAAGCCCCACGGTGTACCGACCGACCGTAGTGTTGGGGCAGCAAGGGATCCTTCTAAGCTATTCCCCTTAGATAGCCGCCTCAACGGTCCGTCTAGCGGAAGGTGGTCGCCGGGTTCCTACCTATAAAGAGGTAGCTGGGTACACACCAGTTGCCTCCCCTCGTCCGCCAGACCTGTGCAATGAAGGAATGAGCCCCCCCGGCTGCATCTCCTCAGGTCCGAATACGGTGGCAGGAGGAGTTGGGCAAAGCGCCGCCTCCTCCCGCCTGTCCTTCGTTGGCGGAAAGGGGTACTTAAAGGGTCTACCAAGGGTTGCCAGAGTGCGGCGCTCCACCTCCCACACAACACATTCAGAGAGAGTGTGCTGCGCGGTATCCTCCTCAACGCCGCACTTATGGCGGGCGACGGTCGGCTCCCTGCGAGCAATCCGGTGCAGATACTACTCGAAACATCCGTGTCCGATCAGCACCTGCACCAGCCTGAACGACAGGGAGCCCATTTCTTCCCAATCTACTCTCGCAGGACCGGGCGGACGGCGTCGACGGTGTACGTCCTAAAGCGCACGTCCGCCAGGTTCTGCATCCACCGCTCTACCGTCTCCTCCCGCAATTCCTGCTTTTTCGCCTCTATTTCCCTGGGAGCCTCCGGCTCCCCTCTACGCTTTCTCGCCGTCGTGAATTCATACATGGCGGCCAGAACTCTTGCCTCCAGCTCCCAAGGAAGGGAGCCAGCGAGCGCAAAGGCCGCCGCCTAGGACACCGTCAGGTACGCCCGGATCGCCCTCAATGCCACCGTGCGATGCGCACTGTGCAGCGCGTAATAAGATATTCTGAGTTATTTAACTTTAATACCTGTTTATGTAAATTTAATTCCTTCGCAACCTTTTTTGAACTCTTTATTGACGGCTGTCAAAATGTCATTTTTACTTACATGTGTGTATATATTGTGTGAAATTCAAGCAGTAGTGTGACAAGTACATATTTTAATTAAGTTAATATACTTCTAATGCATTTTATATAAAATAAGCAGCTTTCTGCACTTGTCCGCCATATAAACTTTAACTATATCAAATTTCAAATTTACCCGTTCACGGGAAATAGGTTAAAAAGGGGTACAAACATTTTGCTTCACGTATTAATATATAGATATTTAAACCGGTAGTATGCGAGTGTGTTTATATATTGAGTGTTAAGTAATTTAAATGATTAACGTTTGGCTTTGAACAATAATCAAAAGTATTAATAATATTTTATAAGAATTTTTAATAAACTTGTTTATATTCATATGACAAAAACTATTTAATTACGTATATATTAAATACATATTTTCCTAAGTCGCTCGTACAAGTTATTAGGTTTTTCATATTAAAAGTGTTCACTTGCATCAAGTGCTACTTGAGAACATAACTCAAAAATTTGGTTTTTGTGTATTATTTAGACACAGTCAGTTATTTACGACAAATTTTAATCGAAATATGTAAAACACATAAGATTACCTACATTTCTCTTGTCATCACTCGCTCGCTAATATCGCAATTTACTATTAAATTCTTATAACGAGCTTGCTCAGCTAAATTTTGCTATTAAGTTTGAAAGATGTAATAAAAATATCAAGATAAAGTATAGAATATAACAATCGTGAATCGTGTGAATTGAAATCATATAGCGATTGTTCATGTAGTTATCATTGCTTGAGAATATCTGTTAACTCTGGAAAGGAATCGAAGTACTCAAAGTCGTGCTGAAAAAGTCCAGACTGTAAATCGTTAGAGAAGAAAGGACAGTACAAAGACACTTATAATATTGTTACTTGATTCTTTTGTTATGCCATCAACTTGGAGACAGACAGATGTCGTTGAGAAGTTTAAGGATTACTTCAATAAGAATGTTGCTAATTCGATAATGAAGATTGTTAGTAACTAAAGGTAATCTGTGTTCAGAAATCAAAAACATCAGCAATACAACTTAGAAATTAAAAAGCAGCGCTTCTTTTATGAGCTCTAAACATGAATACTTTCATTAAAAACATAATGAGAGAAAAATGATGAATACCTGATGAATTAAAGAGTAAAAATCAAAATTTACGTTTAGAGTTTTATTAAGTAAACTTCAAATTAACTTTTATAACGTAAAAATCGGGATCATGCAACTTAAAGTAGCAGTGTGTTCCTGAACATAAAAATAAAAATTAATATAGAGTAATCAAGCGATTAAGAAAATTAGCTTCATACGACTTAAAGGAATGCGATGTAATGGATATTCTCCGAGTTCATAAACTAAAAGATACTAATCATCCAAAATCAATTATTGTGAAATTTTAAGTCTCCGTGTACGAGAGACTCGTAGCTTCAGTGTAAAGGCACACCAGAGTCTAACAGGAAAGAAAATATAAATAAGAAAAGGCCCATGAAATTAAAAAGAGACTGCCCAGACTATTGTCCACAGTATTTACTACATTCAACAGGCTCCATTAAATAAAGTCTCGCATATACCTGATATGGGAGTAAGTAATTATCGATAGCCATTTAAGTTTTCGGTTCCATATTGCTGAGATAGTCTTGGCTTCATTGATGTAAAGCCAACTCAGATTGCTTGGAGACCCTGAGTTCACCATACCTGTACATTATTCGAAGTATTCTAGAATATAGTGACCATGTGTGGAATCCATGCTATAAGATTACACTAAAAAAGAATTATAATAAAAACAAATACAGAAGCGCTTTTTTATTTCCTTAGGTATTCTGTTGAAAAACGTTAATCGTAAATCTTGCGCAGGTAGATTATAAAATTAAAACTCTTTATATACAGATAACGGCTGATATAATGTTTTTGTATAAGTTAATTTATGGTTTCATTGTCTGCGAGTACTCAGTTGTACAAGTTAACATTGTAGTGCCACGTTTTGGTAGCCGTATAATAAAAAAAATATGACATTGCAGTGTAGAAGTAATTTTAGAAAACTCTGTCCTATGTCGAATGTTTTGCAGATTTTTTTTTATATCATAGGAGGGAAACGGAACAGGTAGGTCACCTGATGTTCAGTGATCACCACCGTCCATAAACTTTTGCAACACCAGAAGAGTCGCAAGTGTGTTGCCAGCCTGTGTTGGGAGGGACGAGATGTGGGCCTCCAGCACTCTCACTGACCGAATGAAACGCAACAATGCAAGCACTGTTACTTCACTTCGGATGTCTATAAGAGGGTGGTATTCCCCCGGATGAGCCGACCCATTCATGCTGAAGTTAGTTAATAAATAGATACAATGACATATGTTAATTTATAAATATTATGGATTGTACTTTGTCTAAATTCAAATTAAAACTGGAGGCGTATTTTGAAGCATTGTTTGGAAAGTATTCTTCAAACTTCATGTATAACCTTATTATTATACAAACTGTGCTCATAGTTTTAAAATACACACTAAAACAATTATAATACTCGAATAAATTACAATGTTTGAAAGGAAGTGTGATGTTGAATTTGTAAGAAAAGACCTTATATACAACATCGCGTCTATCAACCTAACCTGTAGCATGTGTATAATTAATACTTGTAGCTTCGTCATCAATTCTATTACTCTGACGTCAATTAACACTGTTGAAGCGTATAAATATGTCTTAATGATCATGAGTTGAACCTTCTTCTTATTAAGCAAAAAATCCATCCATACGGATATTGTATAAAAACGTATTAACACTCAAATGTAAACGATATTTTTCTATGATTTCCAGGGTACTGATATAACGGTACAATTTGAAACTCATCATTTAAAAGGAATCGCCGAAACACTACTACCAAAATACTTCGTACGTAAATCAACTACACGTCGGAACCACCCATTTACATTTGAAGAAGATGGATTTTACAAAACTCTGAAGATGAAAATATGTGCAAAGTTACCAGAAATACCTCCAGACGTGAGGAAGAAAAGTGATCTTGTAACAGATTCGTTACTTCTGGCATTTTTGATACTTAGTCCTTTTAGCAGTTGGATGTGGACAAACAATTATGTTATAGGAGCTGTGTTAACAATTCTAAATGGTTACGTTATAAGTTCTTTAACAACTTGCGCACATAACTACTTCCATCGAGCTGACAGCTGGCGAATGTATTTATTTAACATCAGTGGATTATCATATTCGTACGTAAATATTTCAAAAATCATATTAGATAACATATAAAAGTAATTATCTTATACCGTCTGATTATATTTGCAACTTCTTTCAACCGTGAAAACAATTTGAAAAGGAATATATCGTACAAATACAGCACGTCGAGTCATTTTCTTTATTCATCGAAAGTTGATGTGACAACTGTTGTTACATCAAGCAGCGTGCCAAATACAGCCGCCTGCCATTTAAAATAGATGGCTTATAGAATTTCTGCAAATTTCAACTCCACTACTGCTGGTTTAATTCTGTTATTTCAAAGCCAAAATGTGTATGTTTCACTTTATTCTGCTTTGAAAAGTGCAGTTAGTGACATCCACTTACACAGTAATTGTTTTAACACAGTTCTTCTTTGAACGTTGCTATAAACAGCTACCAATAACCAGGTTAAAAAGAGTAAATAGCTGTAAATTCGATACCACTACAGATCAGTTAGATATCATATCAGTTTGATATTTCATTTACATAAAAATTGCAGCAATAAGTATGTTCAGAAGGTTACAAAGAGAGTCAGCCCCTTTTTAGCAATTACGTCATCGACAGGCAAGACTAACCAAATTTTGAAACTCAATAACAAAATTAATTAAATATACAAAATTTATATAGCAGTCAGTATTGTTCATTGGTCAGAAATATATTATTTATTGCGATCAGTAAACTGTGGTAATATTAATGTATCGGAATGATGATTTCTGATGATTATGCCTTTTATTTTTTGCTTTATAAATTGTTAAACTTTGTTCCATTTTTATAGTACATTTTTCATTCCTAGAGTTTAGACCGCATACTAGTGTTTCGTAATGATTTTAGAAACAGTGTGCAATTTGCTCCTCATCGGGGGCCTTGACGATATGCTATAGGCGGAAAAATACTCGTAATGTTAAAAGTAATACCTATTAGTTTTATAGTTTTAATCACAGTTAATTTTAATTACTTTAATAATTTTCTAAATATAGGAATTGGCGCATAAGTCACGCTATGTCACATCATATGTACACAAATACAGCTGATGATCTAGAGATCAGTATGTTGGAGCCATTCTTGCAATTTCTCCCTTCCAAAAACAAGTCCATTTGGGCTCAAATGGGAGCCTTTTATTGGCCTGTCGTATACACTTTCGCTTCTATAGGACAATTCTTAGCAGAGTGAGTATTTCTATTGCTTCATTTACTTTACTGGTTCTTAAATTGGGAGCTACTTTTCCCTTTGGGCTAATTATATCAAATAGTATATTTTATAACTTATTAGCTAGTGTTTAAGAAAAACTTAAACCTAGCCTAATAATTTTGTTTCTCTTTCTATTTCTATGTTTCATGTTCGTAGTACTCGACAATTTAAATCTAATATCATACCTGTATTTTGTTTGCAATTGTGTTAACAATTTTCACATATTACTTGCTTTATTACGTGCTTTGGATTAATTTCTGCATTGGTTTGAACCAAGACTGATTTTGGGCAACTCTAATTTTATAATACTTATCATAGACACATTTATTATGTTTTTTTTAATGTGAAACATCAATAGGTGGAGGGGGTAAAACCTGATTGTTGGCGTGGCGACGCAAAATACGAACTTTGATTAATTAATGAAATACTCACAAACATTTCCAATTCTGTCTGTATAAATATAAGATTCAAACTGTTTTGTCGGCTACTTGTTCTACTAGTGTTACGTGACACGTGCCGATGACCTACTGCCCTTTGATAAATGCCGCCAAACACACCTGCGCCTAATTGAGCTTTATCTTTTCATTATGCCATAACTGATTCCTGTCGTAATCTGTTTTTTTTTTATGCATATAACTTAGACAAAACAATTTCGATGTTTCACATCTGCCAGATGTACTGTGACGCCTCAATTTTTTTCTCTACAATTTTTAGAACAATTATGATTACATCGTACATAATAAAAAACTCTGTTTTCACTGATTATTTACTACATTAAAAAATCCAACGATCTTATTAAGGTCTTTCAATGTAGTTCCCCAATTTCTGTCATAAGTCTAAAATAGATTTTTATTTTGTTTTATAGGTTAATCACAGTTGTTAATAATCCTGACCTAGTGTATTTGGAATGGTCAAACATACTTCCATTACTCTGGTTAATGTGGACGTGGGTATTTGGAGGATTACCTATTTTGTGGACAATTGTCCTATGGATAGTCACAATGATGATATCCAGCTTTATCTTCGTAACGTTTGGTTTAACTGCTGGTCATCATTCTCACACCAACTTCTTCGAAGGAGATATACCGAGGTACCTTATTATAGCTACTAAATTTTCTTCCTATATACATTTACGAGTTACAAACCTTCATGAAACGAGCGTACACTTATTAAATTATTAAACACTAATAAGCCGGCAACGCACTTGCGCCTCTCCTAGTGTTGCTAGTATCTACGGTAGTAATCATTTAGTATCAGGTGACCCACCTATTTGTTTGCCTCCTATAATATATAAAAAATCTTATTTTTTAAAATAATCCTAAAAAATATTTTATCTTACGCCAATAATAAAAACATAAAAGTCTAACAGATTAATTTCACTAGCAATATACTATATGAGGCCTTGTGAATCATTGAAGGTTTAGTTTCACGAATTCAGTATCTTAATTCTACCATCACAATACATATTTGATAATTAATGTCTATAAGAACTTAGTAAGGTTGGGTTTAGTCAAAGTTCGTCATAATTTAAATCCCAGTGCCTAACTGGTTATCCCATTCTCCAAGTTTAGTAAAATTAGTAACAGTGTTAGGTAATAGTGTTATGTTTTACATCAGTCTCATACAATAGATATTACCGATTTATCAGATAGTAAGGTGTCATCATGTCAAACCGATTTTGATTGCAAAATGCAATTTATAAGAAGCATAAATATGTAAGCCATACTGATGTCTAGAAATAAGAGCCTTCTCTGAGCATCAGCTAAAAAAGAATGTAACTGTGCTGCATTTTTGTAAAAATAAGTACGATGCACAGATAAGCCAAATTGAGATGCCTGCTGGTTCTTCTCGATCACTATGTTCTTTACTGAACCAATGATAGTTCTGACGTTGATAAGTACCTTGCACTCAGGGACACTAATGAAGTACCTTTTTAATGTTAACTAATCATACAAAGAGTTTATCAATTTCAGGGCGGAAAACATTGATTGGGGAATTCATCAATTGGACACTGTAGTGGAGAATATTGACAACGCTGAAAATCACTTTAAGTCAATCACCCGATTTGGAGACCATGCACTTCATCACCTTTTTCCAACCTTGGATCACGCGGAACTGAAGTATCTGTACCCCACTCTTATTGAACATTGTGAGAAATTTGATGCTTTACTCCGAACAAATACATTTTACGAAGCTCTAATAAGTCATAGCAAGCAACTGATCAGAAAAAAGGAAAATAATTTTAGTAACAAAAATAAATAGATTGTCGAGTTCCTGATAAGAGTAACTAAAATATTTCGTAATAGTATTTATAAAAGAAAAAATAATTTTCAGGAGAATTAATTGCTGTTTTTCTGTAAATTTTATAAGCATCTATAATATGGTCTGTTATAAAGCCATCTTTTTCCCCTTATAATAATATGTGGTGGAATAAAATGTTTCCACCTATTTGGTTGCTATTCCTAGAATTAGATTCTAATAATTATGCAAGAATCCTCTTTAATCACTATTTTAACATTAATTATTAATCTATGTTTACTTTATTGGGATCATAAATAATTACGTGTGACACTGTGCTAAGTGTTATAACATATGTATATGATACTATTAGAATATTCTCGCTAACAACTTACAGTAAACCTGTTTATTCTGCATACAATTATACAAATATACATATGTAGTAGTTACTCTATTAAGATGCTGAAGTATTTATTGTTTCTTGCTATCAAAATTATTTTTTAAAATTGTCTACTAAACCTATGCATGCATATGCATGTAATTGGATATTTTAATTGTATATTTTAATACTAAAGATCAAAATAAGCAAAACACTATTAGTATTGTTTAAGGGTAAATTTACATTAAAAGAAAGGAAAAGTTATGTTTCATAGCCCTGAGAAAATGCATGAAAAGTAATTACTCGCATTCTGATTATCTAAATCTTAAATTTAAAAATATTTAAGATTACTTTAAGATACATTTAAGATTAATTGATTAGAATTTTATATTATTTATCTCATGAAAAATTATTTATGTTTACTATTTTGTATTTAATAAGCAATTAATCTTGTATCAATTGAGCGTTGGTTTGGGAAGATTTTATTGATTAGTTTAGTAAACAAAAAGTATGATGAGATATATTTCCACAGTTCGAGTTTAAAATATAAGAATTATAAATGTAAAAAACAATTTTGTAAAATATAATGTAATTTATAAACATTATATTTTAACACACGTGGATATTTTTTAAACTAATGCCCTCATGAGTAACTGACGGATTAAACGAAAGACGTATTATTTATGACGTCAGAGACATTTTAACTAATAACAAGACTTAAAAATACTTACAAATAATAAAGTTATTGGCAATGGAATTCAAAGTGAACAACACATTCAAGTGCCGTTATTCGGTATCGGCTTTGCTTAATGTCAACGACCCTCCGTCGTCAAGGTTATAATATAAACCCTTGGAACACTTAATATGTTTATTACATTCCAAATTTAATTTGCCATATGTGGATATGATATTTTTATTACAATTTCTCCTTATACCCTTCTTCAAATTCTATTTCGTATACACAGGCGGAAAAATTTAGACAGTAGCAATATTTAATGACGATACTCCGCATTCGATTCTCGATCTAAATTAATTTAAAAAAATTGTATTATAGTATAGATATTTGACCTAATTATCGAGAAAAATATAAAATTTATACGCAATCCTCTACGCGTCTATATTAAGCACAGTATCAATGACCGCCAGGTGGTTTCATTTTCATTTGAAAGTGAACATGGGAACAGCATGAACAAAATAAAAGAATTTATTGTTCGTTTTATTATAAAAGGTTATTAATTCCGGGTCGCCCCTTGCAGCTTTCGGCACTTGGGCTTATTACGTTTGTGTTATATTTTTGAAAGTCTTAGAACTATCATTTCTTAGAATAATGTAAGCGACTAACCTAACACCTGTTATATTCATGCGGTATGTACTTACATTTAAACGAAACTGTATATCTAAATATAATTAAGATTTTTAAGGGCTAAATTGTAATCATTCAATTTAATAGAGTAACTTGAAAACACTAAAAAGGTTGAGGACGGGGTTTAAGTAATAAATAATGCTTAAGAGTTTAAATAAGGATTTAAATAATAATTGCAGTAAAAAATTATATAAAAAGTAACCCACATTTAATACAGATAGTTCTTACGTGATAGCAAAATAATTTTCATAAAAATGTCGGCATTGACAATAACTATTCTAAAATATATCACGATCACAGAACATAACAATATTAATGTAGAAATAAACTAGATAAGAAATTACATATGAATTAAAGATGGTATTATTACTTTAATATAACTGCATATGTATTATAATGTTTCTACTTTATGGATTTATTCCCCTATTAAGTTAAACGAATACTATATTTTTTTATAAATTAATGTTAAGCGTATATAATAAAATCTATAACGGAAAACGTTGACTAAAATTGTGATAATAACAAAGTCTGCAACTTGTAGTATTGTGTTACAGGAATTAATAAGTATTAGTGTATAAAATATCTGCTCAAAATAACTATTTTTATTAATAAAACTGGGCGTTTATTATTGTGTAATTATTTTAGTAACAATAGTCTTTAAATTATATAAGTAATAATACATAATAATTAAACAAAGTAAATAATACTTCATTCACTATCATAAAATCCAAGAATGCTGTCATATAATTCATCTGTTCTCAACCTCGACGAGCTAAAAAAGACAGAAATCAATAAAATATATATGAAAAAGTTTAATTATCTGAAGATCACAATTGTAAACGTTTTTTACAAAGAAATGAACGCTATTGACGTCTACATAAACAAGGTCACTATGTTCTTGAACCATAAAGAAGGCCGCCAAGATTTTCGATTGTTATTTTGTTAAATTATTATTAATATTGAATTAAATTATAAAAATAACGTACAAAAAGCACGTTATATTACGAAAGTTGATCGCGATGAAGTAAGTACTAAGCAATAAGTAATTCAATGTATAATAGGTCTTTACCTATGAAATTGCCGTTCTGCAGTACTGGTCATTTCAAATCAAAATAATTTTTGTTTGGCTAATATAAAACATAGAATTATTTTTCCACAAGTAGGCATTTTTTTTATTGATTAGTGTTACATTTTCATCGCATTTCAATCTTTTTTGTCATCATGGAAACGTTAAAAATTCGAGTAATTATGGAATATGAGTACCGTCGTGGCAGCAATGCGGCACAAGCGGCACGCAACATCAACGACGTTTACGGAGCTAACACTACAAACCAACGTACCACCTGTTATTGGTTTGCTCGCTTCCGTTCTGGGAATTTCAACCTGAAAAATGAACCTCACGGTTGTCCGACTTTGATCGACAATGACGAATTAAAGGAGATTGTGGAAGATACACAATCTACCGCTGATTTAGCAGCACCTTTCGACGTTAGCGTCAAAACAATATTGATCTATTTGCGTCAAATTGGCAAGGTAAAAAAGCTTGACAAATGGGTGCCCTATAAACTCAATGATCACCAGCGCAAAGTACGCGTCAAGACGTGCCTTGCACTACTCAACAGACACACAAAAGAACGTATTTTGAACCGCATTGTTACCTGCGATGAAAAATGAATTCTGTTTGATAACCGCAAGCGCTCAGAAAGTTTAGTTGGATCCTGGTTCAGCATCTAAACAATGCCGTAAACGGAAAATTACCCTTAGAAAAGTGATGGTCACTGTTTGGTGGTCTAGTGCCGGTGTGATTCATCACAGTTTCTTACCGAACGGGGTGATCATTACCGCAAAAGTGTACTGTGAAGAACTGAACACAATGATCGAGAAGCTGGCACATCTCCAACCAGCATTGGTCAATCGCTCGTCTCCGCTGCTCCTGCACGACAACGCGCGACCTCATAGTACAAAACAGACGGTCTCCAAGTTGCAAGAACTGAGGTTGGAAGTTCTCCGTCATCCGCCCTACTCACCAGACCTTGTGCCTACAGACTACTACTTTTTCCAGAATTTGGATAATTCCTTGGTGGGAAAAAAAATTCAATAACCGAGAGGCAGTACAAAATGCCTTTGAAGAATTTGTTGCCTGCCGTCCATTAGATTTCTTTAAGAAGGGCATCAATAAACTGCCACTGCGTTGGCAAAGATGCGTTTATTGCATGGGTGATTACTTCGATTAATACAAATAAAAAATACATGAAAAAAAATCGTTTAAATTTGTTCATACAAAACGGCAGTTTCATAGGTAAAGACCTAATATCTGTCTATATTACTATTGGCGATGGAAAGACTTTTTTGAAATATATGCAAATTCGTTTACCCATCGAAAACTGCAATTATTAGTGAGTAACTGGGGTTATATGTTATCTTCAAAATCAACGTTAATGTGAGCCTAGGTGTGAGATGCACCAGTTTCTAGCATAAAAGATGAGATCATTCAACAACAGGTGGAATTTCACAAGTTTTTGCTAAATCATTTTATAAAAAAGAATACATTTAACGTAGGGCATGTAATACGATACAATAAGAACACGTATCGTTTGAATGTGGAATTTCAAGGAAGAAAATTCGAGCATGATCAATATTGCAACAGGGGAGGAGCTTGTGATAGTGATTTTCGTATCGTCGACGATAAATGTAGTGGAGGGTAGAATTTTTAGTAGGTCTATTCCTAAATAACCCGTTCGCTGTTATGCTGGAATAATTACTGGTAAGAAATTACACTTTCCTCCTACGATATTTCAAAAAACAAATACTTAAGTTGCCATAATGTCATACTGAAGCGTATTGCTATACGAAACTAGCAGGATTATCTAGTAAAAAGTGGTGGTTGATTCGTTTGACCGGAAGAATGTCAACTAAATGTATCCAGATTCGATTCCTGTAGTTGAAGTCTTTACTCAGTTACATTGGTAAAACTGACGGCAAATAAAAATATGGTGAAGAAATCTAAACCTAAGAAATGTTTTTGTAGTAGTTACCCACTATATACGAGAATATAGAACTGTGGATTTATAAGTCGTGAGCTGGTATGGTAATTATGACCATACGTTCCTTCGTGAAGTGACCTATGAACCTACAGACTGATGTGATGATATGATAATGACTTTCTGTAACCAAGTGGGGTAGTAGAAATCTATAACCAACTTCGTTTCAGCGATTATACATATAGAACCAGATAAGGATATCCTGTAGCCAAAAGGATCGCAGACCTGCAACAGCGACAGCCAGCAATGGATTACCTATCTCTCGGTGGTCGCCATAGTTTTTACATTGTGCTGTGCTTATAATCAAGTACCGTGGCGGCATTTGTCGTTCTACTATAAAGAATGGACATGTATTGGACTTTCATTGCATATGACACAAATATTAACTGGAGATGAGTATTGTATGCAATACCGTAATCGCTTTAAGATTATTGACGACAACACCTGCCATAACAAATCTGTCCATAACTTTGATCCCTTGCTTCAAGATTGCCCCAGGTTTAGCACGAAGAGATTAGGGCACATAATGCTTTGTGATAATCTCCGTACATGTCCATTCGATCTTTTGGGCTTGATGGAGAAGGAGTCTGTAATCAAATCGTTCGATAATTTTGTCAAGCATGTGATTGCTAATCTTAAAACATTTAACGGACTTTGACTAGCACGACGCTCTTACCTACTTCTAAATCATTTTGAAATAACTACTACTCTCTCTGACTTATATCTATATCAGGACTAACAAATATTGGTGACTTAACATTATGCTCATGCAAAACGTCAAAGTAGCGTATCAAGTTGCGATATAGTGCCAATTTCAAATGATCTCTTTGCGAAAACAAGAAGTATGGAAAAAAAGCTATAAAAAATGTATTAATCAAATATTGTTCATTACCCAATTATTTTATTCCTTATTATATTATAATTATATTATTTATTTTAGTTGTTCGTAGAATAACAATAAGACTGTTGAAAAATTGATAGAATGTGTAAATATTCTAATACATATAATGGATGATTATGTATAGAATTATACCTACGTAGAGCGGTCTGCCGGCAAGGTGAGGCGAACTCAATTAAGATTAACCTTAGCTACGGGATATCTGATCAATTAATTAGAAACAGTTTCATGTTAACAACTTAACATATACAACCTTAAGCATTGAATTAATTTATGTTAACGAACAATACGCTAGTAAAGGAGTCTAGTTATAGTTTGATCATGGAATAAAATAACTTTTTAACCGACTTCGAAAAAGGAGGAGGTTCTATGTTCGGTTGTATGTATTTTTTTTTTTATGTATGTTAATCGATATTTCCGTCAATTGTGAATCGATTTTAATGATTCTTTTTTTTTTGTATGATTCGGCTATACTCCAAGGTGGTCCCATATAAATTTGAATAAAATATTCAACCCCTAAGGGGGTGAAATATCGTTTATTTGATTTTCACCCACTTCGTGTCTACGTATATTCTTGTACTTGAAACCGATTTCAACAATTTTATTTGAATTACCGATACCTGGGAATAGGTGTTCTTCAAATTAACAAAAAATCCAACCATAAGGGTTGAAAATAAAGGGATGAATAAAGCTTATATGAATAAATGAACTTCCCCATAAGCTAAATTTAATGAAAACTTGGAAGAAATTGTTGTAGTGATAAGAATATCATTTAATCAATCCTGATTTGATCATGAAAATTGAGAAATTGGAATGGAACTCCTCAACGGCTTACAGAAGCTATCTTGTGTTTGGGTACGTATGACTCGTTTGATGAGGACTAACATGTGGGGCTATGACTGTTGAGGCAAGTCCCGTGAAACGGACATTAGGAAAGATGAGGTTCTGAAATTCGTTCACAATCAACCTAATTTGACCAGTTGGATCTAGTACGGTGTAATATCATGTTTGTTTGTCAAGTTATGAACTTATTTTATAATTAATTAGAACTATATAAATATATTTATATACACTAAAAATGGAAAAATAAAAATTTTTACAAAAAAAAAATTGAACCGACTTCGATATCAAAAACTTATAAAGCACTGAAAAGTGGAAAATAAATATATTATTATATTAATCAAATTAAATAAGATATATGAATTTTTGCGCTACCTACAGATATATTGGAAGTCGGTGCCAACCGAAATTTCAAATTTGTTGCAGGTAGAAAAGTATATTACATTATACACACATATATATATATAGAGTGGACTTTGTACCTACGTAGATATGATTTTCGGTTGGCACCGACTTCCTGTATATCTGTAGGTAGCGCAAAAATTCATATATCTTATTTAATTTGATTAATTTAATAATATATTTATTTTTCACTTTTCAGTGCTTTATAAGTTTTTGATATCGAAGTCGGTTCAATTTTTTTTGTAATTATTGGACACTTTATTCTTACTATGTGTATCATACGATAGACTCAAAAACCAAAGGACTTACTTACCATTTCAATAGGCCTAATCTATGGTATCACAATAGTTTAAAATCCTTTCATGTTTCCTGTTATTTCAATATGTGGCCATTCGCAAATATGTGTTTAGTTGATAGCATACTGCAAAGTATTATGGCATACCCACCAAGAATCAAAGTTTCTTAGGCTTTGTGTACAAAATCCAATTATTAATTGATATAATTTAATAGATTATTTTTTGGATACTTGTACAAAAATAGTACAAAAAGAGTACAAAAATAAAGACTTCAATCAAGAAATCTAATATTATAAATGCAAATGTATTTCTTACGTTTTAGACATTAACAATCTAATCTATCATCATGAAATTTTACATAAACATTGTGAATAATACAGATACGGATATTAAGAAATTTCATTTACAAAAAATTGTACTATTCTTGAGGAATAAGTCAAATCTATATTAAAGTAGTGAACCTGCAAGCAAAAGCTGGTAGTTAATGTTTCCAATGAGTTGGCACTCATCCCAAAAAATGCGTTAAAAGACTTTGAAAATAAAACTATACACAACCAAATTGTTATTAATAAAATAGACAAGTTTATACAGTGGTATCTCAATACTTATTAGCATTGTACAGTCAAGTACACAAAGGTATAACCGTCTAACCGGCTAAAGCAATTAGGTTCAAGAGATATACGGGACCCATTCGTTATGTGAAACCGCACTCGACATTCCTTGAAAGAGACACTTCAGCCGAAGACTCGAGCCTACCTTACGCTGAACAATTGTACTGTCATATGCATATGAAATAAATCGAAAAAAATCTTTATTCAATATTTACTTGAAAACACTTCCTAAACAAATAATCAACATTTATAAAAATAACAACGTAAATAACCTACAACATCACATTTGCATTTATTAACCTTCAGTTATTTTTTGTTGTACGTTTTTTAGGCCACATCGATCGAACAAAGTTAAGGTTCTACAAGTCCTCGTCACTAGTGTTCCTAGGTGGTAAAGCCACGCTGAAATGACGAATGGGTCGAGTCGCTCGGGGTAGTACCACCCTCTCACAGAAAACCGACGTGAAGTAATAGTGGTTGCATTGTTGTATTTCGTTCGTTCAGTGAGAGCGCCGGAGGCTCATCTCCCTACCTCTCCACTTCCCTCTCCTCTTCTCTCCCCCATTCCACATCCTCTCCCCA
Organism: Antheraea mylitta; assembly: GCA_014332785.1. NCBI lineage: Eukaryota > Metazoa > Arthropoda > Insecta > Lepidoptera > Saturniidae > Antheraea > Antheraea mylitta. The sequence goes on from JACEII010000010.1 coordinate 1,446,798, forward strand.
CCCCCTATCTTCCATTCTCCCAAAACAGGCTGGCAACGCACTTGCGACCCCCTTGGTGTTGCTAGTGTCTATGGACGGCGGTGATCGCTTACCATAAGGTGACTCGCCTGTTCGTTTGCCTCCTATATGATATTAAAAAAATCTATAACACTAACTATAACTAGTAGGACTTTTTCTAATTACACATATCACCTCCTCACACACATGCTTACACATGAAAGTGGAAGGGTTTTATTTTTTCTTTTATCGAACAGAATTAGTTCAGACAAAAAAGAATTATCCGACATAAAATACATATAGAGTTATTAAGGTATATATGCTTGGTACACATATATATCCCACTAACTTATATACGTATGAATATATAGCTTAGCTTAGGTTAGCTCAGTTAGGTCGCAAATTTGTCAGTTAAAAAAAAAACTTTTTCTAATCAATGATATTACATATATATCATAGTTTCTAATGCTTTAATAGTTAGTTATCAACTTTTGGTTCAACTTCTATCTTTAAGCTCTCTACTAATGCCCTTCTAGGACTAGTCTGTTGCCAATTAGACCACGTCTCATTGACATTTAACATCAGGGGATTCATAGTCATACTAAAAAACCTGTAAAATTTAAAGAATATGTTTATTAAAGGGAAATTAATCATCTCTTATAACCATTCACACTATAAGAGTTGCATCAACAATACTAAAACGTATTTAAAGAATAATTAGTCTTATTTAAGAATTGGATTTTGTTTAATTAGTTTTGAACCTTGACTATACAAACGTCCTTACATATATTAATGCCGAAACTTCAATTCAAGAAACAGAGTCTTCCTGTATTTATTTATTAATCATTACCGAGTTATCTGATTGCTTTACAGAAGTGGTCGAATTATTAGTAATTAAGAATCTTCACCACGATCAAACTGTGCGTCATATAAGTTTTGGACAATAATTAAAGAAAAGTTTTTATCTTGCCTCTGCGATTAATACCATTACCAAATATAGACATAAAAATTGCAATTATTTTTGTTGGTCTGACTACGATATTGGCCTAGCAAGGCCTTAACAGCTTCACCGGACTACTAAAAATTGCAAGGTTACACTGGGCATCTCCAGTTCTTATTCAACTGTCATGCAGCCGCGTTTCGCTAATCGCACTTCATTCCCAAGAAATGAACTCCCGACGGTGGAGTTCCGAGCGGCAAACTCAATCAGTAAAGCTCAGTAGATTGAGATAAAGGCATCTCCTTGGACCTTTGGCCGATTAATTAAGAGTTCAAAGAAGTTCAACACATTTACTAACTGAATGAGACTCAATTTTATTTGGTGCAAAATGAAATTGGCGGTGTCTTGTGCTTAGTAATGTAGTGAAAATCTTTAGTTAAATATATTTTTATTTTCTTTTCTCAGTCCAGTAATAGGTCTTAAATAGAAAATTTAGATTTTTTTTTTATTCAAAAGAATTTAGATAACATTAGTTTTTTTTTCGAAATGACTACGCTATTCACCCAACAAGGTCTTAACAGCTTCACCGGACTATAAAGATAACGTTAGCGTAGATTGTGTTACAGGATTATGTTAATTGTACTATATAAACACTTGAAAGTATGAATAATTCGTGATTAATGTAACAGTCGGGTCGCGGGAGAGCTACTTTGGAGAGCAATAAAAACACGGGTTAACTGATCGACTGTTCAGAGTAAACTGAAACTAAAATTTATTAAACGCTTGAACATACCGCCCACCAAGGACTACCTAAGTCATTTACAAAAACACAGTTTTTCTAAAACATTTTCGTAAAACATAATAAACTTTATAAAGAAACTGAATGGTAACAATCCTTTCTTACCAAACAATAATTTTAAGTAATTGTTACAAACAAGTTACAAGGAAACTAATTTATGTAAACAATCTGCTTATCTACAATACACTTGAGTTACAAAACTAAACACTTCCTAAAAGTTTTGTAACAAAACAAACTTGAGACATAAACAACCAAATCCATCAAGTTATGAACGCTTACACTTATCGAAACTTATCACCTCTTATCGATCTTACACTTAACATGCTAACATGTTACTACGATTCTACTCTAAAATAAACATAACTAATCACAAAACCAAAAATAACTTGTTCTAAAAGTTCTCATGTTAACGAAAGCAAGTGGTCTAATACTTGAAATTCTCCGCTGTTCTTAAGAAATATTTTATGTTATCAGCAAAGAGTGTGAATATATTTGAAACACTCACTGTGTTGATTTATTTCAACTTGAAAAACCAAAACAAAGAATGCTTATACTTAACTGTTTACAATATTTCACCATACATCATAACATGAACATAACAAACAACACAATAAAACCAAATATTAATACACAAGTAGAAATTAATTAAATGAAAAGAAAAAATAAATGTATCAAGAAGATATAGGCAAGATACATAATTTGGATACTGGTCTCTTAATTCTAGAATTTTTACATCTTATAGTAACTACTCGTGTTATTTGATCTGGACCAGGGTGCTTTTGTTCGATCACTCCAAGTAACCACTTGGAAGGAGGAAGACCATCTTCTTTTACTAAAACAACATCACCTTGATTTGGTTCTGGTGTGATTTTATTCCATTTATACCCTTGATATAATGTGCATAAATATTCTCGCGACCATTTTCTCCAAAAATGTTGTACAAGCTTTTGTGTGTACTGCCATCTTCGTAAACTGCTTATACTAGTATCTTCATAATTATAATCGGGTACTGTCAATAGAGCTTCACCAACTAAAAAGTGACCCGGTGTCAATGGCATAGGTTCTCCATGATCAGAAGGTATTTGATACAAAGGTCTAGAATTCAAACACGCTTCAATTTGAGCTAAGACTGTAGATAGCTCTTCATATGTGAGTATCGTTCCATTAAGTACACGATACAAATGGAATTTTGTAGATCTCACTCCAGCCTCCCATAATCCACCGAAATTAGGAGAATGAGGAGGTATAAAAGACCACTTTGTGCCATTATTTGCCCATTTCTGTAAAATGAAACCACCCTTTGCTAGTAACTGAGTCACCTGTTTATATATTTCTACTGCTTGGCTCTCATTTTCACAACCGGACATGAAATCGTCCATATAGAAGTCATTTAAAATCTTAGATGCTCCTAGTTCAAAATTCTTTCCTTCATCTATTGCTAATTGCTGAAGACTTTTTACCGCTAAGTATGGTGCAGAAGAAACTCCAAATGTAACTCTACACATTATAAATTCTTTAATTTCTTCATCTTCAGGCAATCTCCAAAAAAGACGTTGATATTTATTAGCATCCTTGCCGCCCACCTTGACCTGTCGATACATTTGTATGATATCAGCAGTAAAGCATACAGGATAAGTACGCCATTTTAATAAAATATGGCGCAACTCAGACTGCAACCGTGGTCCGATTAGTAAGTCGTCATTAAGAGACCTACCGTTTCTCCCTTTACACGAGGCATCAAACACAACACGAACCCTTGATGTATTTTTATCTTCGCGTACTACAGCATGATGGGGCAGGTAGACACAATTTTTCATAGCAATATCTTCTGGATCGCTAATTATTTTCATATGGCCTTGCTTTAAATAATCATTCATTGCCATGGTATACTCTTCCCGTCTCCTATGTAATAGTGGACTTTTCAGCCTATTTTCTAAATAAATATATCTACGTAGAGCTATATCTCTTAAACCCCCATATTGACATTGAGGATCTTCGTCCCGAAAGGGAAGACTAACAACATAGCGACCATCAGAATCTCTAGTTGTAGTGGATTTGAAATAGCTCTCACAGTTCTGTTCATCTTCGGATAAAATCTTGCAATGCTGATCACTTTCAATTTCCCAAAAACTCCGAAGTAATTTATTTAACGTGTCATCTTGCACGTGTAAACTTATTATGTGTCTAGTGTCTTTGTCTTCTTTACACTCTTCTTGACCGGACAAGATCCATCCTAGCTCCGTATCCTGAGCAACGAGTTTACTCGATGGATTTTTAAGAACTCCGGTCTTCAAAATCTGCGCATATATTTCCGCACCTAGCAAAATATCTATTTTGCTTGGCGTGGCAAACTCCGGATCAGCTAGCTTTAATTTTGATAACTCAGGCCAATCGTGTACCGCAACCTTCCTTACTGGCAGATTTGATGATAAATGTTTTAACACATAAGCTTGTACATCACACTTAAACGACGTGCGAGTAGTGGACTGTATATTAAACTTGACCGCGTGTCTTATTGAATGTGATTTCCCTCCTCCCAAGCCTGATACTTCTCCCTTCACTGAAAATTTACGAAGGCCCAATAATTGAGCACAGTGCTCCGTAACAAATGAGGCTTGAGAACCCTGGTCCAGTAATGCTTTAAACAAATAACAATATCCCTTATGACTAACTACCTTAACAACAGCCGTTGCTAAAATTACATGACCAGGTGAATAAAAATGATTAGAAATCACTTGCTCTATACAAGTCGACGATTGTCCATCAGTCTTCTTCTGGTGAGACTCCGTTGGATTATAAACTGCGTTAAGCGGAGTACTAACACTTCCTTCCGGATGAATTAACGAATGATGGCGTCGACCACATCTGCTACATTTTGTACTTCGCTTACAATGATACACCGAATGATTACTACTGAAACAGTTAAAACACAATCGGTGTTTTTGTACAAAATCGTAGCGGCTTCCGTAGCTCTCCTTACAAAACTTCTTACAGTGGTGCAGTAAATGACTCTCTGAACAAAACGGACAAGAAACAGTGGTTGTCTTAAATACTCTATACTTTTCTGTTACCTTCTCTTTCGGTTTACTTTCCTTTATATTAGGTTCTAAAAACTCTAATGATCTAAACTTGGACTCTAAAAACATCTTAAATTCTTCTAAAGTTGGAAAAGTATCAGTATATTCGCTTATTTTTTGTTCCCACTGTTTTCTTGTTTCACTGTCTAATTTTAACGAAATAAAGTAGATTATTATAATATCCCATGTCGACACATCAATACCTAGGTTTCGTAGTGCATTTAAACAGTCATTTGTTGTATCTAACATGTTCTTGATGTTTGTTGAAGATTCTGACGTCAGTGACTTTTGACTCATCAAACGCTTGAGAATGCAATTGGCGATATAACGCTTATTGCTATATCTCTTCTTTAGTTGAAGCCAACATGTTTCATAATTGACACCTGTAACGGGAATGTGTCTCAACAACTGCTCCGCTTCTCCCGTCAGGTGTCCTTTTAAATAATGTAGTTTTTGTACTTCAGCTAAAGATGTATTATTGTGAATCAATGATTCAAATAAATCATGAAAAGTCTGCCATTCCATATACTGTCCAGAGAAAGTAGGTAATATTATTTTAGGTAATTTCACAACAGCAGAATCCTCCTTATGTGAACCAATATCAGTTGTACTTTGACGTGTGTGCACTTGAAATTTATTCAACGATTCTTTTAAATCTACTTTATAAGTCATATACATTTCTTCTACAATGTTGTAAGTATTGTTATTTAAATATGCGAGGTCTATTCCCTTCTCTATCTTGCTTATAATTTGAAAGTGATTATTATCGAATAAACTCCATTGTTTTTCTAACTGTTCTAATCTCGTTTCTATATAAGATGTAGTTATTCGATCCTTAGGGGATTTTTTAAAGTTTGTAAATCCATTAGATATTTTACTCTTGAGTTCCTCTTGTATATTAATTAAACCTTCCATTATTTACGATTATCCTCCCAATAATTATTTAATATTCAATAGGAATTAAAACTGTAGTTAATTGTACACGTTGCAAAATAATTCAAATATTTCTAAGTCTCAAAGTCAATAAGTCTTTTAATCACTTTATGTATAAAAACAGGAATAAACAAACGTATGGTTCAATTTTATAATAACTTCAAAAATGTTTAATAATGTTCACAATACTCACAACTTTTGTCCACTTGTACTTACGATACGAGTCACTCACTAACACTTATACTATACTATACGGCTCGGAAGGCCAATGATTAATGTAACAGTCGGGTCGCGGGAGAGCTACTTTGGAGAGCAATAAAAACACGGGTTAACTGATCGACTGTTCAGAGTAAACTGAAACTAAAATTTATTAAACGCTTGAACAATTCGAAATGAACATGTCTCGGTACCAAAAACTGGTGTGTATTTTTCACTATGGTGTATTTAAAAAAAAATAGAAAAAATATAAAGAAGCTCTTAATTGGATATTTTGTGTAGCATGTTTTTTTCTTTTATATAGAGAAAAGTTGCCGTAGCACTATTTTACCTAATTTATAGTTTTCACGAACAGATCGTTATTTCGAGAACTTCATTTCTATATTTCTCAATATCTCTACACCAAAGAATGTATGGTTGCTTAATAATTACTAATGAATTATTTATTTATATCAAGCACTATTTTCTCTTATACAAGCTGTATTATATGAGTATATATTGAATATTCGTTATTTATTATAACATATGTATTATAAAGGCGTCAATAAACTGAATTATTATTTGATAACCCAAATTAAATTTATACAAAATAATAAAATATTTCTATAGAATGTTTATTCAACAGGTAACAAGAATGTGCTCATTTCCCGAGACAAATTTTTTAGTTGAACATATGTATAAACCGTTTATAATAATTACTTTGCTCTAAAACACGTTCTAATTAGATTAATTTCAAATTATATCAAAATAAATTATAAGTATACAAGTGTATTTGCACATAAATTATGTAGTCTTTAAAACTCGTGGTAGCGACTGTTATCTAAATAAAACAGACCGCAACGACCGGAACTTCTGAAGAAACATCCATCTAATTTGTAACTGTAAATGAAATAAATAGGGTACAATGCTTCCCTTTTAGGGGTTTGTCTTGTGGCAACCTCTCAATAAAGCTTCAACTCTTTCATTTACTTTCATTTATATGCTACTTTTTTCGAGAAAAATATTATACACTAGTTTTCGTTCATAGATTAATAATTGATCTATACTAATATTATAAAGCGGAAAGTTTGTTAGGACTATGTCGACGCGTCCGCAGCCCGCCTCCGTGGTGCCCTCACGGAGGTTTGCGACGCGTCAATGCCGCGGAGCGTACACCGCCCAGACAAACGGGCGGTATACTGGTGGTCGCCGGAGATCGCCGATCTCCGGGCGGCCTGCTCTGCGGCCCGGCGGCTGTTCACGCGCAGCCGCCGGCGGCGGCACCGGGACCCCGAGGAGGAGGCCCGGCTGTATGGCAGCTACAGGGAGCGCAGGAAGATCCTGCAGACTGCCATAAGCCGGGCGAAGGAAGCGGCATGGGAGGAACTGCTGCAGACGCTGGAGGGGGATCCTTGGGGGCGCCCGTATCGGATCGTACGCAATAAGTTGCGATCCTGGGCGCCTCCGGTGACGGAGTCCCTCCTGCCAGAGGTGGTGGCGAGGATCGTGGGACAGTTATTCCCCGACCCTCCGCTGCTCTCGATTCCTCCCATGCCTCCGCCTCGGATGGAAGTTGAAGAGGTGTTGGACAGTCCTCCCCCAATCACGGAGGGGGAGATGGGGAGGGCTGTTGAACGCCTCCTCAACCGGTGGAGAGCGCCCGGCCCTGATGGGGTCCCGGGCCGGGTGCTTGGCCTTGCGCTGGGCCATCTTGGGGGGTGGCTTCGGGAGCTGTTCGACCGGTGTCTGGCGGTCGGGCAGTTTCCGAGGCTCTGGAAGTTGGGGCGGCTCTGCCTCATAGCGAAGACGGGCCGCCCTTCGGACTGCGCGTCCGGATATCGGCCCCTCGTCCTGCTGGACGACGTCGGGAAGGTGTTGGAGAGGGTCGTTTCTTCCCGAGTCGTCCAGCACCTGGAAGGAGTGGGGCCGAATTTGTCGGACGGGCAGTTCGGCTTCCGGACAGGACGTTCCACAGTGGACGCCCTGTGCCTCCTAAAGTCGCTGTCGACGGAGGCGACCTCCCAAGGGGAGAGGGTTTTGGCGGTGTCCCTAGACATCGCCAACGCCTTCAACAGCCTGCCGCACGGTGTCATACGAGAGGCTCTCCGATATTTCGGAGTGCCTCCGTACCTGCGGCGGCTGTTGGAGGCGTACCTGGAGGACAGGGAAGTCGTCTACGTCGACGGCGACGGGCGGATGGTCCGGCGGGCTACAAGGCGGGGCGTTCCACAGGGGTCGGTCCTGGGGCCGCTCCTGTGGAACATGGGCTACGACTGGGTGCTCCGCGGCGCGCTCCCGTATGGAGCGCGCCTAATCTGCTACGCGGATGACACCCTAGTCGTAGCCCGGGGGGGGGACTGGAGAGAGGTAGAGCGCCTGGCCACGATGGCCACAACCCTCGTGGTCAGGCGCATAAAAAGGTTGGGCCTCAAGGTGGCCCTCGAGAAGACCGAGGCCATACTCTTTCATGGGCCTCGGCTGGGGCCACCACCTGGGGCCCACATTATAGTGGAGGGCGCCCGGATCAGGGTGAGTGCCCACATGAGGTACTTGGGCCTCACCCTGGACGGGCGCTGGCGGTTCGAGCCCCACTTTGCGGGGCTCGGGCCACGAATTGCTAGGGCGGCGGCGGCACTCGGCCGGTTGCTCCCCAATATTGGGGGGCCGGGTGCCGGGTGCCGTCGACTCTTCATGGGAGTCGTGTGAGCGATGGCTGCCTACGGGGCACCGGTCTGGGCTGATGCCCTCGGTGCTACCAACGTGCGCGCGTTGCGCAGTACGCAGCGTACGGTGGCATTGAGGGCAATCCGGGCATACCGGACGGTGTCATCGACGGCGGCCTTTACGCTCGCCGGCTCCCTTCCCTGGGAGCTGGAAGCTGGAGTGCTCGCCGCCGTGTATACATTCACGGCGGCGAGGAGGCGTAGTGAGGAGCCTCCGGCTCCCAGGGAGATAGAAGTTAAAAGGCGGGAGTTGCGGGAGGGGGCTATAGGGAGGTGGATGCAGGACCTGGCGGACGCGCGCTTCGGGAGGCACACCGTCGACGCCGTCCGCCCAGTCCTGCGGGAGTGGATTGGGAGAAAATGGGGCTCCCTGTCGTTCAGGCTGGTGCAGGTGCTGACCGGACACGGTTGTTTCGGGTGGTACCTGCACCGGATCGCTCGCAGGGAGCCGACCGCCGCCTGCCATGAGTGCGGCGCTGAGGAAGATACCGCGCAGCACACTCTCTCTGAGTGTGCTGCGTGGGCGGTCGAGCGCCGCACTCTGGTGGCGGTGGTAGGAGAGGATTTGTCGCTGCCGAGCGTGGTCTCGTCCATGCTCGGCAGCGAACAGGCGTGGCGAGCAGTGGCCTCCTTTTGCGAGGAAGTCATCTCGCAAAAGGAGGCAGCGGAGAGGGCCCGCGAGGCGGACCCCCTCAGTGGCCGTCTTCACTATCGGAGGACCGGCAGGAGGAGGCGGCGCTTTGCCCAACTCCTCCTGCCCCCGTAGCCGGACCTGAGGGGATGCAGTCGGGGGGCTCATCCCCTCATTGCACAGGTCTGGCGGACGGGGGGGGGGCAGCTGGCGTGTACCCAGCTGCCTCTCTATAGGTAGGAGCCCGGCGGCAACCTTCCGCCGGGTGGACCGTTGGGGCGGCTATTCAAGGGGAATAGCGTAGAACGATCCCTTGCCGCCCCAACATCACGGTCTGTCGGTACACCGTGGGGTTTTAGTCCGTGCGAGTCGGACATAACTCATCCTCTCCCCCGGGAGGGTGGGTATCCATAAGGGATTTCCCCACGATAAAAAAAAAAAAAAAGGAACTACAGTTCCGATTTGATAATTGTTTTTAGTGTCAGATAGGTAATTTAACGAGAAAGGCTATATACACTATCACGCAAAGGTCAATAGGGGCGGAGCACCAGTGAAGAATGTTTCAATATTCCTTCTGAGAGCTTGAGTGCTTGCTTTTGAGAGCTAATATATCACATATTAATTATAATATAAATTATATAATAAGTATATCAACACAACGTAAGTTTCATGAAGTATAAGTTTATATATTATATGTAAATAAAATTATAGAGGTTTCCAATTGTACCCACATCTCGAAAAAAGGAAGGAATAAATGTCAATATTTTTTTTGTTTTACTTCTTACAAACTTAGTTCTTATCTAAAAAATACCACGATACCTTCATTTAATTCAACCTTCTACGAAACTACGGTATTTATAAGTATTAAGTGTTTAGCGATGCGTGAAGTGGAGCAAGCGGTGTGGTGCCAATGTGTAGGAGGAGAAGTAAAATGATAGCAAGAAAGACGTTTTTAAAAAGAGATTGAGTAAGCAAAATATATCTTTGCTTTCAGTATTTTCCTCTGTGCATAAAATATATTGATAAAATAATAAAGAACGTAGATGAAGTTGGTGGATATCAACCAGTTAACTATAAACTAGAAACTTTTCTTTGTTATATTTTCCTGTAAGGTTTGTGATGGGTTTTCTTTTAAAAAACTTTAAATAAGTTTTATTATACCTTAGTATGTTTAAATTTCTCTCTAAAGCTTGCACGGCCGACTATTACGATTATTTATCAGTAAACTATACTACTCATGAGAAAGATTTTATATTTCCAACCCTTTTTTTCCATGGGTAAATCCACACCCCATGGTACCTTCTTACACCTTTTGGCCGGGGAGCGGGATCTGTCTAATAGACACTATGTCTGCTCCTCCGAAAGGTGTTGTCTCCTGCTAAGGGGACCCAAATGCGGCCTGAGGGGTCAAGATGGTAGACTGCTCTAGGGGAGTGGGTATATTTCCAAGCCTAGCCAAAGAAGTTCTCTCGATGCATACGTACATGTAGATATATACTCATTATGTATATAGGTATTTTGATATTTTAAAAATTTGACTTGAATTTCTAAAGTGTTTGTAATATTTTTTTTTTACTTTATTTTTGGCAATCAGTCTTTCCAATTATTACTGCTATTGTCACGTAGTCAATAATATCACAAGCGTCGTGCAACCATTTCAATATTAAGGCATCGTGTGAATCAATATTCTAACAAGATGGTGGATCCCTTGCTAAAACCTTGCCGAGAATTTTTGTGGTATCTCAGAATTTCATGCTCCGTGGTATTATTTTCCATTCACTTCACTTATGCACAACAAACAAACTATATTACGTAAAACACCACCAAATTTACACAATATAGAGTCAAATAACACAAGGTTATTAATAAAATATGAAACTGACAGTGACAGACTAAAATCCCGCCAAAAACTCGTTTGTAATATTTAGTATCATCTATAGAGATACATATTTTTTTTTTAATTTACCGCCACAATCTATCTAATAAACTATGTATATAAAAGTGATTTTAATGAACTTTAAAATTACATATTGATACTCATATTTTCAGTAGTTATTGATTGAATAGATATTTTACTTTTTTCCTATAATAATCTAATTAATAAATAACTAAAATAAGCACGTAATAAATCGAACTACAAATACATAAAGAAAATACATGCAGTTTAAGGCTGTGTTTTATTACAGAGCAACAACTAAAGGCAAAAGGTGCTTATTCAAATAATAAAAGAAACGCACCTTCATTAAGCGCAGGCTTTGCTGTTCACTGCAGCGTAACTTCAGTCGCCCAATTTTAATCAGAGTTTATTTATTTTGTTGAAACAACATTTATTTTCGTTAAGGAAACAAAGAAACTGTAGTGGAGTAAAATTAACTGTGAGTTTTGATTGACTGTTTAAACGATTCTTCCGTATTAAACATGAACATCATAAATCTGAAATTTCCCTACGAAATATATAGTACCAATGATTGTTATAGTTTTATAGTTGAAGTAAAACTTTTTTTTTCGAAATGAAAACGCTGTTCACCTGGAAAGGTCTTTATAGCTTCACCGGACTACTGAGGTGACCTCTGAAGGCACTCAGCCGATTTGGAATGTTTGGGCGATTAACTCAAGGGTTCACGGCACACCTCGACTTGGGCTGTCGCCTGTTTTGTGCAAAATCGCGACCTATCTGAGCTAACCTAAGCTAAGCTATCTAGATATACGTATATGAGTTATTGAAACATGCATGTGTACCAAGCATGCGTGCCGCAACAACTCGTATATGTATTTTGTATCGGAAAATTTTCTCTAAACTATATAGGATAGGATAGGATAGGGAAAAATAAAGGTAGAACTCTTTGTCGTTTATTTCTCTGAAAAAGAAAAACAGCGTGTAAGCGTGTAAACGTGTAGGCGTGTGTGTGTGAATAGGTGATGTGTGTGATGTTGTAGCGGTGATGTAAGGTCTTGTGTCACTGTATCGTGTGAGCAGCGTACTCAAGGGTTCCACGTCGAGGGAACGGACCTAGGCTTGAGCCGCTGCCGAGGGGGGCCTAATCTGGTGTGCGGGAGTGAAATTTACCCCCAGACCACGGCGGCGTGATCTATGGTTACGTAAACACGCTCTGTTTGAAGAGACAGGCTGGTACTGATCGTTCGCTGACGTGATTGAATCAGGAGGGTCTGTAAAAACGTGTCGCGGTCGTCTTCTGTATTGCGCAGCGTTGGCTACGGGTTCATAGTTCGCGGCGGATATCACTAACGGGCTGGGATGATTCGCGGCTTTTTCGAAATAACTACTTGTGAGTGATTTTATTATGATATATTATACGCCCAGACAGAAGACCTGTGGAGATCCTTATTCCGGACGTACCATGAGGCACCGGTGATTTTACGTAAGGTTCGATTCTAGAGAACCTTCAACTTATGAATACGATTTTGCGCGTGTGCCAAGACCGGACAATTGTACGTCGTAATTAGACGGAATAGTAAAACTTCTTTAGGCACGACGCGGAGATAACTGGATGACAATGCAACGGAAGTCCGTTACGACAATATGGCTTCACATCTCTGTACCATCCGGTTTTTAAATACTTTTGATTTTGTCAATAAATAGTTTATAAATAAATCAATCAAAATTTTTGAAAAAAAAAATTACGTTGAATAATCATTATTAATAAAAATCATACAATAGAATTAATTGTGTATGTATGGGGCGCAACCGTGCTGCGATCTGGTTTCAATGCAAGTATGTAAAAAATTAAATCAAAGCTTCATTATCTGTAGTTGTCATTTATTAGTTAATTTGGAACTTAAATACCAAGTTTTACTTCAATCGCGTGTGACGGCTAAACGCACTCATTATTTTATATTTTCTACCTCTAGTAAGGTATCTTAAATGCTAAGCTCACTTGGTTAGTTATTATTTACTTAATTACTAAGCTATTTACACGTATAAATATCAAAATATTAACTAAAAGCATTAAGTTGTTAACAACTATATACCGAAACCCAATCACATTAATTTATAACATAGTTTACATGTTATCGTAATGGTTTTGAATATGATATACTAAATACGCAATATTAATTAAACTATACTCATTTAGTTTATATAAGTATTTACTCGAAAGCTCCTGTTAATTAATTATAGCAACAGACGAATTACATCATTGCTCTTTAACACTAACATTTCATAACATAACTTTTAACACACTTTTAACATAACATTAAAACCCTTTTAAACAAAATTCATAACTCCTGCCATAAAATTTCAAATATTATTTCAGAGAGTTAAAACTAAAAGGTACCATTCTCATTAGTCTCTCACGTTATTTTCACTAATTGTCACCCACGTACAGTATACTCCGTCATATTGTTATGACTAGAGTACGGTATACAAAATAATGTAGTTTTATCTCGTAATTAATTAATTAAGTTTTAACTACTAGCTGCCCGTCGCGGCGTCGCACAGTTGTACAAACGAACAAAATGAAATCAAATCTTCGCTTCATAATACGACCATGTAATAAAACAAAACGATAAATAAACAATCGAACCGATGACCTGCCAATTACAAACACAAGATAAATTATTAGCTAAAGTCCAGCAGTCGTTCTGAAGTGTTGCGCTTACATACTTCCATCAAGTGATTTTTATTTAAGATTATTAAAATGTAAAACAAGTGTGTGTGTGCACTTATGTACACGTGTTAGAAGTTGTACTTCTTTGGCTTAACAATATAAAAATCCTAGAATAAGCCCATAGACGCCAGGTTATCAAGTTTAGGGTGACGAGACGGTTTTAGAAGAAAACCTACATCCATACGATTCTTTTTCTTTGCTAAAATTTCCAAAATACATGGAATGTATTGTCACAAGGATTGGTGCCTGCGTCAGTCGATGCGGTCAATACAATCAGTCAGTACATTGGTCAGTAGCAATGTATAGTTGGCTATCTAAGAATATGAAATGTTAAAACAATCAAAGTTCACCTAAAGATAAATGATTTAAAAGAAAATCCTTAACAGTTTTCTGTAGCTACATTGTTTAGTTTTATTTTAATAAACTTTTTTTAATGTCTTCATTTATTATAAATATATATTAACAAATTGTGTCGAATATATTGGCATATGTATATTTAATCTATTATTTTCCTATTTAAACTTGTTTCCTACTGAGTCATTTATAAATGGTTGTGATATTAATATATTTGTTATCAAGTATAATTTACGTCAATTGTTATCAAACAATTTGCTTTCAAATAAACAAGAAAAAGTATACAAGAATGCACTTTAAATATCGACAAAACTTAACGTTACCATTGTTTATTTCGAGCAACATATTTGTGGACGCTACCCGGCGGCATTAATATTCATAGACTGCTAAACTATAGCCCCTGAACTAACCCCTCGCACTTGTTAACCTGAAAGCTGACTGAGAGCATTCAAATGCCGGTGTCTGTTAAATAAACAGCCGCTAGTGATTATATTATCGACTTTTGCTTTTTATCGCATATTTTCATAATATTATATTCTACATAATTGGCGAAACACAGTTTATAATGATTGTTTTAATAGACTCCTAGTTAGTGGTCGAGTGATTTAACGATGGAAAATCAATTCGATAATCGCGGGTTCGAAACCCGGTGGATACCAAGTATTTTTTCAGAATTCGCAAATATTGACTAATTGAAATCGGTAACACTATCGACTGACAGTGAAGAATAACATCATGGGGAAACCCGAACCTGAGAAATGTTCTTGTAGTACATTTTTGTATGTGGGAAAAATGTTTTATGTGTGGGAATTGTTATTTTATATAGGGATTTTGTATGTGGGAAAAATATAGAACTGTGGATTTCTCAGAGTTTGAAATCGCTAATACGTCGTGGTCTGGCGTGGTGAATACACCCATACTTTCCTTTGGGAAGAGGCCTATGGCCATGCAGTGGGTCTGTTACAGGCCGATGATAATGATAATGAACTCTATCGGTTGGTAGTGAATGAAAACGTCGTGAGTAGTCGTTATGTGTACGAACATATAGAACTGTGGATTTCTGAGAGTTTGTTATCGCAAATACGTCGTGGGCTGGTATGGTGTTATGGTTCATACCTCGCCGCGGAAGAGGCTTATAGGTTTACAGTGGATCTCTAATAAGCTTCTGTAATAATGATGATGATGGAATTCAGACATCGTATAGATTTTAATGCTGTAAAGGATTCGGATTTGTTATGAAGGAATATATCGTGACGAAACCGTAACATGTTCTTAAGGCTCTTCCTAATGCCCACATATCTAGCTTAAATTAAAAATCGATTCTCATTGTCGCATAAAAAGTACTTCTAAGCGTAAAGAGTATACTACATTGCTTGCGCGATACAGTGACACAAAGCCTTACAACACTGCAACAACATTACACATATCATCTCCACACACATGCACGCACACATGCTTACACATTAAAAAAAAAGGGTTTTATTTTTCTTTTTCCTTTATCGAACTGAAATAGTTTAGAAAAATTACCCGACACAAAATACATATAACAGTTGTCGAGGTATATATGCTTGGTACACATATGTGTTTCAATAACTCGTACAAGTATGAACTCGCAGCTTAACTTAGGTTAGCTCAGATAGGTCGCGATTTCCATGTATCAGGCAACAGACCAAACCGAGGTAAGCCGTGCACCCTTGAGCTAATTGCCCAAATAAAATCGGCTGAGTGCCTTAAGCGCTCGCCTTAGTAGTCCGATAAAGCTGTTAAGACCTTGCTAGGTCAATAGTGTAGTCAGTTCAAAAAAAAGGATATTACTTTAGCCCAGATCGGTTGAGATTATAATTATAGAGATTCATAAAGACAGAAAAGCAGTTTTTAAATGTAGAAGTTGTAAAATCTACAATAACGTTTCAAGAAATTAAACTATAGTATTTAGATATTGTTACTAAATTTATGGATTAATTTGAAATTATAACGATAACTAACTGCTGTCTGTTAGTCAATACATGTGGAAATAAATTAGTTATATTACGAACACAATACAGTGCGTAGGAATTTCAAGTGGGTTGTCTTGTTAAGATTTTAAGTTCGATTCGTATACCCCCAGATCTAATCGAATCACGGAACAAATGACTTCTACGAGTATAATTTCTCTGCATACTAAAATAGAAGGTTAATTTGTAAAAATGTTGTATAAACCTTCCTTACCTCGGTACATAGACATAAATATTTTTCATTGCATAGTATAAAAAGTCCTCTACCCTATCTTCTTGTCTGTCTGTTCGCGATAAACTCAAAAACTACCGAACGGATTTTCATTCGGTTGTCACCAGTAAATAGAGTGATTAATCAGGAAGATTTAGGTATATAATTTGTCTATATTTTTTTAATTATTAGGGCAGAACAACGTCCGCCAGACCCGCTAATATTGTAATTAGTAATTCTATCAGAGGATAATAAATTTTTGTTTCATTTCTTTCTTTTAAAATCATACATTCACGTACAAATAACAACACTTACAAATTTTTTTTACTATTTTAGTTAGCAAAATGTTATAGTAATTTCTGAGTATTGTTAAGGACTTGTTGAAATAAAAAAATATAAATATAGGTATATTTTATTTCATACGAAACTGTGTGTTATTAATTATGGAAGAATGCAATGTATTGGTAATAGACATAATAGAAAAGTGGATTGAATATTTATAAAAGGTTTTGCTATAGGTTATCTCTGATTGTTTGTTCAATCCAGGGAAGCAAAAATGAGACCTTTGCAAATACACCGGGAAACAAATCGCATGCGAGGCCATTGGATACTATACCCACTTGCACATTCCCTTTTGTCATAGGGCCGCCACTGTCTCCCTACAAAAATGTAATATTATTAATGTAGTATTATAAATACTGGCTACTTAAAAAGAAAACATTGAGTACAATGTATAGCCAACGTCATCACCTTCTTGCCCTTATTCTACCTAAGTAGGGCGGTAACAATATGTTTTTATTCTCCACTCAGATGTCATCTCGGTATTCACACCATTTAATAAAACATATCCTTTTTTATTCCACTATCCATCCACACTTTGTTTTGGTCTTCCTTTACTCTTATATCTATCGACCATCATACTCAAAACTTTTCTAGTCACATTGTCTTCATCTTACTCATGACATGCCCATACCATGCTAACCTATTACTCCTTAACTTCTCTGTTACTGGTGATATTTTCAAACTTCATATGATATACTCATTCTTAATCTTATACATTCTAGCTACAACACACATCCACCTTAACATTCACATCTCTGCCATACGTAGTTTTCTCTTATCCGTCTTTGTCGTCGCCCAACACTCAGATGCATACAACATGATTGTCTTATTATAGTTTTATACACCGTCTCCTTCAGTTTCAAGGGCATTCGTGTGTCAGAAGCTACACCAGAGACCTTTTGCCATTTCTCAAACATTATCTTTTTTTTCCCCGAACTGACTACGCAATTGACCTTGCAAGGTCTTAACAGCTTCACCGGACTACACAGACATTATTATTCAATATTTATATTTCCTTAAGTAGTGTGGAGTTAATCTATTAATTTTATGTTGTGAGGCAGCAAATAATCTTACAGCCCACGTGAAGTTCATTGATTCATGTAATACTACCGTACTCCTCAAGTCAATCAAATTACAACTTCTAAGGACTAGGTTCGAACGTTTCACGTACCAGTATAATGTGTTGCTAACAACAACCTTCAGACCAGAAAACAGCAAATGCTTTATGGCAAAAATATGTGTAGCGGCGACACTCTCGCAGTCAAACCTTACACAAACACTTCTACTCTTAGATATTTTTTTTCTAAAGATATATGTGAATATATAAACGTGTACAGGCTGTAATGATTAGATTATCTTACTACTACTAAAAAATTCGGATGAGACTGTGAGATTTTTAGGCTCGCTTGCAAATTAGTATGACCTGTTTGTTTGAAATGCGAATAATTAATTAACTCGAAAACCACAAACCGTGATATTATTATGATTTCATTTCATTTATATACGATTATTAAATCGTGATTTTCTACGAGCGTCTGTACTAATATATATTTAGAAGACGTGGTCATCTTAGAAATCGTGGTCATCGAATGGCGTTTACCACAGATGACAGTAATCATTATTAAAAGAACTTTTTTTTTCGAAATGTAAACGCTGTTGATCTGGAAAGGTCTTTACAGCTTCACCGAACTATTGAGGCGAGCGCTGAAGCCACTCAGCCGATTTGGGATGTTTGGACGACTAACTCCAGGGTGCACGGCACACCTCGGCTTGGGCTGTTGTCTGTTTTGTGCAAAAATCGTGACCTATCTGAGCTAACCTTACAAGAACTTACTTTGCAGGAACCCTTTTTATAAGTCCAGACACATATCTCCTCTGAATTTGCCCATGGATAAATGAGACAATTTTCGTTAGACGTAATTTTCACTGTCACTTGGCGTAACTCTTTGGACACCAGGCCTTTTCTCTGCAATTTACAAAATAATGTTACTTTAGGTTCAAAAATATTTTTTTAAATTAAAATTCACTATTATTACACTTATTCACTAGCTGTGTCCACGACTTCGTCCACGTGGAATCTTATTTAAAACAGCGATTTAAAAAGTCATCTGAATGTATTAAGTCTATTTACTTAATTAGTTTTCTCTCATACTTACGTCGCGTCGTCATTAAAATTACAATGACTTCTGATAGAGTGGACCGGTTTCAATAAAACAAATACCAAATTATTCTCGAGGATATGCTTTATGATTTTCATAGTGAGGTTTTATTGTGAAATTAGTACTTTAGCAGTGATGCATGTTCATACAAACAGACAGACAGACATTCTAAAAAATGATTGAAATGTATTATTCTATTACTTATTCCCAGATACTTCCAACAATTTTTTTCATGAAAATCGAAAAAATACAGACCGGTTAGATTTACTTTTTTTATATGTATAGATAGGGGAACCACGCAAAAACAGTAAATATAACTATATATTATATTAGTAATTAAACTTTTTTTGGAAGAAATAGGTACATTAAGGTATTTACTCACTCCTGTCCTGCCCCATCCAGTAATATTAACTTTTGTGCCAGCTTTAACTTCCTCGCTATCATCAGCCAGAATAACTTTACTGATGTTAGGACCAAACTCCAAAGTTTCATCCAGCTTTATAAGAGCGACATCATATTTAAAAAATGATTGATTCTTCAAAAATTGCTCATGATATATAATATTGTTAATATTATAAGTTTTGCCTCCTTCATCAAGATGAGCTGATCCCACTCTAATGACATCTTTGTCAACTTTCCTACGACACATAAATTTACATAAAACAGATTGAACTAAATTAAAATCATAGCCCCTTATAGTGTCCATTTGGATTGTATTATATGACTATATCAGAGCCTATCACTCCATATTATATTATTGTGGACGTAATTTTGTACTTTCACCTGAAATAGATTGGCAGCTACTACGTCTTCTAAAATCGATTACACGTGTTTCAGTCTATCTAATATAGTTATCATTCTATATATTTAACTAGTTAATATCCATACTTCATCTTTGTTTTTTATTATATTGAAAATATTTTTTACATATAGACGAAATTTAAGGTTCGCAACTCTTGTCCACAATGCCTTAGCAAGAAAAGACAAGTCGTAGAATACGTCTTCCACAACGTGTTTCGGTCTATCTAATATAGTTATCATTCTATATATGTAAATAGTTAATATCCATACTTCATCTTCGTTTTTTATTATCTTGAAAATATATTTTACATATAGACGAAATTTAAGGTTCGCAACTCTTGTCCACAACGCCTTAGCAAGAAAAGACAAGTAGTAAAATGATTATAAAAATTACAGTTTCATAAATTTTTATTTATGAAGCTATAATGCTTTATACATGAAATGAAGCAATCATGCTATTTTTTTTAAATAAAAATCAACCTTTGAAATAAATGCGAAATATATTCAGTACTTTTTACATAATGTGCACACGACATATCTCTGTCTTTTTTGTAGAAGAGAGATATAACAATAAAACCAAAAAAGCTATAGGATATATAAAGTGTTAGTTATACTATAGTGCTAGTTAGCCTAAATTACCAATTCCACGCGGACGAAGTCGCGAGCAGAAGCTAATTTGAAATATTTTTGGTTATTAATATACTGTGTATAGAAAGAAATTAAAAATATCACATACGTTTTCACACAATGAGCAGCAGTTAAGATAAAACGTTCGTGAATTATTGAACCACCGCAGATTTGACGATACTTGAGTCCTTTAGGCGATGTCGCGTATCTTGCTAATGAGGCCATGAACGGTGCGGCAGATATTGGAATCTTTGTACCTCCAATAACACCAACAATGCGTTTTCCATTAACTAAAATAATTTATTAATACTCTCTTATATATTAAAAATTAAAGTATACAAAATCAGGTACATTACTAGTATTCCTGTAGTTATCATTCGTAACGGAAGAAAGACATTTGGAAATAATTTTAAGACAACCAAAAATAAATGTAAAAACACATAATTTTATAGTTCCTATTAAGTTGCAAGAATTACGATAATATATTGGTGATATTGGAAATTTTGTACAAATCCGATTTCCAAAGGATTTTTAACTTGGCATTAATATATTATCTGTTAATGTCCGCAACAATTTTTGGGCCCTGCTAAAATTGATATATAAATTAAACAAAAATACGTATAGTAAAACCTTAAATCAATATTTATTAAAATACGCACCAACTTCTGATATATTGAAAATAATAGATGTTATTAAAATTAACAACTTTACGTAACCCATGTTTGCAGAGAAATATAATATTCTATTTATCAACATTTGGTATTTATACTATTACATTATCTAACAGGAAACTAAATGTTATTTTGGATACAATAGTAAATTAGATTACAGTTCGTATTTAACATTGTTTATACTTAATTAATCCTTTTTGTAAAACCTGATAACGTATTTTGTATAGTCTGAAACATAATTTCACATACTATACGTAATGGAGTATATATAAAATACACTTATTCAGCTTGTATATGGTAGTTATTATCCGCGACTTCGTCAGTGTTAAATTATACTAAAGAAATTGACGTCACAGGACTCCTGCAGATATGAAACATGGAAATTATTTTGTATAAGTTATAAGCAGAAAAGAACAGATTACGACAAGAATCAGCTATGGCATAATGAAAAGATAAAGGATTACAAATTTGTTCCATAAAATGATTACTTTTTATTTATTTTATTACAGGAATATTATTCATTTTTATGAAATATAAAATACAAAAATTCAACTAGGCGCAGCAGACGCGATGTATTTGGCGGCATTTATCAAAGAATGCTACGTCGTCGGCGTGTACCGTGTATCACTAGTATAACGAATGGCCGACAGAACAGTTGGAATCTTATGTTTATATAAATAGGGTTGTAAATGTTTTTGAGAATTTCGTTAATAGTGCAAAGTTCGTGTTTTGCGTCGCTACGCCAATAATCCGGTTTACCCTCCGCCTATAGATGTTTCACATCAAAAACTTTATATATACTCATAGACAAAAAATAGAATATCTAAAAAAATATGTTCAATAAAAAAAATGTCTACACAACAAAAATAATATTAGCAATAAAAACAAACTCATACATATTATTATCAATGCGATGGCATTGTTTATTAGTCCTGAGAATAAATTAAGTTAGTTACCATATGGGACCAATTTCCAGCAATACGCCGCGAAAAAGTCGGACGAGGGCGTCGCAGAGATGCAGACTTTTTGCTTCAGATGCCTCCTTAACATACCTTTAAGTGGCGGACATCGGTAGATGAAGTCTCGTGTGGTAAGAGCGCCGCTTTAGCCCTCACTCCATGTGAAGAGCCTAGGAAGAGTTCTTCCTGAGAGGTGGGTCACCGTTTCTTCAATCCACGGGTGATCCAAACGTGTGGCCAGGGCAGTGGAGTTTGCTAGTCGTCACTCCGCATCCTGGTCCACTTTCGCGCTAAGTGGCCGATGGGCTTTTAGTCAGTAGGAGTCCGACATAACCCTCACAATGCCCTCCGGCAGTACGATTGTATCCTATGTAGGATTCTCTCCTCTATAAAAAAAGATTAGTTACCATTTGAACCATATCTATTTCATGTAATCCGGTCGGTGGGCAACTTAGCCGGGTGTTTGTTACTTTTGAGAACTTTATTAAACGATTTCGCAAAGTGATCTAATCAAGTGCCACATCTTTGAATATAGCACACACCAAAAGTTTAAGGAAATTAAGCAAATCATTCATAGTAATTATTTATATGAAAGGTTAAAGGTACGAGATAAAAGAATTACCAACATCTAAGACAACATAAGTAAATACAACACTAGTGCTAATTAATACAATTGCTAAGCCAAATAATAAATCAAATGCTTAGCTATTTAAAATCTAAAATTGTTAACAAACGTACAAAATACATTGAAAGCACGCCATATATAAAATAAAGAACGTATTCAAAACGCAATTCATGTGGATAAATAACTCGCAGAGTGAAATGGGAAAAAATAATGGAGGGAATATGCAATTATCCCTTTTCATATTCTGCTATTTACACCAATATGCGTACGAGGGAGTAGAAAATAATACAATCTACTTTATGTTATGTTAGTCAAAGCTTTTATTTTATAACAGCAAACTCGGTGTTAGAATTAAAATTTTAATCTTATTGTATCATTATACAGGTACACTCATTGCTCAGTAAAAGAATACAGGATCATGTGTATTTTACTACGTTTTTATTATGTCGGTTAGGGTGGAATTTATGTAACTGTTTTTAACTTACTTTCTGATAAGTTAATTGAAATTTTGAACAGCATTACATTATTTATAGAAAGATATCGTTTTTTATTTCAAATATGTTTCGGTAAAACAATACGTATTATCTTCAGCATTTCGGATCGGAGCACAACAGTGTCACAGCAAGCTTTTATTTTCAAGAAGATATAGAAATTTTGTAATATATCGCCTAACTAGCTCAACCTCGTAAATCTTTTTGCCTGTTCTAAATATAGCCATAATATCGAAATTAAAGAGTTTAACACAAAACAAAACAAATATTATTATAGATATTTTAAATTTTCATTTATGTATCTTTAAGTTGTCTCCATGTTATACATATAATATAACAGGCTGTTACCCGCGGCTTCGCACGCGTTTTATGAATATATTAATTGGATTTAAAATTGTTATTCGATGTGTAAATAACAATAATACTCTTTCAAAAACATTTGTAAGTATGACACGCACATCATCTAGTGTAACATGTATACTATATACGTGAATACTAATAGTGTATCGAATGTCATGGGATATATCATAAGCCACATAGCTGGAACTTTAAACTGCTATCTATGTATCACCCTCAGTGCTCACTTACGCTATATAAGAAAGTAATGAAAATATTATGTTATACATTATTGAACAATATATGTTAAATCTTTTTTTATATAGATATAATATGTCCATTTTGTTGATATAATCTAGTTATTAATATACCATGCTATAATTTAAATCACATATAAACATATGACTTTTAATTATATTTAATCTTGGAGTCCAGTACAATGTACGTTACACGCGCATGTTTACAGTGAACAACATATTTTTGGTCAATTTCACACATACGAATGCACGGATAACAGTTCATCACAACATAGTGTCAACAAAGTCGTGTTCCGCGTCTGTCTATATATCTGTTCGGGATAAGACCAAAAATGTATCTTCATGCTGTTTTTATCAATATATAAAATGATTCTTGGGCACGGTTTAGGTATAGTTTATCTTATTATCAGGGCGGGTATCGTCTGCTGAATCCGCTCGCTTAAAATAAAACAGCAGAAACTTTCAAATCGGACCGGTAGTTCTTAAGATTAGCGCGTTCAACCAAACAAACTCTTCAGCTTTATAATATTAATATAGATACATGTTTACACCCGCTTCTCTATTCTATACAGTTGTATTCAGGGTGGACAAAAAGTTAGGCAAGGACTGTACCAATATGTATTGAGCCCGCAATTCTTTCGATATAAAAGGAAACCTTCATATCCACCAAGAATGTGTAATAGGGGCCGGTTTTGTTTATTTATCTAATCACATGCATAAATAAGATGTACACATAATAATTTCATAAACATAATAATACTGTTTTCACGACATATTTTGTAAAGATGATCGATTTTCACACGATTAACTTGTAACTACGCTTAAGCTATTACTTGATTATCTTGATATAGCTTAATATTCACAGTTTATATTCCACTTATATACAGCTTGATACTCAGCCAGGTGTATAACATCCATATGTATGAGAAGTTTAGTTAGCTTAGCTTATTAAGATTCAGCAATCACTATATTGCAGTGAAGGTAAGAGCGAACTCAAGCCGTGGTTTTGCCACTTTGCCGCCCTGAAGCAAATTGTCAGACTTCTGAGTGCCTTAACCATTTGCTCATAAAAATCCGGTGCAGCCGCAAAGAATCTTCTGTCGAACAATGTTAATTAGTTCCAATAAAAGTATACAACATGCAGTCCATAGTTTAAGAGACTGTTGCTCAATAACTTACGACCAAAAGAATAATTCAAAAATGAGATTTAAACAAATTTTATTAACTACATATATTTGCAGTTTTAAGCACGACATAGTCTAATAAGTTAGATATAATTTTACACGTATGAGTAATTTCACGGCTACGTTGGGGAAAAGTGTGGAAGGCACACACGTAGTCATAAACCGTGGGAATGAAAATGAAACCATATCCCGAACGCAATTCCTTTGGGAGTTACGCACCTACGCTACCCCTAAAAGGATTTTATTATTATAAGGGACTACCAATATTCGACTCGGTTATACTTCACTTATGTCGGTGTTAAAGTATAAACCAATAGGATTAGTAAAGGTTAAATGGGGATCCCTCGCTTAATTATTACCGTAAAAAGGTATGCAGTATATTATTTTGTTTATATTCAGTAGATCCCTGTGTTCATAATATTATCTAATAATTTCTCGAAAATAACTTCATAGCTGTTCTTCGGAATTTCAAATTTAATTACTTCTAGCCGTCTTGTGCAGATCGCCTCTCTATCAATTCGAGGAGCGTCTCAAACTCCAATACGTTTACTAAGACGAGTTCATAACTCAAGAACTATCTATTTTCTAGAACTCTAACGGTTGAGTTAAGAAAGTATGACGGGTATGTTTATTTTATTAATAACTTATAGAATTTGTTTAAGTTTTCTTTGTAAGTGAATCATACTGTAGGTGGTATAGCCAAGCTGAAGCTACTACTGGGTTCAGCATGATTGGATCGACTCGTCCGGGGTAGTACCACGGCTATCACCCACTCACTGAAAACCGACGTGAAGTAACATTGCTTGCATTGTTGCGTTTCGTTCGATCAGTGAGAGCGCTGGAGGCCGATGCCTCTCTCGCACTCCTCATTCCCCCTCTCTGTCGTCTTTCCTCAAACACAGGCTGGCAACGTACTTGCGTCTCCTCTGGTGTTGCTAGTGTCTACGGACGGTGGTGATAACTTAACGTCAGATGCCCCGCCAGTTCATTTGCCTCCTATGATATAAGAAAGCTATACTAGCCTTATCTATGAGGTTATTACAATGTATGCTTTTTTTTTTGTAAGTAGTTTTGAAGGTACCACAAGCCAGTCACACCCTTTATAACAATAGTCTTTTAAGAAAAAAAAATGATTATACAATTTTCAAACATTTCTAAAGAGTTATTACACTCAGAAATTCTGAGTTTTATTTTAGCCAGTGACGGAATATCTTAAGGATGCAAACTACAACAAAGTTTATTTTATTTTTATATGAGTAACTTCTATACAGTGTAACAATAGTTTAAAAGTTGGCAGGAGTTTCCGATTTCTAAATTAACTACATTTCTTTGCAATGTGATTATATCTCGTTTGTAATAAATAATGGTATACAAAACATCAAAACCTGACACCATATCCGTACCGTTGCGTTGCGGGCAATGAACAATTTACGAAAAAAAAATCCGTTCTATTTAATGGAATTTATAAACCAACTTCGCATGAGTACAGACATATTTTTCTGACATTTTTTTCCATAAAAATCATTGTGTAGGACGGGCCACACGTAATTGGGCCGTCGTCAAATAACGTCCCTCGGGTTGACCGCGACCCTCAGAACAAAACTCATTCGACATGTACATAAACATAACAATAAATTAGTTACTTTTTTCTCCAGAATAAATATAATGCAAATAATACTGTCATAATTGCATTTTTTTATGTCTTGGGAGGCAGACGAACTTATGGGTCACCCGAGGTTAAGTAATCACCACCGTCCATAGACACCAGCAACACCAGAGGAGTTGCAAGTGCGTTGTCAGCCTGTGTTGTTGGGGAAGGAGGGAGTTAAGGGAGAAAGTGGAGGTGGGCCTCTTGTGCTCTCACTAACCGAACGAAACGCAACAATGCAAGCACTGTTACTTTACGTCGGTTTTCTGTGAGAGGGTGGTACTAGCCTGGACCAGCCGACCTATTCATGCTGAAACCAGTTATAGCTTCAGCGTGGCTCTACCACCAACAAAACTTTTTTGTATTTTTATTAAACATTCAAGGAAAGTGAAGACTCCATTAAAATAAATAATTATTTGAAAACTTTTTAAACCTTAAACATGTAATGACATAAGAACTACGTTTTGAACAGCATGCAATCGCAGCATTTCGAATCGACCACCTGGTAGAGAATTTTCGACATTTATGTCGAATAATCCAACGATTAATATTCGAATCAATATCCAAAACAAACACACAAATCTAGAGAAATCGGCGCGTAAACTCTGCGAGGTTTTGTCAGAATACTTACCCGATATTGTTTCCTTATAAAGTTTCCCACGGTGTTAAGAATCCATTGTTGAGAGTTGCCACAAGTACGATATTGTTATAAAATGAAGAAAAAAAAACACGGAACAGTCTCTTCCAGGTTCATTTATTTTAAAGACTTTAAAAAAACGTAATCGATTGTCTGGTAGAAGACCCGAGGTCGAAACCGAATTGTGTAAGATGATTTCTAGTTTATTTAACATTTACACACGAATCTTATGTGATAAAATAAATTGCGTAAAATAATCAAATTAATTAAACCTCCTTTCGTGATTCTGTGTAAAGGATCAAGCTATGTATTTCATAGAAGCAATACCATTAAAATATAATTAAAACAATAATTCACCATCAGTAATAGCCATGAAATTTGCGTCTTAGATATAAATGTAGCTTACTACATTTAGTTAAAGGAATACATCGTTATAAAACCATAAAACCAAACAAATTCCAGCAACCATATTTAATTCCCTTTCCCAAATTAGCCTATTAATATCCGGTGTATATAACCTCGTAAATTAGATTTTTAATGGATATATATGTATTGGAGTTTAAAACAAATGAAATCTTAAGAAGTTATTTTTATGTCATAGCAGGCAAAGGAACACCTGGGTCACCTGCTGTTAAGTGATCACCACCGTCCATAGACATTTGCAACACCAGGGAAGTCGCGAGTGCATTGCCAACGTGTGTTGTTGGGGGGGAGAGAGGGTAGGAATAGAAGAGGAGAGAGGGAAGGTGAAAGAGGTGGCCTTCCGGCGCTTTCACTGACCGAACGAAACGCAATAATACAAGCACTGTTACTTCACGTCGGTTTTCTGTGAGAGGGTGGTACTACCCCGAGTGAGCCGATCTATTCATGCTGAAACCAGTAATAGTTTCAGCGTGGCTCTACCACCTACAAAAAGATGAAAGATATGTATTTAATTGTAATTGTGGGCGCCCAGTGGTCAACATTCGACCATAGTTAATTGATTTTGTAAAGTTTGAACTTTATTAGAGTTCTTTTGTCAAAGGGTATACTTCTATAATCAAAGGTTTTCATCATGGCTACTCAGTTATTTGCCATTTGTCATGATCTTTAATTATATAAACATAAAAAAATCTATGTGTAAATGAAAATTGAAATTAATTATAAATTTGAAACAAATACCACGTGGT
Organism: Antheraea mylitta; assembly: GCA_014332785.1. Classification (NCBI taxonomy): domain Eukaryota; kingdom Metazoa; phylum Arthropoda; class Insecta; order Lepidoptera; family Saturniidae; genus Antheraea; species Antheraea mylitta. The sequence continues at coordinate 1,475,186 of JACEII010000010.1, forward strand.
AAAGGTATCCCAACCCATGACACAATTTTCAATTAATTTTACACGACACCATGGGTGGGTGGTATTTCTGGGTGATATTGAATTAAATGTAGTCTGTTCATTATGAGAAATAGTAATATGCCCAGTATCATCATTTGGAAAAGTAATGGATGCACAATACAATCAAATGGTGAATCCAAGACAAAGACGTTTTTAATACTACCATTAGCTTTTGAAAATAAATTTTTGTTGCTATATGAGGTTGAATTGCAACATTGTAACCGCGGAGGTCTAAGTCATGGATTACTTTTATGACCAAAATTCTTATTTTGATTGTACATAGTATTATTTGGTCCATTTTTTTAATCAATAATCATTTGAAGCGAGTTCACCATAAAAAATAATAAACATTACAATAATAGTTATGTGTTATAATATCATTGTTGAATGTAGGATGAAAAATGATAATTGGAACGTAAGAGTTTAAAAATACATATAGTCGAGCATAGCAACCTCCTTCGCAACCTTTTTTGAAGTTGTTGACGGCCCTGTCAAAATCTCTTTTTTATTTACATGTGTGTATATGTTGTGTAAAATTCAAGCAGTAGTGTGAGTAGTGCATATTTTAATTAATTTAATGTACTCTAATACATTTTATATAAAATAAACATTTCTGCACTTCTCCGTTATATAAACTTTAACTATGCCAAATTTCAAGTTCACCCGTTCACGGGAAATCGGTCAAAAAGGGTTACAAAGATTATGCTTCACGTATTAATATATAGATTTCTATATGTAAAAATATTTTGTGAAATATTAAGAAACGAATCCAAATTAGCTTTTATTAATTGGCCATAAAAGAAAAACAGGTAACAAACACAATTAAAAGTTACGCAGCCACTGGTTACGCAATAACAAATGCAGATTAACTAATTAATTGTTGCAAATAAACTTGTCGATTGCTACCGTATTAACGTACCGGTTTAAATTATTCACAAATTCCATTATAAATTTATTATGCAATTAATATTATATTAGTCGTATAAGATTTCCTAATGATCATTATTTTAACGATTAAAAGTATAAATATTTAGAACAAAGTCGATTTAAATTGGGAAAATGAGTGTTACCCAAAAAACTGATTTAGATAATTTAATCCGGTTTTTTAATTTTTTAGGTTTCGTTTGTAGGTTATCATCTCACAACAGAGTGTAATATAATGCATTCCAAACATTATCATATATTAGGTTTTTTTAATGAACTATGCTATAAACATTCACGGTAATTGTGTCCAACTGAATCTAAAATAGTAGCACTCTACGTATTCAGCAATGATATTATAAAACTAATAAATATGATTGGTATTCAGTAACGAAATGGATTATAGCGATATTTGATATCTTCTTTTTTACCAACTTATCACAATGACTCTCTTTTGAGTTTTAGCGTTTCGGGACAATTAAATGTTTAACTAAGGTTCTCTTTGTTGTCTGTTAGTATTTGTTTGATAGTATTATATGTATGTTAAATAAGATCGCGAAGTATAGAATACTGCGAGTGTCTAATCTTTCACCTGGTATACCTATGTATAACGAACTAAATATATTTTAGTGCGTAGTCCCGTGAAGCTGTGAATATCTGTCAGGCCAATAGTGTAGTCAGTTCGAAAAAAAATACTTTGATGCTCAACCCCAAAACCACTAGACCTATTATATATATAAGTATGACCATTCAATGCAGAATTTTTCACAGATTACTCTAAGCTAATATTTTTTTGGATTCAATTGACTCTTAGTAATTAATTTCTTTAATACTAAACCAAGCGGGCAGTAATCAGCTATTTGATAAAAAATCCAAAGAATATAACAATTTACTTTACATAAAATTGTCTATACATCTATAACAGTTATTTACAACTTTTAATTGAACCAGAATTTAATACATAATATGTTATCGTATGAGAAAAGCAGTTACGAATTGAACTATTCAGTTCACTTTTTCACTTCATATGAACGTTTTCTTCTACCTGTATTAAAATATCTGTTTTAGTCACACAAAGACTCACTGTAATTAGATTGTTTACCTTATACTGAAACCCTTAAGGCTTGAAACCAGGAAGAGCAATATTCAAACAAAGTTTCAAACTCGAAAGACCACTACAAAGCAAAATAAAGGGTTAATTCCGACTAACGCGTTAAGTTTTGAGGTTGGTTACTCGACGGTATTTATACTAATATCGTATTTAAAGCTCGAATAGCCTAGTTCCTACTAAGATGCTTGTAATAACGTATAGTCTGATATACATTTTAATAAGATCATTTTCTAAAGTAAACAATAAAAATACATTAGTTTATAGGATTATAGCGTTTAACTATAATCTTGTGTGATTTTAAACAAAGATGTGATCTAAAAATGTAAATATGTTAAACGTAGAGGGGTTCTAGCTCTCAAATGCAGCTGCCGGAACACCTATAGATACTTTTATTTTCGTACTGACTTCGCTATTGACTTAGCAAGGTCTTAACAGCTTCACCGGACTACTAACGCGAGCGCATAAGGCACCCAGCCGATTTTATTTGACAACTGGCTCAAGGGTGCACAGCACACCTTGGCTTAGACTGTTACCTGGTACACGCGATTCGCGACCTATCTGAGCTAAGCTAACTATTTATATATATATACATACATATATATATATACATATATATGTATGTATATATGAGTTTTTGAAACATATATGTGTATCAAGTATACATACCTCAACAACTCTTATATATATTTAGTTTCAAATAATTTTCTAAACTATTTCAGTTTGATAAGGTAAAAAAATAAAACCTTCCCACTTTCATGTGTAAGCGTGTATGCGTGCATGTATGTGGAGGTGGTATGTGTAATATTGTTGCAGTGATGTAAGTAATTTTGTGTCACTGTATCGCGCGAGCAGCGCACTCAAGGGCTCCACGCCGAAGGAACTGATCTAGGCTTGAGTCGCTGCCAAGAGGGGCCTATAGCTACTCGGTGACAGATTTTCAACCTAAATCATTACGTAATATAAAACAAATTCCTCTGCCACATCTGTATATCTATTCGTCATGCGGTTTTCACCAGTAGATAAAGTATTTCACGAAGAAGTAAACCTTCCTATACAATTTGTCAAGGCTTATTATTATCAGGGCGGGACGTCGTCTGCCGGGCTCGCTATTTACAATAAATATTTAATGATTATGACTTAACGAGTTATAAAACTCCAACAATATTCAGCCAACAATACTTTCTTATTTCGAAACAATAAAACTATTCTAATATTGAGTTAACGAAATTAATTAAATTACCTACAAACGTAACAATTAAATTTTCATTGAAAATACATCTTTTAAGACCTATAAACCTGAGTGACCTATGACCTATCTCTGAGATTCGGGGCGACAGGTGGGATAGACTACTGGAGGGTCTCCAGCCATCTCACCTGTCGTACTGGATTCTCGCGCGAACCATAAAATCAGATTTGGTCACTCCAATGCCTCCTCTCGACAGAGGCTCCGGGTTGCCTCCCGCGTTCGATAGCAGAGATAAAGCGGAATGTCTTGCCGCGAGCCTAGAGAAACAGTGTTCGCCTAACACTGATAACACTGACCCTTCCCATATCGGTTTAATCGAATCAGCTGCGGAGCATGCACTCGCGTCTCCTCCGGCAGATACCCTAACCTCGATCACTTTCGATTAAGTTTTAGCCGCTATCAAGCTTCTCAAGCCTAGGAAGTCCCCAGGTCCCGATGGGATCAGGAACGAGGTTCTGAAACTCCTTTTTTAAAGTGGACGGTGAACTGTCATCGCACCATCCGATACGCTCAGGTGTGCCACACGGCTCCATACTCACGCCTACGCTCTTTAATCTGTTCATCAGTGACCTACCTCGGCCTCGGGGGTTCGAGGTAGGTTGTTACGCTGACGATACCGTTATTTACACTTCCGGCTGGCGGTCGGACTTTCTTAGGAAGCGCATCGAAAAAGCCGTTCGTACTCTCGGTGAATGGTTTCGTCGATGGCGCATAGAAGTTAATCTCGATAAGAGTGCCGCAATACTCTTCGATCCCACGAAACGCGTAAATAACTTTGAGCCCATCAGGCTATACGGAATCGATATCCCTTGGGTCGAAGAGGTCAAATATCTCGGTGTTACATTAGATAGACATTTAAAGTTCAATTCACATATAGACAGAATGCGAAACAAAGCCGCTATGGTCTTGGGTCGCCTCCATCCATTGCTTTGTCATAAGAGTAGGATGCCCCTCAGACACAAGCTCACTTTGTATAAGACGTGTATCCGTCCCGTGATGACATATAGCTGCCCCGTTTTTGCGCATATGTCCAACGATAACTTTGATAAGCTGCAGGTTCTCCAAATCGTGTTTTACGTAAAGTGACCGGTGCCCCGTGGTACATCCGGAGAGTCGATCTCCACAGAGACCTAGAGATCCCTTCTATCTGGGCGTACGTAAAATCACTCACGACTAGCTATTTTGAAAAAGCCGCGAATCATCCCAGTCCGTTAGTGGTATCCGCCGCACAATACGAATCCGTACCGAACGCTGCGCGTTATAAAAGACGTTCGCGACACATTTTTACCGACCCTCCCGATTCAATCACGTCAGCGAACGATCAGTACCAGCATGTCCCTCGAAACAGAGCGTGTTCACGCCCACGCCCGCGTAACCGCAGATCACGCCGCCGTGGTCTGGGGGTTAATTTCGCTCCCGCACACCCGATTAGGCCTCCCACGGCAGCGGCTCAAGCCTAGGTTCGATCCCTCGGTAGGGAGCCCTTGAGTACGTTGCTTGCGCGATACGGTGACACACAAATATACATCACCGCTACAACACTACACGATCACCCCCACACACGTGCACGCATACACGCTTACACATGAAAGTGGAAGGGTTTACTTTTTTTTCCCTTATCGAACTGAAAAACTCTCAATTTTCCGATAATAAATATATGGAGGAGTTGTTGAGGCGTGTATGCTTGGTACACATATACGTTTCAACAACTCATATATATATGAATAGTTAGCTAGGTTAGCTAAGATAGGTCGCGATTTTGCATGCAACAGGCAACAGCCAAGCCGAGGTGTGCCGTGCACCCTTGAGCTTGTTGCCTAAATAAAATCGACTGAGTGCCTTAAGCGCTCGCCTTAGTAGTCCGGTGAAGCTGTTAAGACCTTGCTGGGTCAATAGCGTAGTCACTTCGAAAAAAAAAAACATACGGCACCAATTATAGGACTCCCATATTAACGTGCATTGTTAAAGATAACATATTCAGTAGCGACTCGCTTCTGTCTCATTTCAATTTTTTTCTGTGTCTAATTAAAATATGTACGGAATTTCATTGTACTATATATTTTAAAGCCCACTTGATGTTTATGACTGGTCATCACAAAAATCTTATTCATGAAAGTGTATACTATTTTTACCAGACGATAATGCTAAATATCCATTAAAATAATACAAAGAAAAAAAAAAAAACAATTTCAGTTATTAAAATAAAAAACTTTCAATGTGAAATTTTGCAAATAATCGTTTCTCCCTTTTCCAAACATTATCAAAGTCCAAGGATTCGATATTATTCTATGTGTTAATTGTAACAGAGAACATATTTTGTTATAACCCTTACCGAAAATAAACAAACTTTGCGAATATCATTTGTTATCGTTCGACGTATAATAAAAGTTCATCGTCTGCGCAGACTCTAAATCGGAGAATGACTCGTTTCAACCTGGATGACGCCATTACCTCTTTATGCAGCGGGGAAAGTACCACATTCCTGAGTTATTTATATAGACATTCGAAACCATGACTACATTGCTTTATACCCACTAGCTGAGACCCACGTCCTTGTTGTATTGAGTTATCTTGTTATAATATTATCTTAGGAACATATCTTATAAAGAGATGAAAAAGTACCTAGACCCACAATGTTTGTTCATTTCTCTACGGTAAAAGAACACACATCGCGTATAGTTTAAAAAATCCTTAGTTTTCAATTTAATTGTTCAGTTGGTGATACTCTTTTAAGCTTCTTAGAAGTAGAATAAAGAACAGTAGTTTTTGAGTGATGCAATCACAACGGCAGACCTCTATCATGCTATTTATACAAAGATTTTGTAATTGTTTGTTCTTAGAACATCGTTTCTGTCAACATACAGAATGTTAAATAAAATAATAACGCACTAGTTATTTGAGGCTCAAAATAAAGTACATAATATTTAACTAAATAAATAATACACAGTACAGAAATATTAGTATACTACTAACTAATTACAGCCCGAAAATTTATATCATTAAATTGATCATTATTAACAATCATAGTTTGTTTATCCACAATAATCAATTATTGTCGAGTTCAGTTAAATGAATTTCCACATTAATATATTTATCATTCGATATTTTGTGTAATGGTAACATAACACCTAATTTTTGGTCACAAAATGGCACCAATAAATCGTATTAGAGATAATAAACTTAAAGAGAAAGTTAACAAATCTATTGTTAGAGCTTTGTCAAAAAATGATGACTGAAATAATTGAAAAAAGATTGAAGATATTGTTTTACATGTAAGAGTACCTTGTTGGGGCCAAAGCTAAATAAAGCTTATTTGATTTCATGTTGAAATTTTATAAACATGTCTCGTTTCTAGGAAACAGCTATTCAATCTGAGAAATAGTAAATAGTTGGCCAAAAGAATACGGGAATATGCCATATTATTGAATGGTTTATTAAAAATGTTTTTTGACTGAAATTTGAAGTTTTATTTCACATAGGACTATTAACCTGACGGGGCCTTAATACTTTGTAAACATTCAATTGAATGTCGACAGTGAAAATGGTAGCTAACGCAACTATGTCAACTGCCAAAGCAGCCTAGCTTGAGTAGTTACTGTAACTAAGTCTATTGAATCATCGTAGTATTTGAGTTTTATAATTTCGTAATGTATCAAGATTTTTACCACTATATTTAATACAATTAAGTATTAAATTTAATTAAATATTTTCGTTATATTCATTCTGCTTAAATTCTGAGACTCTTGTAGAGTTTCACTTAAAATTATTTCTACTGTTTGTTACAGCTATGGTTTTTATATTTATTTTATTTGAACCATCATACGTTCGTGAAATTACATCGAGAATTTTTTTTATGTAGCCAATCAAGTATAGATTTGTTATTGTATCTTAGATTTATCTTGATATTTGGATAATCTTTGATAGTATTAAAAATAAACTTACAAAATATATACATAACTCTTTTTGGTTAATCATTCGCTTTACGCTTTTATTTCATAATATACGAGAATCGTGTATAGTTAGATTTGTTTGGTTTACTGGTTTCAGCATGAATGGGTTGGCTCACCCGGGGAAGTACCGCCCTCTCACAGAAAACCGACGTGCAGTAACAGTGCTAGCATTGGTGCGTTTCGTTCGGTCAGTGAGAGCGCTGGAGGCCCACCTCTCTTCTTCGCTCCACCCCAACCACAGGCTGGCTAAGTTTGTTTGTTTGTATCACTACATTTCCTTATCGATAGTTAACTGTATGTTTAAATCCCAATGGTAGATATTCGCGACAATTTACACTTATGTAACTCTCTTGATAGCAAAATAACTACTTACTAAATGCACTAGAATTTAGAATATTTTTTTTAGAATGACACTTATTTTATATTAATCTATTTATATTTTAATTATCGTAATAAGATATTAAATAATATTTATACGTCGCTTGAGGTACAAATTTTGCAAAAATAATCAATACTCAGAATTTACCAGAGCCCATTATAATTCCAGAGTCAAACCAGTCCCAGGTAAGAATTTGTTATTATTATTTCTAATTCATTTCAATTTTATCTTTCGGAGCACGTCGTTGGGCGCACACACATACAGCCTCCATGTCTTTGTGTTGGTGAGCGTAGTCTCATTCTTACCTGCGCGTGCGGTGTTCCGTCTCGAAGAAAGCCTCAGTGCTGACCTGGCGGCCGTCACGACTGCACCGGCCCGCCGACAATGCGGCTGACTCTGTGACTCAAGTGTTGTGTATTTTGTGTTTAAGCACAGTGCCCGTGCGTTAACCCCAACCCTGATAGTGCCTAACCGGATTTTTGTAACACGGAACGCCCCGCGGCGTGCAAAAGGTGGGTCCCTCAAATTCGTATTTGCATTATCAGCGTTCAGCCGAGTGTTAATTTAAGGTAATGTGAAAGTTGTGACTATCGATCGGTGAGTTCGAGGAGTCAGCGGTGTTGACACACTTTTGGTTCAGGTGCGGTGGCTCGCAGATGGGCGCGCCCGCTCTGCCTCAGTAAAATGTTTACGAACAAATTCCAATCTAAAAGGGACCACTTTCAGTCAACTTTCTTCTTCTGAGACTTTTCACAGTGAACTTTTATGACGTGATTATGACTAACCTTCACGTTTCGTATGTTATAAGATTTGTTAACGGCTTTATAACCGGAAGAACGATAAATTAAAGCTCAACATATTATGACTATCCAACGGAAGACATCAACGCGCACCGGTATTTTAATATCTATTCTAAGATACAGTTTTGTGTTCTAACTGTAAAAAAATATATATTATTTAACATTTTATAAAGACAAATAAAAAAAAATAATAACTGGATATTTAGAGAAGTTATAACGTTAATAAAATTAAAATAATAATGACAGACCGTTAAAATTATTGCACATTTTCTAATTATTTGAAGTTTTATATCCAAGTAGAACTTTGACATTACTCAACTTAAGTGTTAACCTAAGTGTTAATAGTATCTCTCTGGGAAGATAGATATACGGAAAAATTAAAATTATTATACTATAAACAAGACAAGGCGAACGGGGACAGAATCGCGTAAAGCAACTGACGAGGCCGAACGTAACCGGTCCCGCTCTCCCCGCACTGCCACCCCCGTATACGGCTACCGATCTGCCTGAGTGCCTCCCATGCAGGTCGCATCACTATTTAATAGATTTTACTTATTATTAGAAACGCTACGGCGTGAGTTCCATAAAATTGCACGTATATCAAAAGGAGAAATATAATAGCTCAATTATATTTAGACACTAGTCTAAATCAATCTAAATTTTCTCCTAATTAACTTCATAGATTATATTACCACATTGTAAGACGATTAAGCGTCATATAAACCTTTCAATATATCGTGATATACTGCGGTAGTAAATGAACTACAAAGTATAATTCAGGATACATTGTAACCAAACGACTTTTAATAATAAAATTATTATACTACGAGATTACGGGAAAAAAATGTAACACCATGTTTAATTTTATAACAAAATTGTTTTCATTAAAATGAAGCTAATACTTTTAACTAATAACTTATATAGGGCAGTAAGGTTTTTAAAAAATACTATATTATTGAATAGGTCCCATGTAACATTTGTAGTAAGCCTTATTTAATACTATCGAGGAACTTTGAAACGTAGCGTGTTCGATCAGCGCAGATAACTCATTTTTATAATGAGCATAGTTCTCAATTCGGTATCTCTATGTTAATTATGGGTAATTGGTATTACCCGTAGTTCGCTAACGTTAATATAGATTTAACATACCTTGGGGAACAGTACTTTTTTAATGGAAGGTACTCTATGTCCTTCTCTATATCTCTGACAACTTGTATGCAAAGTATCATAAGAATCGGTTAAGCAGTTGAAGGATGACACCATAACAAACTCTCATTTAGTATGTTTAGTCTGGTTTATGTCTCCATATTTAATGTTTACAGTTATTTATAAGAAAAAATATACTGTCCATATGTGTTTAGAGTAAATAGTTAATTCTTGCATTATATTATGTTTTTACTTAGTGCTCTATGGTAGAGTGTATTATGTCTTAATTCCAATGTTTACTTAGTATTTCCCAATCTTATTTTTATACTCTTAGTTCATTTGGATTATTTTTTTTATATCATATGAAGCAAACGAACCGGTGGGTCACCTGATGTTAGGTGAACACCGCCGTCCATAGACACTAGCAACACCAGGGGAGTCGCAAGGGCGTTGCCAGCCTGTGCTTGGGGGAGTGATAGAGGTGGAAACAAGGAAAGGAGAGGTAGGCCTCCAGCGCTCTCACTGACCGAACGAAAAGCAACAATGCTAGCACTTTTACTTCACATCGGTTTTCTGTGAGAGGGTGGTACTACCCCGTGGCGATCCGACCCATTCATGCTGAAACCAGTAATAGCTTCAGTGTGGCTCTACCACCTGCAAAATTTTATGTTTTGAATTTGCATGCAGACTGTCTGATTTTAAATGGTCACTTCGGCATACGATTGTATGCATTTAATCTCAAAATGACCGTAATCTGTCCCAGTGTATATTTCCAATTACGTACACATATTTGAATCTGAAAATAAATTACCTTAATTCGAGGTTATTTTGCTAAGAAATGATAACATTATTTGAAACACATCCCATAGTCGACTGATTCGTTTAAACTTTTTGTACGTTTACTCGCATTTTAATCAAATTAGGTTGGTACTGACAATCGAATGTTCAACGCATTTTGATGAATAAATCATTTCGAGTACGAGAGAAATTCGTATCATTCGACCTATGAATACATATCCTGTTCGTGATAACATGCAAATTGTTATTCCACCGATATCAATAGAGAATTCTGGGAGCATGTATCTTTCCTTTAGAAATTACCATTAATGAAATAAAATAGTAACTGAACAAATGATCGTCAATTCTTTCAATATTTTTGAAAATATTAACTGAAACTTTTGATTTTTCCGTACTGTTGTTTCAAACATACATTTATATAAAATTTGTTTTGACAGTTATAAAAACAACACGAAAAGAATGAGCCTAATAATTTCTGCCGTCTTAAAGTGTTGCGTTAAGATACAAAGCATAAGTAATTATTTATTTATACCCGATAATCATTGGAACTATCACACAGATTTGCAAAAAAATATTTTTACATTTTATAGCATATTTCCTGTAGCAGGATTCATATTATCGAACGGAACGCTAAAGACTTTAGGAACTAAGCAATTATCATACAAATTGTAGGCTAGAATGTATGCTAGTCAAGAACGAAGTATTCCGTTTTTATCTAGTTTAAATATACCTACTCAGGAGGCTTCTTGAACTAACTGTTTGTAAGTGTATACAATCGGCGTCAGATCTTTTATTTTCCTCTATACTTTCTGAAAATAATAACTTGGTAAGCACTCAACCACATTCCGCTAAAATATAATGTATCTTTTGGGAGAATTAATATAAAGGGATATTAGTAGTGTAATGTGTACAGAAATATACATTTTCAGAATAAAAAAATCTCTTATTAGCGCCACTAGTAAATTGACATTGTGTATCGGGCAATTAAGAAAAGGAAACGTTCGATTTTATAGGTAATCTCTGCAGGATTTACCAACTAATAACGGATTTGGTTATACCCAATATAAGTAAATGTAATCTGCTCATATAAGCTGACCACTGTTCGTAATACATATTAAAAGACAAGGAAAGATTCGTAAATACCCAATCATAAGTTGAACGCAAGAAAAAACAGCAATGAAACCAGATTCTTTATTTTTTACCAACACGAACTATTATAATCAACTTCGATAAAGAAATAAAAAGAAACTAAAACATTACAAAAACTTTAACATACAAAAAAAGAAGAATTGTTTAGTATTTAATATACGATGACGAATTAATAGTAAAATTGCATTATACTATTAAATGTATTACCCAACGACAATATGAATAATTGCCCAATTATAACGTGCAAAATTGTTTCGTTCCCAAATGTTTCGATATTCTGTACGATTCAGGCATATATAATGGATTTAGAAAATTATTACGCCACACTAAAATTCTTTATCGTATATATTCCAATAACCATAGTTAGAAAATATAAAAAATAAAATATTGATTAAATGAAAAAATTAGCCATTTTTAAACGTTCAAATATTAAGTAATTGATTGAATATTTTCTTGTTGCCAATATCTATATTATGTGTATAAATACATGCACAGTAATAGATGTTAATAAATTCCTTTACTAGAAAAGTTTGAAGCATGAAGGGGCATGAATGTAGGAGTAGAGGAAGATCTAAAACCGTATGGATAGATGTTCTAACAAATTATACAGTTTGGATACTAAGATGACTTCTGACAGAGGAGAGTGGAGAGGAAAAGATGTTGTGCCGACCCTACAAAGGGGGGATAATGGTAAGAAGAAGATGGTGTATTTTTTTATAACTCAACTATTATATCACAACAATTGATAATAACAACAAAGATAAAATCTCCTAAATAAATTAAAAAAAGTAATAAACGTATTCGGAACCCCTGTGAGCTACACAACTTAATATAAACTTTTGTTTGTAAATATCGATGATCAATTTATTATTAAAATTTATCTCGATAATAACATAATTTAGGTTGATTAGATACCTGTATACGATTACATTTTAAAAGCATCGGTGAAAGTGTTACATCCGTAAGTATTATCAGTTAATTTTCACTATCCATTTGGTAACTACTGACCCGTATGGAAAGTGATTTGCGTTTAATACTAGAATGTGTTAATTGTTCGTAGGCAGTTAGCTTTATGATATAAACAGAACAAAGAATTTAACGTTCAAACACGCCTATGTAAAAATATATAACCGATAAGTTATTAAAATGTTATTCTATATTAATCTTTAATATAATATTATAAATGCGAATGTAATTTTATTTGTAACGCTTTCAGACTTTAAGTACCGGACATAGGGTACCTATAAAAGTACTGCTCCCGAGCGATAGGCCAAATCTAAATTAACGCGAGAGAAACCGCGACAAAAATCTAGAGTATATATTATTAGACGAAAATCAAACAGCTTAATATATATTTCCCTTCTATTTGTTAATCGATTTTCTTTTTTTAATAACAATTACTAAGTTATTAACTTTAGTATTATCAATAAAAAAAGTTTGAAATCTTTCAGTTTTATCCTTAATAATGACGAGATAAAGCTTTTATTTCTACGCCCTTATTAATCATACTTAATTCTCCTTTTGTCTACTAATCTATAATGTTTATACACTTTTTGACAAAAGATCTTTGTACCTAATAAATTTCAATAAAACTTTTAAAAAAAGAGTGACAGTCAATTTACAACCATTGAATGATCACTGATGTAAATAAACAAACGAAAACTTTAGATCAAAATAATGGATCTAAATATATATTAGAATATTGGTTGTGTAACTATAGAGCGATGTCTTAAAATTGTATCAAACAAGAATAATTATAAAGAAAACAACAATCCGACCTCAGTACCGATGAAACTATAATAATCATATTAATGAAACGGTTGTTAATTTCAGTATTGGTATGTATTTTTTTTTTTAATTATCCCTCTTCTATTTTTTTTTATCGTAGCACGGCAAAGTGACTACACTGTGCCTGATGATAAGCACAGTACAATCCAAAAACAATAGCGACCACCGAGTGACACACTATCCATCGCCGGTCGCCACTATCATGCCGGTGCAAAAAGTTGGATATGCACAGGCTGATCCCGAAACGCGACGTGCAGAAGCGAGTCACTATTACGAGCTTTTTCGCCATATACATGGTGGCTGCGACCCAGTTGAGCTGTAAAACCCTACCACCCCGCTTTCCCCATTGCCTCGTTCGTTATTCAGCAGGGTGCACCACGTGCAGGTGAGAGATGAGGTTGGCTTCGGTGTCTCAAGTTTTATGATGTTATACGACACCCCTTACACCCCATACTTCTTTTGGCGCATTAGGGGTAAATGATGAGAGTAAATTTTACGATGCGCGCGCACACCTTTGCGAAAAACAATATACCCTGAAGTTAGCTATAGTCAACATTTTGTTTCTTTGTTGTGTGTTTGTATTTTTTTGTATTAAAACTTTATATATATTAAGTACCTTTTTTCTATTGTTAGTATCGTTTTTTCTACAAACATAGAATAATGCGAAAGATAAAGGTTTTTAAAAGATTTTTATCTTGTTAAAGAAGTATAACTTCTAACGCGTGTACATAGTATACACACACTTTTTTTCAATCACAAACTTGTCACTCTAATAATGAAAAAGACACTAAAAAACTTTTATGTAAAGATACATAAAACTGTTTTAACCGCAAGGCAGGCGACGACGGTTAAAAATGTAAAAAATTACTAAAGATATTTAATATATATTTTATTATATTGTAAACATGTTGATAACAAATTTCCACCATTTTAACAAAATGATTTAAACACACATCTAATAAATTCATCAAACAGTATCTCCATATAAAACTTGCAATTTTAACGTATGCGGTGTAAGTTTTATTTGCGAAAGTTTTATATATTATTTCGTTATTTTTATCACAATTTTAATTAATGACAAATATCAACAAATTGGGCTAACTTCCGTAAGCGACTACTGGAAATGACAAACAATTAATTACCAGTGAATATTTGAATTTATTTAATTAATCCGTATTGTGATTACGGTTCCACAGTTTAACTTCTACGTGAGTTTCCTGCTTTTATCTAACTATAAGGTAATTTATTTTGGTATCACGCATACCCTTTAACTCAGGGAAACTTTCTATTCATTTAAGTAGATACAGAGAATCAAAGATCGCTATCTGAAGTAATATCCTGATACCTATTTCGGTATCATTTCAATTGGGGTGTAAGGGGTGTCGAATAACATCATAAAACTTGAGACACCGAAGCCAACCTCACTTGCATGTGGTGCACCCTGCTGAATAACGAACGAGGTAATGGCAAAAGCGGAGTGGTAGGGTTCTACAGCCCGACTGGGTCGCAACCACCATGTATATGGCGAAAAAGCCCGTAATAGTGACTCGCTTCTTCTCTCGTCGCGTTTCGGGATCAGCCTGTGCATATCCAGCTTTTTGCAGGCCGGCATGACAGTGGCGACCGGCGATGGATAGTGTGTCACTCGGTGGTCGCTATTGTTTTTGGATTGTACTGTGCTTATCACCAGGCACAGTGCAGTCATTTTGCCGTGCTACGATAAAAAAATAATGCTTTTTAGATTAAATAATGTGGTAATTCGATATAAAAATTACATAAAAAAGTGTATGTGTACTTTTATGTACACGCGTTAGAAATTATACTTCTTTGGCGTAACAAGATAAAAACCTTTTCAAAGTTTTTTTTTCGAACTGATTGTGCTATTGGCCTTGCAAGACCTTTACAGCTTTACCGGACTACAACCTCTTTTCAAAGATTTTATGTTTCGATTTATTCTACGTTTGTAGAAAAAACGACACTAACAATAGAAAAAAGGTATTTAATACATTGAAAGTTTTAATACAAAGAAATACAAACAACAATTACAAAGAAACAAATTATTGACTATAGCTAACTTCAGGGTATCGGTTTTTCGTGACGATGTGTGCGCGCATCGTAAAAATTTACTCTCATCAATTTTCCTAATGCGCCAGACAAAGTATAACTTCAAAATCTTGTTCAAAAAAAAATGAATGATGTTGTTTTCTAGAAACTCGTTCAATAAATATTTCAATAAACCATTACCGATTAAAATTATACGGTGATTAATACTTGATTAGTATACAAGTGTAAAGGTCTCGTCACTCCCACAGTCCTGGATATTATGACTCAATTGATATCTTATATAACAAAATCCAATACCGTAATGATATATGTTTGGTTATAAGCAACGGTTACCATTCCGTTAGTGGTAAGCGGGTCAGATACGTCGCGTGCGCACACTTTCAACACAAGCCTGTTAGTACGCGACCTGAAATGCCCGAATACCTTCGGAATAGAGGAGATAGAGGCTTACTTAATTTCTCAAATACTTACCTACACATTTTTTTTGGTTGATTTAAGGAGAGTACAAAAATATAAGTAGTATATATATAACAGAAGACAAAACCTCAGAATAATAATTTGCCGATGAAACAAATAATTTTCATGTTCGGTGTTTGTGCTCTATCCATAAAATGTTGCATACCGTAATAATTTGTGTCCCTACGTTTTATCTATAATATAAAAATAAATCGCTAAACGTGTTGCTAAGTGCCTATCTCGAGAACAGCTGAACCGATTTCACTTTTTTTTTTCATACTGTCAGAAGGTTCTTATGCAGAAAAAAAACATATATTTTAATATACTTTATGGGAAACGGAGTTCGCGAGCACTGCTTGTTTACACATTAAAAATAAATAGCAAATTGGTTATAAATGTATGAATATAACATTTGAATTCAAGTAGATATTTGTCCTCAAAAACATTACTTTGAGTCAGTAATGAGTCTACAAAGTTCTTAAATTATATTGGAATTACATAACTACAGGATTTTGTCAGAATTAGACGTTATAGTTAGAGCAGATTTTGATACACTAAATTTATTTCAAAAATACTTCATTCAATCTTTGAATTTTTATTCATCTATAGAGCGTTTCGGTTTTCTACGAACAAATTTCAATAACGTTATTGATTAATGCGACGTGTTCGCGATAATTTAACAAAAAGTGTGATAATACGGTCCATTGACACTGCTACCTACTTTGCCACACCACCAGTACTTGCGCCATTCGTCTTTGATCTAAATATAGTGTAAAAAAACCGAACACGCACATAGTTTTAAAATAGCATTGAACAAATCGTGCATAACGTAGAGAAAAAGAGCCTTGACTAATCTATTACTAGGAGCAAATCTTTGGGACAGTTTCATTTTTATTAAATTGTATCTACAGGGAACAGAAGCATAATTTCAGTGTGAGTTTTCACAGGTCCTGTGGCGCAACGGATAACGCGTCTGACTACGGATCAGAAGATTCCAGGTTCGAATCCTGGCAGGATCGACCTTATCTTTTTGTCTTTTTATTATCAAAATAATAATGAATACATATAATTAGGATGTAAAGAAAATATATTTATGAATCTTTGGATTTTGTATTAATAAAACAGATCCGGATTGCTTCTTATGAATAAGACTACCCGTGCAACTCGAATAATTAGTAATAGAACACACCAGAGAGGAAAAATCTATTTTCCGTATTATTTACTTGAACAAAGACAGCTAATGAATTCAATTATCCACAGAATTCGCTCTACCGCACCCACTTCCGGCAATACAACATTACATCTAAGCGGATACGCCGCCGGTACATCCCTAAACTTTAACGTCAAAGATTAGTTACAAAGTGAAACTTACTTTTTATTAAAATTTCTTCATCAACAATCAAAATAATTCAGAGGGTCTTTTAAAATCCAGCAAATTTAAATTATACATTAAATCGACAATTTTTAGTGACGCTGATCAATTTATTTGAACACTTTAATTACAACTCGAATATCAGTTAAATTTATGTAATCAAAAAGTTTTCAAATTATACAAATTATCCAGAATATTAAAACCATTCACGATGTCAAAATATATTGAAATCACTACGATTCGTAGATTGTAGATTTCAGAATAAATCTCCGTATTTTCGGAGTAATGACCTAAATTAGAACATATAACTTTTGTTCATAGCTTATGCTAATTGTGTATAAGTTGTTCGGACGTCCTTGTTCTTTATGTCCATAATATAACACCTAATAGATTGTACCCAATGTCCTTTCTTTCTACTTTTAGATCTGCGTAATGGATACTGTAAATGTGTTCCTTTGAGTCAACACAATGTACAAAGTTAGTTATCACTGACATAAATTTCGGTAGAAGGATCTATAGAATTGTAAAGAATATATCACCTAATTTGCTTCCTTTAAAATCAAACACGCATTGCCCGAGTTTAACATCGCTGAGGACAATATGTTCGCAGTTGGTCTAAATACGCAAACTGTTAATTTACATATATTCTCACATTCAACGCACACTATTTAGGAGACGTAGAGGTATCTCTCTAACGGTTGTATTGACCAACCTGTTGCGAGCCACAGACCGATGCTCACAAACTCATATTTTATTAGCTTTCTCATTTTAGTGTGTTGATTTAATATTGATTAATTTATGACACACACCATTATAAAATTCAAATTTTATATGCTTAGTAAACATGGAAATTATATTTATTTGAATATACTTTTTTAGAAGTGAAACTTTTTTTAATATCTGTTATTTATCTAGTGATAAATAGAAACACGCTGTATTTAAAAGGAACGGGAGTTCAACCCGAGTGCTGTTATGTTTCTAACTTCTTCAACCATACATACGACTGTGTAAAATAACAAAATAATAATTCATTCGTTATGAGAAAGTACAAGAGACAAATTCGTTCAAGTTATCGTACGTTATATTACCAATTCATATAGCAATGAATATGTTCATTCGAACGGTATAAAATAGCAATGAAAAATAGCAGTGATTGTGTGTCATACTACTATTTTTCATTTTATATGAAAAACAAAGGTCATAGTGAAAAAATGTTTCATGTCTTATAAGTCTTCTCAGACAAATACTGAGAAATGATGGTTGTATTATTATAATTGTATGATTAAATGCAGTAAATAAATTATAATTCTTGAAATAAAAACTTTGTAAAATCAGAAATATATGTTTATTAATAATATATTTCTGTCTATTGTTAAATTTTAGGTAATCATGTCTTAAAAGGCTTCATAGACAAATACTGAGAAATGCTACTTGTATTATTACATTTTTATGATCAAATATAGTAAACAAATTATAATTCACATAAAGAAAATCTTAATATGTATGATGAAAATCAATATGTTATCGAACTTTCTAAAATCACAAATATATTTTTATTCATAATATATTTAAATCTGTTATTAAATTTTGAGCAATATAAATATCCAAAAATTCGGTTTTTTTTGTGTTACGTAAATCTACTTTGTACCTGTACATACATAATGAAATGCAAATAATCGTTTCCTCGAGAGATATCGAGACACCCTTCACACAACGTATCGGAACGCTGCGGAAAGCTTTGCTTCGTTAATAAAGCAAAGCTAAGCTTGCAGCTTGTGCACAAATCTGCCTGGATAATTAGTATTGTAATTCTGGTAATTACTTATTCTTATAATTAATACACATAAGTTTTTATATATTTTATATCTGATAACCATTATCGTGTATGAATTTATTACGTTATTTTCTCTACAATTCTTTAGGTGTGTTTACAATGATAAAATGTCAGTTTCTTTATATAATACATTTCTTATTTTAAAACATTTTCTAGCTAAAAATGAAGATTACTAATATATTACAACTTCCTACTTAAAACAAAATAACTTTTAGGATTTGATTGTATTCAGAATTATCTCAGTTTTGCGAGACGGGTTGTATCTACATTATAATCATAATTAATGGAATCCAGTAAGTGACTTATGCAACTTTTTTTCCGGTCTACCTTGAAGAAGGCTAAGGCTAATATATTTTTCAGTAAGATCTTGATGAATTTTAACATGTGAGTTGGCATTATCTATCCTAATATTATAAAGAGGTAAAGTTTGTGAGTTTGTGACGTTGTACGAAATAATCTCAGGAACAACTGGTCCGATTTAAAAATTCAAAGTTATATAGCCCATTTATCGAGGAAGGTATAGGTATCGTCATGCTAAGACCAATAGGAGCGGAACACTAATGAAGAATGTTTCAAAATCGTTTTTTTTTTCTTTTGAGAGCTTTCACTTCGTCTTAACGTTAGCTCACAAAATAACTATTCCACGCGGACATAGTCGGGAGCAGAGGCTAATATATTATAGTTAATTGTTTTTTTTTTTTAATTATAGTAAACAAAACGGTAACGGTCATTTTTTACTACTTTATAGGTTACAGAATTTAACCACAATCCTATATTTAATGATGAATGATGATGTTATTTAAGATAGTAAATACTCTAATGTTTAGAGTAGTTGCTAAGTAGTTAGTAGTTAAGTTAAGAGTAGAGTTTTAGAGTCTAAACACTGATAAGACTGGACCTGAAATGCAGATGCACAATACAGTAATAGGTGCTTGGTGACAGACTTTTAACTCGAGCGTGGTAGCTAAACAGGTGGACTTAGAGAAAGACCTTTTACTATGCTATTTATTGTTACAACGTAATATTTTCTTTCATTCGAAGCTTCAACTCAGTCGTAAGGTTTCAAACCTACGTAAATTGATGTCGTGTCCGACCACGCTATCAACTAAGCCTTCATCGCTGGTCGTCCTAAATGTGTGTGTATTTAAAACATGAAATAAACGTAAACATAATCCGTGTTATTAGCAAAAAGTAAATGCGTATAGAATACTTGCTTTAAAAAATTTGGGTACTTTCGTATTAAATGCACCGCGCTCGCCAAGGCAATTTCGTGTTATCCTTTTTCGCAAGTCTAACCTAACCTAACGAGCAAGATAAAATAGCAAGATGTCGAAAGAACCCAAACATTTCAAACAAAGAAAGCTAGTATCATACGTATTTAACTTTTTTTGTAATAACACTCAATAAGTTTATAAATAACCTTAAACACTCAGATAATAAACTCACATAAATGTACAAGGAAGAAGAGTGTACAGAATTTAAATTAAAATTATCAGTTCAACACATCTGAAGCGAGTTTTTTGTGGGTCAGACGAATCATCGCATACGTGCACAGTTTTTTGCAATATATAAACTGGTTATATTTCGCATCTGCATAGTATTGTAAAGGTAAGGAAATACGTACAAGCGTTAATACAAATAATTATATATAGGCATCCACAAACCCAACTCCCTTCACAAGCGACCTTGTCTGGTCGCCAACAGTCGTTCGCCTCGAAGGAATGCGACCATAGCGCTGCTTTGTTGACGAATGTATGGACAAATTCCTTGAAAGATTTTCTTGTACCGTACAAAGACAATTCTAGAATATACTTAGAAATATAATAATTCTAGAAATATACAATTATACGACCATATGCATAAATGAAATTAATCCATTCGTCATTAATAAGTTTCACTATATAATCATAATGTAATCCATACATTTGTCAAGGGTTTTTAGAGCCTTCGAAGTTGAGTTTAATAATAGCATTAACAATAAATAAATTATCGAAATGTGGCCGACCTCTCTCTAGAATGTTGTAATGTTGCCAAATGAAACCGGTCGAGTGGGAGTCGAAATAAAGCCTGTACCTAATTGTCGGCAATAAACGGCAAACATTGTGGTGCTTGATCACATAGACTATTAACTATATTATCTGCTATAAAGAAATTGCATTCTATATGGCATTTTAGAGACAACAGATTTAAAATAAAATTTTTTACAAAAAAAACTTGAACCGACTTCGATATCAAAAACTTATAAAGCACTGAAAAGTAAAAATTAAATATATTATTAAATTAATCAAATTAAATAAAATACATGAATTTTTGCGCTACCTAGAGATATACTGAAAGTCGGTGCCAACACCATTTGAAGAACCCATTCTCCGTTATCGGTGATTCAAATAAAATTGTTGAAATCGGTTTCAAGTACACGAAAATACGTAGACACGAACTGGGTGAAAATCAAATAAACGATATTTCCCCCCTGAGGGGTCGAATATTTTATTCAAATTTATATGGGACCACCTTTGAGTATAGCCGAATCAAACAAAAAAAGAATGATTAAAATCAGTTCATAATTGACGGAAATATTGATTAACATACATAAAAAAAAATACACACAACCGAACATAGAACCTCCTCCTTTTTCGAAGTCGGTTAAAAATACCACTGTTTTGCATTTTTATGAAAAATTGTCTTTTGTGTTCGATTTACTTGACATTTAATTTCCAGGAGATAAGAATTTCCTAGGGTATCGGTCATAACGTAGTTACAGACCGTTCAATTTCTTATATGAAATTTTCTTTAGCTAATTTACTGGTCAATTAATTTAAAGACCATGCAAAGTATTTCAATGGTTTCTCTAGTACCAACACGTACTAGTCATTCCGGCGCGATTACATCATAACGATCCAAAAAAAAAAATGAAACCTGTGTTGCTATGAATATTCTTATATAAATATCTACAGTAATATTTACAGCAACATAAGTAACCCAATCTAAATAATAACCTTAAATTACTCTGTCGTTACGACTTACCTACCCCTTATTTATAAGCTCTTAATTCGGTTGTGAAATAACATCGGTCTTGTATTTAGTTCAAAACCATTCCACATATGAATAAAATTGTTTTAGCAAATACTCTTTGACGTGGAATTCAATACGCTATACGGCGTACAAAGGTACTGCATGACAAAAATGAATTCATCATTGTTTTATATCCCCACATAGACACCAGTACATACACGTTACATGGAATATGAAATGCCAACCTCAAGACGTTATTGCATAAAGTTATTCTAAGACATGCCTCTACTTCAGTCATGTTTGATCTATACAGCCTTTAATCTGGTTTCGCCTAGGCTTATTTATGTGTATTGCTTCGGTTTGTAACACTGCCAATATTGGTTATGATAGAATGTATTATATAATAGTTATTGTGTCGATAGACTCTATAATGTCAATTATATGTTACTACTACTAACTTTTTCTTCTACTATATCCAACTATAAAATTTTAATCAACGGCTTATAATAAAGTACCTAGATGACCGACCTTAGCCCAGTTCTTTAAAAACATTTTTGAATTATAATAAACTGTTAGGTTTTTCTTACAAAATTAACATTGGTTTACCAAAAAAAAAATTAAAAAAAGATATCTCTTTTGCTGTCACTCTGATTTAAACTGGGGTTTGGCGGATTTACGAAGCAGTCAATTTCCATCTGAGTTTAATTTTTTTTTACGGCAGCGACGTAATTAACCTTTATATTTTAGCTATATTTTTTCATTACCTAAAAATTCAGATAAAAGTTTTCTATGAATAATATCTAGCTAGATCGATTTATCATCCACGAAACCTCCTACGTATTAAGTTTCACGAAAATTGCTGACGCCGTTTCCGAGATCCTGAATATATAACAATATAAAAATATACAAGAATTTCTCATTTAAAGGTATTAGATATCTTTATCAATCGACATACATATTTAGACTTAATCTCAACGAGATAAGACTCAAACAATGACCACCTAACCTCCACTAGCTGAAGAGGTACTTTAAGAAGAAGGTATATAATGAAACTATCTAAGTTAGGGAGACCGTCTCATATTGTGATTGTGATATTGATTGTTGGACAATTAAGAGCAGATCTCTTCTGCGATCTTTTAACTCAATCAAATTTGGCCCCTAACTATATTCGCAAATATAAGCATTAATTCATTCATCAGTTTGATATACGAGTTTTTGTTCTTAGAAAATATTATATATTCATAGAAATCTCTCCAGTATTAAAGTGTTTTACTGCGTTTACAATAAATCTGAGAACAATTATAGATTGAGTATTTTTTTTTCTTGTAGATAAACACATGGCGACTACTTGCATCTATTGGCAAATACATCGCAATCTATTAATTAATCCAATCGATTCATCACTCGTCGCAACTGTCATCCCAGTCTGCAAAACTAGCGGCAGCTAATTTCGAAACGCGACAAAATATACAATTTTAAGAATAAATAAGACAGATTTTGAAAAAAACGTGATTTACAATTTCACCAGAACTTTCATGATTGTCATAAATGTGATCAACATTTCGATAACAATTCTGAGAAATGCCCTAGTGTATCTTTGAAATCCGAGGTGTAATGCGAAGAAAATGGAACCTCCTTAAAAATATTCCCCTACTAATAAAAAGGAATTTTACAAAACGGTTTGTAAATTACAAAGTTCTGAGCTAACAGACAAAAAATACAACAAAATTGAGATTCTTTTCCTGTTAGAAGTCGTTTAAAACAGAGTCAATAAAACATATTGATGCAAAAAATTTGTGAATTTTTGTATTTGTGACAGTGTAGCAATCGGTTCCAAGAATTCAAAGTTCTGCAAAATCCAACAACAAGATAGTTGTGTGGAGATAAAATAAAATTAAAAACAGCAAAAGACATGAAGTTTAAATTGCTGACGTATTAACAATGCAATGTAGTTACAAAACAGATATCGTGAAATCGAATATTACCGAGGTGTTAGTTATCTTTTTTTTTATATTAAAGGAGGCAAACGAACTGGTGGGTCACGTGATGTTAAGTGGTCACCATCGTCCATAGACACTAGCGACATCAGGGACGTCGCAAGTGCGCTGCCAGCCTGTATATGGGAGAAGAAGGAGGGGAAGGAAAGGGAAAGAAGGAAAGAGGAAGGGACGTGGGCCTCCGGCTCTCTCACTGACTGAACGAAACACAACAATGCAAGCACTGTTATTTCAGTCGGTTATCTGTGAGAGGGGTGGTACTACCCCGGAGGAGCCGACCCATTCATGCTGAAACCAAAAATAACTTCAGCGGGGCTCTACCACCTTCAACCTTCTTTATCCGAACGGTTTATTTACAAGTACAATTTACACTAATTGTCTGTACATTGATATTACACAATTTAAATTTGTATTATACTAGCTATACTAGCTATGCTCTCGGCTCCACGAGTGTTGTTTGTATATTTATTACTGTTATAATTTGTTGTATTTACTATTTATTGTAGTAAATAATTCAGTAATAGAAAATGGATGGATTCTCCACATTCTGATACCTTAACATAAAATAAACAGGCCTTAGAGTGATCGCCTGAATGGTAAAAAAGTAACCACCCGATTAGGCCTCCCACGGCAGCGCCTCAAGCCTAGGTTCGATCCCTCGGTAGGGAGCCCTTGAGCGCGTTGCTTGCGCGATACGGTGACACACAAATATACATCATCGCTACAACACTACACGATCACCCCCACACACGTGCACGCCTACACGCTTACACATGAAAGTGGAAGAGTTTCCTTTTTTTCCCTTATCGAACTGAAAAACTCTCAAATTTCCGATAATAAATATATGGAGGAGTAGTTGAGGCGTATATGCTTGGTACACATATACGTTTCAACAACTCATACATATATGAATAGTTAGCTAGGTTAGCTAGGATAGGTAGCGATTTTGCATGCAACAGGCAACAGCCAAGCCGAGGTGTGTCGTGCACCCTTGAGCTGGTTGCCAGAATAAAATCAGCTGAGTGCCTTAAGCGCTCGCCTTAGTAGTCCGGTGAAGCTGTTAAGACCTTGCTGGGTCAACAGCGTAGTCATTTCGAAAATAAAAAAAAAAGTACAAAACTAAATGTGTTAAAAGGCCACCCAGTGTCGAGTTTATACGTAGATCCTTTTCATTAACTAACACTTAGGTATGACAGTTTAGACAATGATTATTAATTTCACATATAACAACATATTTATACACATACCTATATACCGTTTGGTAATGAAATAAAGAATATAGGTAAAAACGTAAAACATTATGTTTACTTTCACAAAAATTTTGTTGAGTGAATCAGCCTGAAGCGGTGACGCCAACCGTTTATAAAATATTTTAAAAGTATTCTGGTGCCTAAACCGTGTAGTGGATTTATTAACAGAATAAAAAAACACATTTACACGGTAAGGAAGCAGATAAATGGCTGTAGATATTTATTACATAGTACCTAAGGTATGACATAAAATTAATGTTAACAAAACTACGTAACTACTACTGCTCTATATAAATGCAATCATATTATCTGATATTATTTAATAAGTAACGTTTTAATAAATAATTTTGTTACTACTCGCAGATTTTGTTCTATTTTTCCTGATATTGGAAACATTTAGCCATCTTCGAACGGCTTTCGGCTTAACTTTATTAATATTTTGATTTCGAAACAAAGCTTTTTAAGCGTATCTTGCAGTAGTAGTTGATTGGTAGAAATCGTCGCATAAAGGAAAAGCGTTATACTCCTTTGTCTCTTTCCCTCCATACGACTTTTTTTTCTATATGTCTTTCTATTGTACATAAATGTGTATGTATGTGTGCGCATGTATCGATATTTGAGCAAACGGCCATCGGGCACTACCGGTCAATGATATATTTTTTTCGAAATGCAAACGCTGTTGACCTGGAAAGGTCTTTACAGCTTCACTGAACTACTGAGGCGAACGCTGAAGGTACTCAGCCGATTTGGGCTTGGGCTGTCGCCTCTTTTGTTCAAAAATCGCGACCTATCTAACCTAAGCTAAGCTATCTAGATATACGTATATAAATTATTGACATTGTAGTCCGGTGAAGCTGTTAAGACCTTGCTAGGTCAATAGCGTAGTCAGATCGAAAAAAAAGAGTTATTGAAACATGCAGGTGTACCAAGCATGCATGCCTCAACAACTCCTATATGTATTTTGTGTCAGAAAAATTCCTCTAAACTATTTAAGATGATGAGGATAGGATGCAACCAACAACAAGGTCTGTCGGTACACCGTGGGGTTTTAGTCCGTGCAAGTCGGACATAACCCATCCTCTCCTCCGGGAGGGTGGTTATACGTTAGGGATTTCCCCACGTTAAAATAGGAGAATGATATTATGAGTAAACAAGTAACCTTTTTATATATGACTAGCTGTGCCGACGACTTCCTCCGCGTGGAATCTCATGTAAAAACAGTGATTATTGAAGTCATCTAAATGTATTTAGCCCATTTACTCGTAATTAACTCGAGCCAACATTCAAATTACAATAACTTTTGATAGACTGGAACGATTTTAAATTTTTATAAAATTTAAATTTATGATTTTCTTGGTGAGGTTTTATTGTGAACTCAGCGCTTTAGCAGTGATACGTGTTCATACAAACAGACAGACAGACAGATAGACATTTCTAAAACTAATTGAAATGTATTCTATTACTTATTCCTAGTTATTTACCATCATCAAGTCTTAAAACTTATTTATCTTTGTTTGCGTGACTTAATATAAGTCTTTTGCATCTTTGCAAATTATAATAAAATCAAACAATCGTATAACTATCTCATCCACACTTATTACTAAACCAACGTTCAATCCACACAGCTTAGAACCTCGTAATTTTTATTTCGTAGTTGTTACTTAATTAATTTAATTAAACAAGTAACTTCAGCATAAAAGGTTACATAAAAATATTCACGGTGCGTTTAGAGATATTCAAATTAATTATGAGATTATTACAGCCATTTGCGTAACTGTTAGCGTTATACTGATTTCGCATTAAGGAAGTTAGAAATGATACGGTGCACGCATCTAAACCAACTATTTCAGAACTAATTGAATATCTCAGTACGATCGGCGTTCTAACTCGAGTTAAACAAATATTCTTACGTATGTTATGCCCGATAACACCACACTTAGCAGATACGCGACGTGACTACATTCGCAGTGTTCGTCTGTCGCTAAAAGGTTTTTTTTTTTTAAATATAGCCTCCTATAATCTATAAATCAACGATGACGTGTTGAAACATTTGAAAAATGTAGGGAGTGGCGGATATATGCACGGGGCTCAGATGAATGGTCGGTATGTAAATGTTTCATATTTCTCGACAGTTAAATATTAGACCTTAACTCTGACATATTCGTCAGATGTATACGAAATCCATGTATGATGAAAGTGAATTATTTTTGATACTTATAATACTGTGTCCCCGGTTTCGCACCAATTTATTAGTACATATATATATTACTATTTTTTTTTTTCAATGACTACATTTTTTTTCTTGCAATAAATAGTTGGTTAATAACAAAAAGATAATCTTTAAATACCTACACCTGCTAATTTTCATGGTGCTCTATTTATCGTTATAGAATGTTTTTTTTTTTATTTAGCACGGCAAAATGACTGCACTATGCCTGATGGTAAGCACAGTGCAATCCAAAAATAATAGCGACCACCGATTGACACACTATCCATCGCCGGTCGCCACTATCATGCCGGCCTGAAAAAAACTGGATATGCATAGGCTGATCCCGAAACGCGACACGCAGAAGCGAATCACTATTACGGGCTTTTTCGCCATATACATGGTGGTTGCGACCCAGTCGGCGGTAAAACCCTACCACCCCGCTTTCGACATTGCCTTGTTCGTTATTCAGCAGGGTGCACCACGTGCAGGTGAGGTTGGCTTGGGTGTCTCAAGTCTTATGATGTTATTTGACACCTCTTACACCCCAATGGTGATGTTTAGCGAAATGTACAGCAAAAAAACTTCTGCATTAAAAATAGTATGTCAACTTTCACAATTGTTGAGATCTATCAATCTCTTGTTTATACACTAGCATTTATTTTTTATACATATAAATTAGCTAAAGTCCTTCTGTTTCTCTACATTTAATTTCATATTTTACTATAAAAGGTATCTAAAGTATATAGTAATTCACTAAACAATCATACAATTTCATCTAAATCCATCCAGTAACCTTGGCGTGACCGATAGACAAACATACGAGCAAACGTACTTTATATATTCGATTGATTTATAAGGAATAAAGACGTTTAAGATTTTCCAAATCTTTAGATATTTCTGAACTTATAAGTCGCTTATTATTCCGCACAAACGCTGCTCGCTCTATCAGAATAATAAGTATTAGCACTGTATAGCTATTCGCTAAAGAAACTGACGATATCACCACAACACTCTCCAACGGTTATAGAATATAAAATACACTATTAAATTATAATAACGCAAGGTTTTACTTTGGCTCTGACTGAAAGAATCTTGATTTTTATTAATTTCACTTTATTTTCTTTAATATTACGACTATTACCTACGTGTCAGAGTAGAGTTGAGTTGAGTTTTAGACACGTAGAGAGATATGGTTATAAGTGATCTGATTATATAAGTTTCCCAGGTCTTTGGTTTAAAATCTAAAAGAAATTATAATTGATAACAAATCGAAAATATATCAAATAATATTTTTTCCCCGGTTATTGACAGTTCTATTCTACATATTTATACACTAACTAGCATTCGCTCGCAGCGTCGTTCACGTTAATGTACTCCAAGAGAGCTTTCTGACCTTATGACCTTTTCTGTACTCCTAATAACAGTGTATTCATAATATCATGATAGTAAAGGCAGGAAAGAGTGACAAACAAATTAACGAACAGACTCAAATTCGCATTTATAACGTTAGTTAGGCATATGATTTGTACATTAGTTGAGTTAATGCAAATATACCTGATGAATAGTTAAATACAGTATTCTAGGATATGACACTTCATCGTCACATTTAACATAAACAATAATAATATCAAAACAAATACTAATAAATAACAAAGAAAACCTAAGTTAAAGTTTCTTTAAAACTTTTTAAAGTATAGCTACAATCTTAGGTTCAATGACCGATGCCGAAATTTGCGAGGGCCGTCCCCGGGTAAATAACTTTCTATAATAAAACGGACAATAAACCCTTTTGTTTTGTTGATGGTTCGAAAAATTATCTTTTGTTACTTGGTCTTTCAGTTCAGCCAACGGTGGCCATTGACACTGTACTTTAACATAGACTAGTAGAAGTTGGAGTACAAGTTTTGTATTTTTCTAAATAAATAGGTCAAATATTAAACTCCAATTTTTTAAACTGGTTTAGAGATAGCATTGAGTGCCCAGTATCCTCCATAAATATTGCTACTGTCAAAACATTCAGCCTGAATATTAAGAATATTAACAGCTCAGAATATTGATTAATATAAAGTAATGTTTGATTAATTATTTTTTTTATATCAAAGGAGACAAACGAATTTGTGGATCACGTGATGGTAAGTGATCATCACCGTCCATAGACACTAACGACATCAGGGGAGTCGCAAGTGCGTTGCCAGCCTGTATATGGGAGAGGGGGGAGGGCAAGGAAAGGGAAAGGAGGAAAGAGGAAGGGAGGTGGGCCTCCGGCGCTCTTACTGACCGAACGAAACACAACAATGCAAGTACAGTTATTTCACGTCGGTTTTCTATGGTACTACTACGGACGAGCCGACCTTCATGCTGAAATTAGTAATAGCTTCAGCGCAGCTCTACTACCTACCCAAAATAAAATTATTATTATGTCATTTTACCTTACTTTTTACGTAGATGGTTTAAAAAAAATTGTTACGCGATTAATATTTCTCGCAGGCTCTTCACGATACTAAGAAATTTTGCTAATTATGACCCAGCTTCCTGAAACACGTTCATGTAACAAAGATATTCAACTACGTGTTCTCATTACAAACTGTTAAACGAATTAGACGATTTAAATAAATAATGTAACGATTTAACTTTCCAATTTGCAACATCAACGGTAAATGCACAATTACTATGCAATTGGTTACTGGGCTTGTGATCTGCTAATCAGGACTGCACATCATGTCCATAAATTATTTATACAATATGGGAAGTGTTCTCATACAAAATCTGAAAGACGAATTTATGAAAAAAAAATTACTAATTAAAAGTGATGAACTTTTACTTACTCTATTTTTCGCAAATATATTCATATGTAGTAACTAACTGAAATTCAAAATATATGCTTTATTACCGCTATCACTACACGTTGATACTCGTATATGTTCTTTATCTAATTTTGGTGGTACTTTAATGTTATGTACTTTTAAAATATTCGTAAATAAAATTCTTCGATAATTCCTTATGTATTGCTTTTATTCCTAAATTATGTTCTAAAATGGAAATGTATTATGTGATAAACTTAAAATATAATGGAGTTTTTGGCAGGACTTTAGTCTGTCATGCAGTGGATTTTATATTTTATTCATAAACTTATGTTATTTGACTCTATATTTTGTAAACTTAGTGGTGTTTTACGTAATATAGTTAGTTTCTTGTGCATAAGTGAAGTGAATGGAAAATAATACCATGGAGCATCAAATTCTGAGATGCTACAAAAACTTCCTGGAAGGTTCTAAGAAAGGATCCACCATCTTGTTAGAATATTGACTCACACGACGCAATATTGAAGTCATCGCACGACAGTTGTAATATTATTGACTACACGACAATGGCAGTAATAATCTGAAAGATTGGTTGCCAAAAATAAAGTTTATGTATATATTGACATCTAAGAGCAGTGCATTGGAATGTATCCGATCGAACGATCAGTACCAACCTGTCCCTCGAAACACGGTCTCCGGTCTCCGCGGTCTGGGGGTTAACTTCGCTCCCGCACGACCAATTAGGCCTCCCACGGCAGCGGCTCAAGCCTAGGTTCGATCCCTCGGTAGGGAGCCCTTGAGTGCGTTGCTTGCACGATACGGTGACACACCAATACATTACTGCTACAACACTACACGATTACCCCCACACACGTGTATGCCTACACGCTACACATTTTGGTGGAAGGGTTTACTTTTTTCCCTTATCGAACTGAAAAACTCTCAATTTCTCGATAAAAATATATGGAGGAGTTGTCGAGGCGTATATTCTTGGTATACAAGTACGTCTCGACAGCTCATACATATATGAATAGTTAGCTAGGTTTGCTAAGATCGGTCGCGATTTTGCATGCAACGGGCAACAGCCAAGCCGAGATGTGCCGTGCACCCTTGAGCTGGTTGCCAATATAAAATCGGCTGAGTGCCTTAAGCGCTCGCCTTAGTAATCCGGTGAAGCTGTAAAGGCCAAAAAAATAAAGGCCAATAGCGTAGTCAGTTCGAAAAAAAAATCCGATTTATCAAAACTTATTTATTAAATTCAAAATCAAAATAAAAAATATTAAATTAGAAATCGCTCGTATTCGCCCTCAATGTTGTTCCCGCGTTCAGTTCTTTTCAGTTACGTATTAACAACTAAATTGTAAGGTTTGAACAATATAAATTTGATTAAAATGTATATATATATATATATATATAGATGGCAATCATCTTCGTAACTTGTAAGTTAGAACTTGAAAATAGTTCCTAGTTATGGCTTCGTATTCATAACCTACGCGAGACTATATATGAATAGTTATTTATATGTTAGTTTAGAATGATGCAGATGAATCTTGTTTTTATAAAAAAGATAAATTTATCAATAAAACTAGATAAACACAAATCATTAAATTTTGATTTTTTTTTGAAAATATGTCATTGATAAATTTATAAAGCCACGGATATGCATTTAGTGCTGTAAGATTCGCCCAAAAACCAAATAAGATTTAGAAACATCCGAAAATTATACTTTATTTAAAATCTTACACTACATAAAAAATGTGAGGCCAAGCTTAATAATGTTAACTTTATTCTTCGACGAATCAAAATGTGGATATATATCTTATATCTTTAAACGAGCAATTCTTGTATATTTTTATATTTGTATATATTTAGGATCTCGGAAACGGCGTCATCTATTTCCGTGAAACTTAGTATGTAGGTAATTTCGAGGACGATAAATCGATCTAGCTAGATTTTATTATTAAAAAACTGTTTTAGCTGAGTTTTCAGGCAATGAAAAAATATATCTAGAATATGAAGGTAAATTTCGCCGACGCTGTCAAAACAAAAATAGCTCAGATGGAAATCGGTTGCTTCGAAAATCCGTGTAACCTCAGTTCAAATCCGAGTAACAGCAAAATAGAAATATTATTTAAAATTTTCTATTCTAAAAAAATGTTAATTATATAAGGCAAACATAACAGTTAATTTTTATTTATAGATGTTTTTTAAAGAACCGAGCTAGACTCGGTCGCCCAGGTACTATATAATAAATAGCATATATCTATAGAGATTTCAATCCTTTCCTTAAATTTCAATCAAAGACACATTCCTCGTACAAAAGTACACTGCAATACAACGCTGTTAGAAACTTTTTCGAACTTCTCGAATGTTCTCTTGAATTGGCGCAATAGCCCATGCCTGACGAAAGTTGTCCAGACATTCTTTCACTATTCTATCCGTACTACGTCACTAGTAATAACCGTGTTTTCAAACTTTGACGTTGTTTATATTTTGTTTCGGTGTTTTTTCTTTATTTCGTCTGTATTCTTTGTAAACATTTGTACGAAAGTTTAAGCACAAATATTTGTTCAATCGTTTTAGATAAGTTTGGAAAATCTTTAAAATGGCAAATATTGCAATATGGTACGCTCTGGGGTCGGAAAGTGTATATTGAAATATGAATTGGTTTTACTATATTGGCTTCTATTATTGGTTGCTCTGTAAAAACGGTTGAATGCTTATTAAAAGTTAGCCACAACTCTTTTCACTTATTACTAAGTAAAGATATAATGCATTCTTTAATTCATATACTGAGGTCACATAATGTATAGGAGATGACTATAAATTTACCGACCATAAGCACAGTATTAAAAAAATAATTTCAGTGAGCTCATACGAAACGTGTTAAATTATCTATATGACAATATGAGCATAAAGGATTGTTACACTATGTAACATTTTATGTACAAGGCAAACATCAACGGAAGGTATATATGTAAATTATATGATATCCAGTCAGTAGGTTTATTAATTACTCACAAAGGTCATGTTTTTATTACACTGTTGTATAAACAAATAAAATTGCCTACATTAAAATTAACAGCGCAGTTCAATAAAGTAAAAAAAAATTAGGTCGAATCATAACACATAGTAAATGAGATTAGAAAACTAAACACTATCTTAAATCAACTCAATTTATTTTAATAAATATGACAATATATACACGGAAAGGCTAGGATTTTTTTTCATTACTATAATTTTTGCTAAAAAAAATATAACTAGCGGGCTAGGCGGACGTTGTTCTGCTTGGATGATTAAAAAAACAACCAAAATACAACCGCAGTGCCACCTACCGGGTCCAATTGTAAATCCAAACCATTCTCGAATCCACAGGATCATGCACACAAAATTTCATTAAAATCAGTGCAGACGTTTTGGAGGAGTTCAGTGACATACACACGTATAAAAAAATTGATATATAAAACTATACAATAAATTAGCTTGTACCTGCGACTTCCCTTTCTTGTAAAATTATTGTTTATTTAAGCAAAAATGTATCGTATTCAATCTTTTTAAGATTTGTTTTCAATTGAAGTTCAATTATTTTTTTATGTATTGATATATGCATGTATATTCATTGCTTTAATGTATCAGTAGCCACTTTGATAATTACTTACCCGATTAGGCCTTCCACGGCAGCGACTGAAGCCTAGGTTCGATCCCTCGGTAGGGAGCCCTTGAGTGCGTTGCTTGCGCGATACGGTGACACATAAATAAACATCACTGCTACAACACTACACGGTCACCCCCACACACGTGCACGCTTACACATGAAAGTGGAAGGGTTTACTTTTTTCCCTTATCGAACTGAAAAACTCTCAATTTTCCGATAATAAATATATGGAGGAGTTGTTGAGGCGAGCATGCTTGGTACACATATACTAGGTTAGCTAAGATAGGTCGCGATTTTGCATGCAAAAGGCAACAGCCAAGCCGAGGTGTGCCGTGCACCCTTGAGCTGGTTGCCAAAATAAAATCGGCTTAGTGTCTTAAGCGCTCGCCTTAGTAGTCCGGTGAAGCTGTTAAGACCTTGCTGGGTCAATAGCGTAGTCATTTCGAAAAAAAAACTTTGATAATTAGGACTTTCTATTACCAAATAAAATATTCTGAAAAAAAAAAAATATTATATGATAATAATTCCAATAGAAATAACATTGTCACAGCGAACATATTTAGTAACATACCTTAAATATATTTGTAATGTTTAAAATATAAAGTCTACATGTATATATTAAATTAACGACGTAAGAATGAATCGAGCGTGTCTTCATATAAGAATGGTACAACCTTGAACTTTTCGCCTTTAGCCAACTCGGCCAGCATACCTCGCAGCCCACGCTGGTTGGACCATTTCGAAACCTGTAAAATCACTGTATAGTATAAGCTATATTCTAACGGCTAAAACTTGTGAATACAACATTTCGTGAATTAAATATTAGGAAACAGTTACGATGTTAAAGAAATTTGTACTCAAAAAATCAAGCATTAAGATTTTTATTCTATTAAGCTGTTCTTGTTATTATAATTAGAAGTTATATACCTATAAAATATTTCTATTACAACGAATCTAAAAATAATCATGATCTTTGATATAATTACTAGGAGTATTGAATGACTCATAGATATGAACACGTACTTAATTAGATAACATTAATATATGCTACTTTGGTAAATAAATAATATTTGTATAATTCTTCCGGGATTACTAATCCGATTAAATCTTATTTTTTCGAACTGACTACGCTATTGACCCAGCAGGGTCTTAACAGCTTCACCGGACTACTAAGGCGAGCGCTTGCGGCACTCGGCCGATTTTATTAGGGCAACTAGCTCAAGGGTGCACGACACACTTCGGCCTGGGCTGCTGCCCGACACGTGCAATTCGCGACCTATCTGCGCTGACCTAAGATAACTATTCATACATATATGAGTTGTTGGAGCATATATGTGTACCAAGCATACATACCTTAACAACTCCTATATATATTTCGTATCAGATAATTTTCCAAATTATTTCAGTTCAATAAAGGAAAGAAACAAAACCCTTCCACTTTCATGTGTAAGCGTGTATGCGTGCAAGTGCGTGGGGGTGATATGTGTACTTTTGTTACAGTGATATAATATTTTGTGTCACTGTATCGCACGAGCAGCGCAATCAAGGGCTCCACGCCGAGGGAACGGACCTAGGCTTGAGCCGCTGCCGAGTGGGCCCTAATCTGGTGTGCGGGAGCGAAATTTACCCCCAGACCACGGCGGCGTGATCTGTGGCTACGCGGGCGTAGGTGTTCGATTTAATCATTCTCTCCCTATTACGAAGCTACATTATCCCTAAGTGAAAAAGACTATATTTTATTCTTTTTTCATATTATTGTATCTAACGAGTATGGTACAGTTGTTGGTAATTAATATATAACACTATTTTGAATAATAATTAAGATAAATTATGGTATTTGTTTGTTCAAACCTGCGATAGACGTATTTGATACAACCGAATATTCTATCGTCTTGTGTAAAATTTACTTCTTTTGCCCGCTACGATCTCTTAAAGATTAAAATTATCTTTAAGAGAGATATTAAAAAACTACGTACTTAAGCCGATTTTATAGAATCAAATTGAAGATTGTAATCAGTCCAAAAGAGCTCAGTACCTACTATTATATACATTTTATTATTTTATATACATTCTGTAGGTGGTAGAGTCCCGCTGAAGCTATTTTTGGTTTCAGCATGAATGGGTCGGCTCCTCCGGGGTAGTACCACCCCTCTCACAGATAACCGACGTGAAATAACAGTGCTTGCATTGTTGTGTTTCGTTCGGTCAGTGAGAGAGCCGGAGGCCCACGTCCCTTCCTCTTTCCTGCTTTCCCTTTCCTTCCCCTCCCTCTTCTCCCATATACAGGCTGGCAACGTACTTGGGACGTCCCTCATGTCGCTAGTGTCTAAGGACGGTGGTGATCACTTAACATCACGTGATCCACCAGTTCGTTTGCCTCCTTTAATATAAAAAAAAAAAACATTTCTTAGTATAATTTTGGCAGTCAAATAAATCGTAGACCTAAATTATCAAAGAACAGATTATCTCTACATAAAAGTTAAACATCGAACTACACGACATACTACAAATTTGTAACATAGTTAAACAATTTATTTAGCCCGATTAATGTGTGCTTTAAAAATAAAACCAAACATTACACTAACCACTCAAAACAACTCATAAAAAAGGGTTTCATGTAAACAAATACCCAAAAAAATGTCTGAATATTTCGTATAATAAGCCGAAATAAAAAAATGTTTTACATTTCCGCTAAGACCTTATGTACAAACAAATATGTACGAGATAAAGGTCAAGACATAACCAGAATCCTGTTAAGGTCTAACAGGTAAAGTGCCTATCCTTTTCATTGCTCAGAATTCGGGATCTTTACGTCACTCAAGTAACCCTTTGTGATGATTCAACTGTGAATAGAATTTTTTTTTTCTCAAAGAATTCTTTCGTTGAAGATTACTCGCGACAATTATTACGTCACGAACATGACTGATTTTGTAGTTCAAAAGAAACTTAAATACTTTAAATATTTAGTCTTTACTAAAATTATAAAGCTTCAATGTTTGCTATTTTGTTTGTTTCAATGCGTTGATACTAGGAATCAAATTTAGAGAAATATTTTTGGTTCTTATAAGTTATTAGTTCTATGTATATATGCCACCTAAAATCATGTTTTAATCCTTGGTAACGAAACAATAATAAAGTTTTAAGGTAGTTTGTAATGACTTGCTGTTCATAGTATTAGAGTCCGAGAGCAGATAAGGTTGCCAATGAGAATCTAATATTCCTGAGAAGGCCGAATTGTGAATGCCTATGTAGACGAGTACTAAAAACGCGTGGTTAAGTCGACTAGTCATTAAGCAAATTTTTTTAATCTCACCTAAATGTGTTGACAATATTTGATTTCATTTTAAACACGCGGTATAACTCGTTGTTACATAAAACAGAGTAATAGTAACTGTAATAGGAATTTCAAATTAGATATATAAATAATGTGTTGTCAAGATTTCAAAAATATATATTAATAATATTATAAAATAAAATGAATATTCGAAAGTTTTCTATTTAAAATGCGTATGTATTCCTTTGGATATTACGTTGGTAGCATTTTAGTAGAATTCGCGCCACGTTAAAAGCATCTTGGAAAGTCTAAATCATTATATAAACTGGTCTCGCAGTTATTAAAGCAAAAAATCTTGTTTTGCATGTCCGCTAACCGTCCGTTAATGTGGCAGACATACGGCGATATCGTTCTTCGTGCTATTTTCTAACAAACATGACGGTATATATGTATACATATTTGAATATACAAAAATATATCTCTAAAATAATACAACATTTTATAGAAGATAAAATTAATAAAAAGATATACGAATAAAACAATTGAGCCGTCACGGGACGCCTGGCAGATGTGAAACATCGAAATTATTTTGTATAAGTTATATCAATAAAAGAACAGGTTACGACAGGAATCAGCTATGACACAATGAAAAGATAAAGCATTACAAATTTGTTCCATAAAATAATGTCTGTTTATTTATTTTATTACATAAATATTCATTGTTATTAAATACAGAAATTCAAGTAGGCGTAGGTGCGGTGTGTTGTTGCCGGCGTTTATCAAAGGGTGCTAGGTTATTGGCATGTGCCGCGTAACACTAGTATAACGAATAGCCGACAAAACAATTTGAATCTTATGTTTATATTTATAGGGTTGCAAATGGCTTTGGGTATTTTGTTAATAGTGTAAGAGTCGTGCTTTGCATCGCCACACCAACAATCAGGTTTACCCGCACCTATAGATGTTTCTCATCAAAACAGTTGAATTAAAGTTATCTTAATTGAACTTCTGACTATATATGAGACTTTAATATAATAGTCACCTTTATTTCTATTGTAGATATCACGTTATTCGAGTTAAGGTTGGATCCTACAATGACCTTGTGCTTGTAATAATGGAAAATATCATGATGAACCTATAAATTGTTGTGTGGAGACTTTTTCTTATGCCGACTTGGTTAGCTTACACACTCAAGTTGATAATTATCAATTGTAATTAATCGACTAGCACGTATTGGTGTATTCGAGTAGCTGCGCTATGGAGCCAATCTCTTCTTTCAACTTATATTACCACTTTAAGCAACATCGCATCTTAAAATTATAAGAAACCGTGCTGAATACTAAATCTATATAATATTTTATATAACATTATTTTGCCAAATCGTAACAGCTAATGTTAATATATTGTTAACTAGCCTCTGCCCGCGACTTCGTTCGCGTATATCTATGCACTAACATTAACACGCAGTAGTTCTCAAAAGAAAAAACATCCCGATTGTGAAACATTTTTTTTCTGTGCTCCGCTCCTATTGGTCTTAGCGTGATGATATATAGCCTATAACCATTCTCGAAGAAGGACCTATATAACACTGAAAGAATTATTCAAATTGGACCAGTAGTTCCTGAGATTACCCCCTACAACGTCACAACATCACAAACTCACAAACTTTACCTATATTAGTGTAGATGTAAATCTAAAGAATTGCTTTTATTTTCAAGATTTCGTATTGTATGTTTAGTACTTACTTCCATTTGTTCAAAATGTTTATGTAAACTTTTAATTTGCGTTAGATACCTGTAATATATATTGGCAGTTCCACGTGCCTGTATGTCAGTAATTATGAACGAGCGGTCTGTTAGCGACCCACTCGACGCGACAAGAGGGGTGATGGTCCATCATGTGTAACAATGTTGCCGCCTTGCTTCTCTACCAGTGTATTTAACCTTTTTATTATAACCTCATTTATAAATATATTCATTTTATTAGATATTATTGAAAAAATAACTTATTCTATTTTTATTATATTTGTTTTATCTCTATAGTAATATTATAAAGAGAAAAATTTTGTGACGTTGTAGGGGGTAATCTCAG
The DNA here is from genome assembly GCA_014332785.1 of Antheraea mylitta. NCBI lineage: Eukaryota > Metazoa > Arthropoda > Insecta > Lepidoptera > Saturniidae > Antheraea > Antheraea mylitta. Next base: position 1,514,528 of record JACEII010000010.1, read on the forward strand.
GAACTACTGGTCTGTTTTGAAAAATTATTTCAATGTTATATAGCTCATTTATCGAGGATGGTTATAGGCTATATATCATCACGCTAGGACCAATAGGAACGGAGCACCAATGAAGAAAGTTTAAATACGGGTTTTTTTTCCTCAGTATAATGAGCTGTTATAAGTTATAAGTTACGAACAGTTACTAAATTCAATAAGTTAAATATTTTAGCCTAACAGCACAAATGTGATCTTTACTATTAAAATATATTAGTTATTAACTGGTTATAATTAAAATAATACGTATCTACTGGAATGCTAAATTTTAAGTAGCAAAAAATACCGATCTGGGTAATTTTTTAAAGTTATGTATGGTTTATGAAATCAAATCTGGCAATAGAATTAGCAAAAGTTTTGTTTTTATATTGTTTGAATATAATAAAGTTGGATAATAGTTAACAGTGTCAGCTTAAAGAAAATTAAATAATGCGCAGGTATACTTTATAGTAGCGAAATAATACATATTATGCTGTTGAAATATTTAGAAATTATTATTTTTTTCGTTAACTTTGTAATACGTTCTATACTAATTCTAAAGTAGTCTAATCGTTGAATAAATCTAAGTCGAAAAGTCCGATGAAGTTGTTAAGACCTTGCTAAATCAACAGCTTGGTCAGTTCGAGAGAAAAAAAAAATCTAAATTCAATGTCAACATTCTTGTGTACTCACTAAATGAAACTTTGAACCTCTTTGAGATGATCTAACCTACAATGGGTGCGTAACAAAAGAGAAAGTTAAGGTACTAGGAAATCATAAACATTAACACGTAACCACATTCATCACGAAGGCAGAGTCGTACAAGTTTTATTATTACTAACCACTGTCATTTTAAACATTAAAGAAAAAAACAAAAGTATCTTCAGAGTGCGAATTTTGTTTTCACTTTTAGTTTAAAACAAGAGAATTTCACAAAATGAAGTTACTAACTATAGGAAGACAAAATGGCGGCGCAAAAAACCGCGAAATGCCGAGCGCGGATGCATTCACGATTGTCGCGTCTGAATAACAATGTGGTATACATAACATTATCTTGCTTTTACTTCACGATCGTATAGCTAAATCATACAGGTTAATAACCTACTCACTTAGCTATCTCGCGGTCATTTGTTATTGAGAACGCAGTGGTCATGCAGGTACTAGAAGATTACCACAACCAAAACGAACAGTTACCGATCCTATTTCTTAGAGAACCAATAGGCCAATTGTTATTTGTGCCGTGTCGCATGCCGGTGGCGAGAGCTAAATGCGTAAACCGAGTAACGGTGTCGGTTCATTGAACGGAAAGTATTGCTAGTAATAATAATTGCCACCTGCTCCTTAAGGGAAGTTCGATATCTACGCACCATAACCGTAGCATCCTTGTATACAAAGGAAGTATAGTAGAGAAACTTTCGCCAAATAAGCATGTCAGTTACCGAGGTGCTGGAAGCCATATTATTGTTAGCAGTAAGTGACGTATTTATTTGTTGACGTAAATACAGTTTTTTTTTACATTCTTATTTGTTGTGACCTTTTTAGATAACCTTAGTTATGTTAGCTATGGACATTTAAGTGAATGATTGAGTCCAATGCTGGGAGTTTTTGGCGGGATCTTGGAATGCCATGTAGCGATCTTTATATTTTATCCATAATCTTGTGTTATTTGACTCTATATTGTGTAATGTTGGTGGTGCTCTACGTAATATAGTTTGGTTATTGCGCACAAATGAAAAGGATTGGAAATAATACCACGGAGCATGGATTTTGACTTATCACAAAAACTCCCAGGAAAGATCTAACAAGATGGCAACCATTTTATTTTATTAGTCCATTAAAATTATACCAAGAAACTTGTAATATCGTTACTCACTTGACAATGGCAGTAATAGTCTACTAGAGGACTGGTTGCCAAAAATAAAATAGAAAAAGAGTCCAATGAAAAGTTATTTTATTGTTAGGAACTCAAGAGAACATAGGTTCCTTTATACTATGCCTGATCAAGATATATTAACAGATCACAGCTTTTTTATATGAAATATTCTCCTAATTCATAACATTAATACATTAGCAAAACTAACTTCCTGTTAATAATATAAAATATTAATCAGGTTGTTATGACTTACTACTGTTACTATCTACCAAATAATTCATTTATAAAATAAAAAAAGGTTTTCGTGTGTTTCCGGCCTATTATACCTTCATTCCTTACTGATAAATCATATGATGTTGTCCTTGTTACTCATGACTAATGAATCATCTAATTATAAATATGACTATAGCTAATATTAAAACAATATTATTTTACTATGTACAATATATACGTTTATATAAAACGAACTCTATTATATAAAATTATATTAATATTAAACAATATTTTAATATACTGAATTGATTGAAATAAATTAAAATACATTCATATTATACAATCTATTATTTATAAATAAATAATTTACTAATTAAATCTCCACAATCACGATTTAAGAATAAAAGTAGAAGAAAGTCGAGCACATCTTAAACTTATGTTTAAATAAAGATTATATTTATACTCTAAATATAATGTATATATTATTAAAATATAAAGATACAAATTTATTTGCGATTACTTAATATTATTTCAAAGAGATATACCAAAAGTACCAATAAATTTTAATTACTGTATTTTTTTAATTTAAAGCGTTTAAAATAACTAAGAAAGGTGAAGATAATACAATATATAAAAAGTTAATTACATAATTTTTAAACACTTCATAAATTAAAGACATTTTTAAATCGTACTGATTCTTTGATTTTTAAATTTTCATGCATAGAGAATTTAAAAATACTTTTGCTGAGAATATAATACTCGCGCAACTAGTTTCTAAGTACTAACTTCCCATTTTCTAACGAGATTTTTTTTGCCTCGATAGAATCTTGTTCAACACTGTTTCTTCCGAGCTACTGCGCAATAGGAGAATAGAAAATGCCACCAACACTCTAACTAGATATTGTATTGTGAATTACTACTTACTCTTCTCTTTGGTAAAGAAGACATAAAATTGCAACTGTTATCGTTTCAACCTTATTTGGAAAAGGTCACCAGTTAAACAAATTACACAAAACAAATAAACTATTGCCGTACCCTTGACTACATTCTAAAGTAGTCCGGTGAAGCTGTTAAGACATTGCTGGGTCAATAGCGTAGTCATTTCGAAAAAAAAAAAAGAAAAAGAAATGCATTCTAATACTTAGTAATGTGTCGTGTTAATTTAAAATTCTATTGTTTTTATTTTCTTAATACTTTGTTTATTTCACTACGAGCATGAAATATAGTTACTATAAGAATTTACTAAGCAATTTTAAATAAACATCTCTAGATTCTACATTGAGATTAAAAAAGCTCATTTCAAAAATAATGAAAAACAAAAGTTACAAGCAGTCAATAGGCAGTTAAGTGAAGATGTACTCGTATCACAAATTGGCGAGAAAATACTTATTCCCACAACTTCCAAATTAAAGTAAAACAATACCGTAATATTTCAACAAAAAACATTCCTGGGAATGAACTCCAATAACTTTCGCGCGTTGCTAATTACTCAATGTCAGTCACATTTCACGAATCTTGGAAGACAAGTTAATTGTCTGTGTCTTTAGGTCCTACTGTTTGAAAATAAGTGCTATTAAATCATATCCTATATAAAGTCTAATTCCCTGCTAATTGTCAATGATTACTAATGTTGTAAATCTGTAAGTTTGTTTGTTACGCTTTAACAACGACCGATCGTTATGATATTTTGCAGAAATGTTAATTCTGTTCCCGAAGGATATAACAAATCTAAATTAATGTGAGCGAAGCCACAAGCAAAAAGTAATTATAATATTAATAATATCATAGTATTTTCTAGGTCCTTTTTTTAATTTTGCTACGGCATAATTTTCATTTTATTTACTTAACATTTTAATTGTTCCTATACAATTCCCGACTAATTTTAGAGGTAATAAATCGATTATTATTTTCTATGTAACACTAGAAACGAATTATTCGGAAGAAATACGATTTCATATAGTTAAAAATACATTTCAAAGGCGGTTTTACTTATATATCTGCTGTTCTTAACGACATACTGACCTACAAAGTCGTTTAAACCTAAGTCTCTAGTCGTGTTTCACTACGGAATAACTAAGCGCACTGTGTCGGCTTTCTCCAGACTAATTACTGTCTAGGGCCGTAAAAGTTGTGACCTTAAAATTAATTAAATAAATCAAACTTTTAAGTAGCTTCTTAAAATTAATATACTTAGTTAATTAAAATTTTATATGACAATAAAACTTCAAGCTAACAAGATAAAACATTTATTTAACACATTAAGAGTTACATATTTGTATTTTCAAACGGTGAACAATTTCATTTATTTTAGATACATATAAAGGAATAACTAACTTGTATATCATGGCATAGACCAAACTTTAGTATCGTGAATATTTGCAAAAGGGTTCCCTTTACAGCGTAGGTGAATTCCAGGGAAGGATTTTAGAAAATACGACCCGAAATATGTCGAGAAAGGGAATCAAAATTTGTATAAAAACCCATATTTTTCAAATAATCAATTATTCTTTTATATACATATAATAAAAAATTAAAAATAATTACTGTCTAGAAAAAATAAGACGCAGATAATTATCGAAGAATGTAACATATATACATTTATTAAGAACAAGCTTCTGCTCGCGACTTAGTCCATCTTATAGCCTTTTTCGATAAAGAATTTATCTAAGACTAAAAGAATATTTTTAAATCGGACCAATAGTTCCTGAACTTAACCCGTTGAACCAACTAAATAAACAAACCGTCCAGTTTTAATAATATAACTACTCTTCTCTCGTACTTAGCTCGAGCCGTCGTTCAAATTACAATAACTTTTGATAGAGTGAACCAATTTTAACGAAACAAAGGCTAATTTACACTCGAGGATATGCTTTATTTTTAGTATGAGTTTTTATTGTGAACCTAATAGTTTAGCAGCGATACGAGATCATACAAACAGACAGACAGACATTTCTAAAATGATTAGAATGTATTTTATTATTTAATTCTAGACAGCTGCGATATGTTTTTTCATGAAAATATTTTTTTTTTTCGAACTGACTACGCTATTGACTTAGAAAGGTCAAGAAACAGCTTCACCGGACTACTAAGACGAGCGCTTAATGCACTCAGCCGACAGGTCTGGGGGTAAATTTCGCTCCCGCACACCAGACTAGGCCTCCCTCGGCAGCGGCTTAAACCTAGATCCGTTCCCTCGGCGGGGAGCCCTTGAGTACGCTGCTCGCGCGATACAGTAACACAAAATCTCACATCACTGCTACAACATTACACATATCACTTCCACACACGTGCACGCACATAGGCTTACACATAACAGTGGAAGGGTTTTATTTTTTCCCTTATCGAACTGAAATAGTTTAGAAAAATTATCCGACACAAAATTAGGGATGTTAAAAAATAATCGATTTTAAATTAAATCGATTTTTATTTTATTATAATCGATTTTTTATTGTCGATGTTTATTTTTATATTAATCGATTTTTTGAAAATTGATTATATAAATTACGCATTTTAATCGATTTTTATAAACATCTATGCGACGGATGAAAAAAAACTCAAAATAAGTTAATTATTATTTACAATTGAAGAATGAGCATAGTGAGATAATATGTTTGTAAAAATTTAAAATGTTTTCTAGCCGCAAAACACCTAAAAGCGGCTGGCGAAAGTATTTTATAACGAAAAAGAATAATACCACAGTAATATGCATGTCCTGTTCGATAGAATGAAAAATTTTGTAGTGAAACTACAAATTTAAAAAGAACATAGAATGAAAAAAAACATCCCACTGCCTTACAAGTAACATGAGTTACTATATCTTATAATGATTGTTGTGATTCTTATGACAGCCAAATACCGCTCTCTGTAAAATTAAAACTTTCAATAAAACTAAAAAGGTCTGTCATGCGAGTACAACATGTTTACTAAAAATGTCTTATGGTAAACTCGACATCGATAAGTTTACAAAACTATAAATTATTATTGAAATTATTCAATTAAAAAAATTCTTTAATTTTAATTTTCTCAGTCACACTATGATTACTATGAAAAGTTAAAGAGAACTTCATTGTTTTGAATTTTACAGTTAGAATTAATAATGTTGTCATTTTGTTAGGATGTTTATCATTTCATTTTTATTACGATATAATGTTTAATAGTACTGAAAATTTCTATGGTATTTAGTTTCTATATTCTTTACCTTGAAAGTTTAAAGGAACATTCACTTTTATTTTGTTTTGAACTGGTTATTTTTGATACGTATAATTTTATGTGATTCTTAATCTGATAAATTGTTATTTTAAATCTTTAGGTTTATTATAGGAATATGGAAAGCATGTCTATTTTTAAATATTATAAAAATCGATTTTTGAAAAAATCTATTATTTATTTTCAATAAAATCGATTTTTAACAAATCGATTATTATTTAAAAAAAGAAAAATCGATTCCTAATTAATCGATTTTTTTCATTAAACTCACATCCCTACACAAAATACATATAAGAATTGTCGAAGTATGTATGCTTGGTACACATATATGTTTCAATAACTCATATAAGTATGAATATGTAGCTTAGCTTAGGTTGGCTCAGATAAGTCGTGAATTGCATGTATCAGGCAACAGCCCAAGCCAAGGTGTGCCGGGCACCCTTGAGCTAGTTGCCAAAATAAAAATCGGCTGAGTGCCACAAGCGCTCGCCTTAGTAATCCGGTGAAGCTGTTAAGACCTTGCTAGGTCAATAGCGTAGTTAGTTCGAAAAAAAAAGAAAAAAAACACTCAGCCTACTCTAGAAAATCGAAAAAGTACAGACTCGTTAGATTGACATTCTTATTATATATATAGAAGATAGATATAACACGGAGAACATTACCTTTCCGTTTACGATCCATTTTACTTAATTTTGTGTGTGATGCAGTGGAAAGTCGAACGTGTGCCATTCGCCGCCGACCGACAAACGGTACACGTACGAATAATACGTGACAGAAACTTAGCAAACCTAAAACGGAACGCCTTCACTGTCAGTGTCACTCGAACATTGACTGTACTTTTACAGACTTCTATGCCCGTCAACCATATAAGGGTACGCAGTTTTAATATTCATAATTATTTTTATAAGAACGATCATGAGTGAAATACTTATTTGTTTTTCAGTAGTTATTTGCACCGGTCGCGATTTTTTTTAAACTGTATATTTTCATGTGACTTCGTTTTCATTTGTGATAAATTGAAACAATTAATAATTGATGTCTCTTTTGATGTTTAAGCTCTGTAAACAAATAATGATATTGTAACTAATCAATCGCTTCAATACTTTATTCGTATACCCATATGAAACTCACGATTTCGTATTATCGTTATAGCTCCGGTGCAAGCGATGGATAAAATAGGTTCCACTAAAACCAAAGCTTTCTATGAAAAACGTCCATATTTTTTGTTGCACCGTTTAATTTATATGTCTTAAATAACTCAAAAGCAAAATGTAATTTATGAATAAAGTTATAATAAAGGCTTTTACTCTCCGTTCAAATTCATTCATAATTTAGTAAACGGTTACAAAAAATAAAAGGGATCTGTCGAATATTTCCTATTTTTACAAGAATAGCTCCTGTAAAGCCTACTACTAATGCATTAAAAATATTACATAGCATTTTCTATTCGTATATGTCTTGTTTCTCACGAATAGTATTAAAAATATTTTAGGGCAAATGAAAAATATGATTTCGAAACCATAGTGTAGTTGTACGATTGTTTCTAAAATCCACCACTGGCTTCCAACCACTCTCAAATTGAAAACCCATTACAAAGGTGTGGTTCGAAAATTGCACTCGTGAAACAGTTTTTACATTACACATTGTCACGTAATATCAGGCGGTCAAACTTTTAAACCTATAACAATAAAAAACATTACGACATTTTTTTTTATAAAATATCTTTTTTATATATTTTGAAAAAGAGATTTAAACATAATCGGCTGATCGTTTATGGCTATAAACGCTAACTGGATAGTAGGAAGCTTTTAATTGGGCGTGCGAGATTTATCGAACTGTAACAAGATAAATCAGCGTCAAGAAAATCGAATTTGCGATCTACACAGTTTAAAAAAAACTAAGCTCTAGACAACAAAAGTGGACGTTTAATTTCAACTGATAATAATGTATTAAATATAAAATTTCAAATCATAATTGTTTGTTGTATTACATCTCGTTGTTTGGTTCCGTGTTTTGTGTATTTAAAAATTATAAAACAAATGTCGTTTCTTCAATGTGATATTTGAATATTTTTGCTGATCATAAAACGTCCACATGTCACCAATACATCTGTGTGTTACATCTGTCTCTGTTAGTGAAACGTATTGCACAGTACACGAACTGGGTCACAGGCTTTTCCGCTTACACCACCAAGATAAGATCTTAACACAATTTTAATACACTTTAGTTGCTGTATAGTCAGCAGTGTGCCGTAATTTGACCAATCTCTGCGGTCACAGTTTATTACTAATCACACTTTTTTATTGCTTTAGTATTGTTCTTTAATTATTTTTTTTCGAACTGACTACGCTATTGACCCAGCAAGGTCTTAACAGCTTCACCGGACTACTAAGGCGAGCGCTTGCGGTACTCAGCCGATTTTATTTGGGCAACTAGCTCAAGGGTGCACGGCACACCTCGGCCTGGGCTGCTGCCCGACACGTGCAATTCGCGACCTAAGCTAACTATTCATACATATATGAGTTGTTGGAACATATATGTGTACCAAGCATATATACCTCAACAACTCCTATATTGTTCTTTAACCTAAAGCGATACTTTATTGTTACTATTTTCTATAGGGCTCGTCCGGGGTAGCACTACCCTCTCACAAAAAACCGTCGTGAAGAAGCGGTGCCTTGCATTTCGTTCGGTCAGTGAGAGCGTCGGAGCCCTATCTCCTCTTCCCCCTCCTCTCCTTTTCCCTCTGATCTAACCCCTCTCCATTCCCCTAAACACAGGCTGGCAACGCACTTGCGACTTTTCTGTGGTTGCTAGTATCTATGACGGCGGTGATCGCTTAACAACAGGTGACCCGTCTGTTCGTTTGCCTCTTATATGATATAAAAAGAACTTTATTATTATTTTCTATAGATTTCATTAGAATCACCTTATTTTAGCTAACGATAGCCGATGACGGCGATACGTTAAATCTAGAGAGAAATTAGCTCTGTACCATTGCTACTGCATTATATTTATAGGAAGGTCTGTAGTAGTACCACTAAGTAATGATTTTCAACTTAAATCCGATATAGTTAGCAAAGCAGTGAAGAGAAATGTAGCCATTTTACTTTCATTCCTTAAAGCTAAATGCTATTCGTTTACTTTTTATTTAAATATATTTTCTATGTCTTTTGTATTGTGTAACATTGTCTAGTATGTAGTGGATATTATAAAAACATTGCCAACTTCAATTTTATTCAGTTATCTTAACCCATAAGAAATTTTTATATGTAGAAACTTTTCTCTATGTGAAAACTTACGACTTTCTTCCTATCTTACAGCAAAAAATATTAAGTTAAAATGCAAGATACAAACATGTATAGTATTATAACAAAAGTATATAACGTGAATATTTTAGATAATAGGAGCGACTTATTACATTTATGATTACTATTTTGAAGCGATGATGATTAAAGGATAGTGTGCTTGGAAATTGTGGCAATGGGCGTAAATTTGGAAAATATAAGAATCGTGTGCTATCAGTGACGTAAATAATCATGATTAAACTCTAGCGGGATAAGCTACAACCCTCATGATGGAAAGTACCTATTGGTGTATTCCAGTATCTGAACTAAAGAGTCAGACCTAAGCTTAGAGTGTTATGTCAGAGTCACGTCATCACCAACCATTAGGCGAGATAATGGATAAATTCTCTATAATAAATTAAATAGTTAACAACAACTAAAGCATTTTTTTAATTATTATATTTAGTAGTGGTAGAAGCTATTATTGGTTTCAGCATGAATGTGTCGGCTCGTCCGGGATAGTACAACCTTCCCACAGAAATGAAGTAACAGTGCTTAAATTGTTGTGTTTCGTTCAGTCAGTGAGAGCGCCGGAGATTCGTGTCCCTCCTCTTACCCTCCCATTTCTCGCCATCCCCCAAACAGGCTCGCAACGCACTTGCGACTTCCTTGGTGTTGCTAGTGTTATGAACGGCGGTGATCACTTAACATCAGGTGACCCACCTTTTCGTTTGCATCCTATGATATGAAAAAAAATTAAGTATAGATATTTATTAAAAAATATTTTATTTTGTTTTCCATTCTGTGGAAATATTGAACAACGTTTATAACCTTTGTTACGTATGTATTTAAAGTTTTTATACAATCAAGTAGGTACTAAGATTTTTAGAAAACCAACAAAAGGATGCCTTCCTCTATTTAGCATTAGGATCTATTTTTATAAATACATAAAGCTAGATAAACGAATTAATAAACTTCATAATCAGTTTACTCGATATAAACTATAATAATAAAAAATAGTTTCAACGTTCTTGCTTTTTGGAAGCGAAGAAATCGAGACGAGTGTAGCACGTACGTGTGCGTACCGTTATTATTTATATTACTGTAAAACGTTTACTATCACGATTGAAATACTGAAATAACTGTCTCCAATATCAAATTAGAACACTATAAATTCCTTAACAAAGACCAAACTGTACAATCACTTTATTGCAAAAAAATTTCACAACCTACATTGGTCACTGATATTTCGTTAATAATAAATGTTTTAAGATTCATAATAATGTAAATAAGCACGATAATAGTTTTTCTCTGTGTTTGATTTATGGTTATATTATATTTTCAAAGTTACGTGAAATATTCTATCTTTTTTGGATGTAATTAAAGTCGTACATGTCAAATTTGGTGACAATGCAATCAGAAGCTTAGCCAAATTTACAGGCAAACCACTTCCACTGGGCTAAATTTTCTTTTGTGTTTTAGTAGGTAAATAAGTAAGGTCGGGATTTATTATTGCTCTAATGGTTTACCGGCTTATTAAAACTATTAACCAAGAGTTTCGCGAAATAATCTTTTGTGTGTAGAAGAGATAAATACTTGGCTGCTTATTATTTTTATTTTAAACTTCTTAGAATTTGCATCAATTAGTAAATAGTTTTATATGAATTCGAAGCACAGGCTTTTTAAAAAATCTTTTTTTTAAAGCCTGTGCTTATAAACCTATTTACAAATCAATAGAAATTCTGAGAAGGTTAAAATAAAAACAATCAGCAGTGAAATATTTATTTTTAATTAATATTATTTGATATTAGATGACAGAATAACTTAAAATAAAAACATTATGAACCTTAACAAGATTACGAACATCTATAGACAGATATCTAACGTTAGATTATTTGAGTGAAGTTAATTCAAATTCCATCTTAGTGAAATTATTTATAGTGGTAAAGGTATTTTATTCCACTGACGCAGTCACTTCATATTACGCAATGACAGAAATATGTTCATAACTTTATTTACCTAAACTTTCATTCAACTCTCGGTTATTCTCGCATACGTTATACTACGCACACCAATTCGGATTACTCATACGCAAGTGCACAAACACATTAAGTAAAGAAAAAGCGCATAAACCTCTCACTTTCTTCGAATCGTAACTCAAAAATCGGACCAACAACAAATGCTTCATGTGAAAGTGAGTACGTACAGACGTATCTCAGCTATCGTTTACTTAGCATAATATGTAACTAACACTTATTAATGCTTATTACTTGGAACACTGTCAATTTGTTTTTAAATTACCTTTGCGATTTGGAACGGCCTGAATATATGATCAATAGTAATTATTAAATTTACGTGGTAAATATTAACGGACTATGCAGAAGGAGGCTAATGTATTTCGAATCTATGTATGACCTAAAAGACTTGATGGATTTTAACATATGAATTATCTTTGGATTCGTATTGATTGTGCCATGCAATAATTACATATGACGTCTATAGATCAAATAAGAGAGTAGAGATGCAAATATTTTTGATTTACCAACTCACAACTGTAAAAAAAAAAATTGAAATAGTTTTGAGTGTTTTTGCAATTTAGTACTTAGGTTTTTTTTTAATAATTATTCTTTACTCTGAGTATACACATACTCTGTGATAAGAATCTAGTGTATATATGTTTATAGACAAGAGGGATAAGAGTTTTCAGTATCCTTCAATATTTTTGTATGGTGTATCAGGTGTTAAAGCATCGCTTAACTAAGTATCTTGAATTGTTTTAAATATAGTATTGTGACGAATAAATAAATTTCTTATTTGTTAAGTCAAAATTGTTTAATATAAATCACGGATTAAATAATCTGAAATGTTTAAACTGTGTATTGGTGCCTTGGTTTCCGTGCCCAATTTCTGAATAATATGTTTGGAATCACTTCGTAACGGTGTTCCGCATACCATAATGTTCGCCGATGGATTTTATTTGACAATCGATTTAATATTCAGGACAACATTGGCGACATTCCCGTTGGCCAGTCCTTCTACACATATAACGGATTGTAATCGAACGACTGCCCTCAATTCGAGTACTTAGAGAGGCGAAACCAGAATTTGGTATAGAGGCCACGTTAATTATATATTAGTCGTTGACCTTATGAAGAGTGATTCATCGTTAAATGTCACGACGCGACGGTATTTCTGTTATTTTTATGTTTGTGAATTCAAACGTCATTTGTTAAGTCGTGTATAATGTGTAGTTTATAGTGTATACGCGAAATAAATATAACGTTCCAATGGTAAATTTTATAAAAAGTTAAGAGATAGGCTTACTATATCAAATTGTAGTTTAATCACTTCTTCTTATAAATCAAAAGATATAATCAATTTATGTTATTTATGAAATTTATAACAACAGAATTATAGTTCTCGGACAGAATTTTGTTTTTAATGTCTTAATCAGTAATATTATAGAGCTTATATAGAGCCACGCAGAAGCTATTACTGGTTTCAGCATGAATAGGTCGGCTCGCTCGGGGTAGTACCACCCGTAGTATTGAATACTTTCTTTATAAAGTTTACATTTTAAATGCACCACGCTCGCTGAATTTTCGCTATCTTGCTCTTTTGTCTCGTTTTACCTAACCTAGGTTAGACTTGCGAAAAAGGATAACGTGAACTTGCCTCGGGCGAGCGCGGTGCATTTAGTACGAAACCTTTTTAAAGCAAGTATTTAACACGTATTTAATTTTTTTGTAATAACAACATAAGTTTATAATTTAAAAAAACACTAATAAGTGTGGCAATGGCGATGAATACAAAATTACACAAAATTTAAATTCGAATCAGGTTAATAGATACAAAACCAAAACTTGTTTAACAAAAATTCCACAACGTTCACAGGTGTCAAAATCGTATAAATAGTCCGTATCGAATTGAATGTTATATGTTAAATAATGGATTTAACATTTAAAATGGGAGGTCAAATCATTACGTTAGATTAATATTCATCTCACAGATGATAATAGTAAATTTAATCTGTATATCTCTAAGTTAAAAAAGTGGAGGCGTTAATTATAACTAATAAGTTACGGATTAATTCATTTTATTTCCAAGTTACCGTTATTTAGTTAATCCAGAAAGTATACCTGTTTTTATTTAATAGAAGCTAATACCCGCGAGTTCATCTTCGTTACTCGGCGTGTGCACATCACACCGCTCACCCCACTTCTCCATGACAAAATACACATCGATGAGCTTATAGTAAATTCGAAAGAAAAGGCCAAAATCCATTAGCAATTTTTGCATCTTACGCTTACAGCTACAAACCTCTATAATTTTTGAATATAACTGTAAATTTTTCAACCTGAGACCACCACGTATCCACACTAGAGTAGGCACAAACCAATCTTTACAAGTTTCCATAACTTTCTTGGTTCATTTATCCATTAATACACACAAATATAATAAGTAGTACGAATATCCGTCTGACATTTAACGTTATGACAAAGAAGCTACCAACAGGTTTGGTGGCATTTTTGTTAAATTCTTTATTTTGACAAGAATCTGTAAGACTATTGTACTCGTATAATAGGATTGTAACTAAAATCACAGACTCAGGCTAGTTATATGAAGTATACATTATAAGACTGCATTATGACTACAATACAACAGACTTAACGTCGTATAATGACGCAGTACCTGGACAACCAAGCCAGCTGGGTTCTTTAAAAAACATTTTTAAATTAAAATAAACTGTCACGTTTGCCTCAAATGATTAGCATTTTTTATCAAAAAGAAAATATTAAAAAAGATATCTCTTTTAGTGTCACTCGGATTCGAATTGGAGTTGAACGGATTTTCGAAGCAACCAATTTCCATCTGAGCTATTTCTGTTTTAACAGCCGCGGCGAAATTAACCTTTATATTCTAGCTATATTTTTTCATTGCCTGATAACTCAGATAAAAAGTTTTCTATGAATGAAATCTACCTAGATCGAATTATAATCCACGAAACCACCTATCTACATACTAAGTTTCACGGAAATCGCAGTTGCCGTTTCCGAGATCCTGAATGTATAACAATATAAAAATATACAAGAATTGCTCGTTTAAAGGTATTAGATAGGTTAGGGGTATTGCGCATCTAGTTATTAAGCGTAACACACTGAGTGACGCGTAACCCAACTAAATTGAAACCCTCAAGCATTTTAATTTGAAATTTTTGATCTGCTATAAGGTTTACAGGCTGACTTGACAGTAGCGACTAACGGTTAATTGTAGATATATATCTAATGGTGGTTGCACTATTTTTTTAACCGACTTCAATACATCTATTGTATATCAATATGTCTATAAAAGAAATGTATAGTTATTAATATATTGGCAGCTTTACAACAATCCAGGACTATGTAGTTAAAAAAACAAGGATGATCTTGTACATTATTTGAAGTATTTTTTTATATCGATTTTATTTTTTATATAATTTTTTGGGTGATACCATCAGCCAAAGCGCATTCTAAATGTAATACCCCGGAAAAATGGGGATACCTATAAATTAATAACAACTTTTAACTACAAGGCACTTAATTATACCGGAGATATTATTGTGGGTGTATACTTATCAACATGGCATGATACTTAGTAAGGACGAATCTGAGATAAACGCCTTGACACGTAACTATGGCGGAAAGCGGAAGAAAGATTTTTTCATCGCAACCGTCACGGACGCTTTTGTTTTATACGTGTTCTAGCGTACAAAAAAGGTTTTACTCTTGATTAATCACAGTTCCCGCAGGAACGATATATTTTTGTGGCTTATTACTTCATGTTTGCGATATTACCAGATTTAATACATTGCATGTGGCTCTATTTCGTCGCGGACACACGCGTGCAACAGGCGTTTTTGAGCTAAGAACGTGACAAAAAACAGAGTTGTTACCTGAAAAAAAAAATTGTGGAAAGAGAAATGGAAATCGTTGCCTAGCAATACAAATATCATACAACTGCACAGTTATCGCATTTTTGGCTGATCTGAATATAGTTGTAAGTTCGGCCTGCGCATAATATGTATAGTCGAGAGTTTCATACGTATAAAGTTATTCTAATGTTATTCTAGTTCTAAATGGATATATTATTACAAGAATGTCAACTTTGCATTTATTTAAGACATTCTTAAGATATCTCGATGTTTAAACATATAATACCTATTTATACCAAATTTTGAGTTCTGGATAACTATATACAGAGTAGTCAAAAAGTTTGGAAAGGACTGTACACCGTAAAACTTAGTGTACATCTGGCAAAAATCTACTCACTACATACTTTTACGAGACTTGCACTCCAGTGAAAGCACACAAAATATATACATACATTAACTGTCTCCTGCCTGCTACGTTGGACGTTAAAATACAGTCAATCAAATCCAAAAAATAAGGAACATATTCTACTAGCCTACTATCTACGCAAGATTTCACATCAAATTGTCATAGTCCTATGCCTCAGAGCCTCTAAGCTTCAAAGAAACTATATTTAAATGATATATGAGATACTAGCCTCTGCCCGCGGCTTCGTTCGCGCGGAATGGTTACTTTGAGTCAACGCTTACACGCAGCGGAATCTTTCAAGAGGAAAAACCCCGATTTTGAAACATTCCTCATTGGTTCTCTACTCCTATTAGTCTTAGCGTAATGATATGTAGCCATATAACCATCGTCGATAAATAAGCTATATAACATTGAAAGAATTTTTAAATCGGATCAGTAGTTCCTGAGATTACCCTCTACAACGTCACAAACTCACAAATTTACAAACTTTACTTCTTTATAATATTAGTATAGAAGTATATATAACAGAAGACATAAGATAAAAAAATAACTTTCAATAAAACACGGAATAACCAAATTCATCCAAAACATACTTCGCCCGAAACCTCAATAACTTCGCCATATATCATTATTTGTATAACATCGTTTCAGATTACTTCAAATCCGTGAGATAATATTTCGAAAAAATACCTGTTATTATTGTAGGCAATAACATAAGCAGGCCAGTCGAAGTAATTCTCCCATTGTGACAATGGTCAATTATGTAAAGCGGTGCGACTCAGTTTTGACTTCGTAATGGAATATGGGAGAACTTTTAATTCTATACTAAACACAATGTTATCTTCGTTAGGTCGCGATTGCATTGAAAACTCAAAAACTTGTTGAGACATTATAGTAAATACTTGGCCTGGAATCTCATTTGACATTATTCATAACCAAAGTACATGCCTTCTACGATAAACATATTTGTATAGTGTTTATATTACTTCAAATTGTAATAATTATTCTCTGTATTATTTAGAACAATTCTATGAAAATAGTTTTTGAGTTTTTGACGTTGAAATTTTTGATTTTAGATTTTATATTTATATTTGCTCTGATCACTACTATATATATTCGAACAGAACTATCTTCTTTATAAACAAAATACCATTATATAAATTTTAATTAATGAATAGTATATATATGTATATAATTGGTCAGACTTGAAAAATTCTTTCAATGTTATATAGCTCATTTATCGAGGATGGTTATAGGCTATATATCATCACGCTAAGACTAATACGAGCGGAGCACCAATGAAAAATGTTTAAAAATCGGGGATTTTTCCTCTTGAGAGCCTCCGCTGCGTGTTAGCCTTAGCCCAAAGTACCTATCTATTCCACGCGAATGAAGTCGCAGGCAGAGGCTAGTAGTATATAAGACGAAACCAATTTACGGCGTTTTGCTTCAGATGAATTTGATTAAAGGCAATTTACAATTAATCCCAGTGTTAACCGAAACAACAAATCCCCGTAAACTACTGTTTGATAATTAAGATTGTTAATTTATAGGTACTAAATATTTTTATCAGATCGTTTTCCAATTTGTTGTCCGGTGAAGCTGTTAAGACCTTGTTGGAACAACAGCGTAGTCAGATCGAAAAAAAAAAATTTCCAATATAGAAACTATGCCAACTTTCTAATCAATTAATAGTACGATAAGCTTATTCTTTCATATTAAAAAAGATATTATTTATTGTCAATATTTTGTCTAGGTCTTAATGAGTTATTAGTATATAATTTAAACATTTCGAGGAATATTTTACCATAATTGATCATTTGTAACCACATATTATTTCTATCTCATCGAATAACTAGTTCAAATCAATACAATCAGGACGAACGAATAACAATACATAACTATACGTACACTAAATTCAACATTAAACGACCGCAAACTTTCGTTTAGCTGTCAAATTATACCAAATAAATGGATTCCTAGTTAAAATAGGCGCTGATTATAATGAGAACAATGGACCTGCGTTGGCTAACAGTCTGATATATTTCAACCAAATAATAGTTAATCACACGCATATTGTTTATGTCTCACACGTTTTATCTATACTAGTCTATAATATATACTATATATACTATATAATATTATAAAGAGGCTTTTTTATGTCATAGGAGGCCAACGAACATGCGAGTCACCTGGTGTTAAGTGATCACCGCCGTTCATAGACACTAGCAATACCAGGGGAGTTGGTAATGCGTTGCCTGCTTGTGTTTGTTGGGGATGAGGATGGAGAGGGAGGAAGGGGTTGGGAGAATGGAGAGAAGGCGGGCTTCCAGCGCACTCACTGACCGAACATAACGCAACAATACAAGCTCTGTTACTTCACCTCGGTTTTCTGTGAGAGAGTAGTACTACCCCGGACAAGCCGACCCTTTCATGCTGAAACCACCAATAGCTTCAGCGTGGCTCTACCACCTACAAGCTACTTAAAGTTCGTGAGTTTGTGACGTTGTAGGAGATAATCTCAGAAACTATTGGTTCGATTTGAAAACTTATTTCAATGTTATATAGCTCATCTATCCAGGAAGGCTATATATTATCACGCTAATACCAACAGACCAATAGAAACGGAACACCAATTTCAAAATCGTTTTTTTTCTCGAGAGAGCTTCCGTTGCGTTTTTGCGTTAGCCCAAAGCAACTATTCCACGCGAACAAAGTCGCGGACAGAAGCTAGCTGTTAATAATTGGAGATTTTATCTCCGAACTTATTATATTTCCCTTCAATATAATTATTAGCTTCAGTAATATCACCAAATATTCATTAGTATTGCCAAAGAAAGGCGGATAAAAGCGTCTAATGAATAGTCAACGTTTGACACGAGATCAAAGCTAACATGCGTTTTCGCGACAAACCAGAACGTGTTCTTAGTTAATACGAAGGAAGGGCAACCCGCTTTCACGATTAAAATTAAATTAATTAGAACGGAACAAAGTTATGTTATCTGGTTTGAGATAAAAAGCATCAGATCTCATCTCACGCTTTATACCCACGTCAGCTACGTAGACGCAATGTTCATAAGATAAGACAATGGAGTGAGAAGTCACATAGCATTCGAAAACACAGTACGGGACTTGTGGGCATGTGTATTGGCAATCATTTTTAGGTATTTATTTTTTCAGTTATTTACGCATATTTATTAAATCTCAAAAAATTTTTGAAGTTATACTTCTATTGGCGCGTTAGGGAAAAATTATGAAAGTAAATTTTGACGATGCGCATGCACACCGTCACCAATAACCGACACCCTGAAGTTATTACGATGCGCACGCATACCGTCACAAAAACCTACATCTTGAGGTTAGATATAGTCAACAATTTGTTTCTTTTTATTTGTCGTTTGTATTAAAACTTTCAATGTATTAAATACCTTATTTCTATTGTTAGTGTCGTTTTGTCTACAAATAAGGCGAAGATAAAATTTTTGAAAAGATTTTTATCTTGTTTAGCCAAAGAATAACTTCTAACGCGGGTACATAATTACACACACATTTCTTTACGTGGGTTTATTTAAATTTAGATTACGATAAAAATATTACTTGATTATTTAAATGGCGATCAGATTCCGATAGGCTTCAAGTGGATCTAATTATCAACTTTACCAATTCATCACTGCGCCATGTACAAAGTATAGCTCTTAGTATATTTTTATAATTTATCCTGAAGAGTGTTCAAACATATAGCGTCGTCGACCTACCACAAGATATTTAGGGTGCAGATAATGGACTGTAAACTTGATAACCACGAAAAAAAAAAAAAAAACAATTCTTTCTGGAAGTCAAAATTCACCAATGCGTATCATACACGTACTTTTCATCGTATAATACGTAATTACTGAGTGCTAACCACAAACAAAATGACAGGTGTTCGATAATTAGCTGGTGAAAATACTTAAATTTAATTAATTTATGAAAACAGTAACTTACACATAAAGAACTCTATGTCTATCGTATTAAGGCTCAAAACTAAATAACCTAGGTGAAAGACGTGAGTACTTTTATGTTTTTTCTATATATAAATAGGCGAAAGTCTTATCGTTATCAATAAAAAAATTGTAGACCTCTTTTTCTAGACTTCAAAATTTCTTCTAGTCAACAATATATATAGCACCTTTTACAAAAACCCTTTTTTTTCTTCGATCTGACTACGCTAAAGACCCAGCAGGGCCTTAACAGCTTCACCGGACTACAGAAAACCCTTAATAATATTGAAACTTAAAGTAATAATGTAATATAGTTGAATTTAGGGCATAGGACGACTTCTAATTGACATAAATATGCATAATTATTATTTACTACAGGCATAGTAAAATGCTGCAGCAGTTGTAGTTGAGTATTCCCCAACGCATTACATTTAAGGTAAAATATTTAAAACATTTTGAAATTTCCCGTAATTGACTCGGATATATCTCACGATCGAATATTTAAGCATTAGACTAATAAATGTGGTTGTCAAAAAATCTTTTAGATACCTTTTATGACAACATATAACTGACAGTTTTCAAAAGGTTTCCAAACTCTTGTGTTTTACGAATTTCATTATAGAATATCGCGCGAGCTGCAATATTCTTTAAACTGAAGACTATATGAATTCGTTCATCAATTCCTTAAAAATATTTAGGCAATACTTACTATTATTTCAATAATAATGCAAAGAGCAATTTAAATTAACAACTTATATGTTACTTAAGCAACTTATATTGATCATCACCAAATTAAATATAAGACATTGACCATCCGTATTGGAACAGTGAGATTATGGCTGCGAGTTGTGATGTTTGTTGTAAATAATAGTATGTATTTTAGTCATCGGGTTCCATAAAATACCTAACTTGGAATGGGAATGGATGTTGAATATTTGAATATATGAATATTTCAGAAATAATTTGTGAAACATTAGCAATTGGAAACTCACGTTGTGTTGCAGAAATCAATAAAAATTCATAATATTATATCGACCGGCAGGGATAATGGTGTAACATCCCAAGAACTGGTTCCTATTCCTGCAATAACAATTTCCTCAGTTACAAAAGTTGCAGTTGCAACATGTATAATCAACAAATTTGTTTGTGTATCTTCGATTTAAATTGTTTCCTTCCGTTTGTATTGCAAAATTGTAGTCGACTTTCAAAGGGATCGAAACGTATGTAATATTAATTAAGTTCACCAGCATTCACGCGATTACTCTATGAAGACGGACAAAATAGAACTTACATTATTCTAATATGCTTAGAATATTTCAATTTAATAAACATATTAATATTACCTACAAAATCGAATATAACTATATTTGTTGTATTTAGTAAAAATATAATTATAAGTGCGCACAACTTTTTTTACAGAACGACTTTCATACAAATTTTATTAAAATGAATACCTCGAAGTACGTTGTTTTGAAACTTTAAATTAAATAGAAAGATTTAATTCAACATTTATATTAATAATTAGCATCGAAAATCTAACATTATTTCGAGAAAGAATATGCTAATATTACTAATAACAAGATTAATAAGTAATATGTATCCATAATATTCATATTAAATTGAATTTTTGATGCATATGTATAAATGAAAAGTAATATACTTTTATCATAAAGATGAATAACATTGCTGTTTTTTTGATGATCACGTGGTCGATTTTCAAAAATGAATTACCTGTACATACAGAAAAATGTTTTCAGATTACTACAACTTTTCAATACAATCACAGAGGATATATAAAGGAGTATAATATGTCAATAATATGATAAAATGTCTAAGCACTTGTGTTTCTTTTACAACTTTTAAAATCGTGGAACATAAGGTCTGATATACGACGTTTAGAAAAACAGAGCTGAATAACACCGGACGTCAATAGCACGAATTTCCCCTAAAAAGATTCATACCAAAATTAACACAGGAAGTCAATAGTATTTAGTATTTGTGACTATTTTTAAACAAGTTATACACCAACGTATATATATTTCTCAGGTTTATAATATTTGTAAATTAGAATTTGAAACAACCTTGAATGACTAATAAGTCGGTAAAGCATGCAGGAATATTATGAAGCTTTAAAATGTTAACAATCGAAACCGGACTCGAGCATGACATCACTAACATCAACGTCGAAAGGTTACCTCGATTTTAAGTCAAAAAAAGGTTGGGAATTACGCTGTTTGGAGATAAGAACATCGTATGATGTTACACATCATTCTATTTGCCCGTAAGCTATAAGAGAAGTGATGGGAAATATGTGTTTCACTTTTTCTTACAATGCTTACAATATGTCTAATAAAAAGTAAGTAGATATCTAGTTCACCGTATAGTAACATATAAGAATTTTATAAAAGGCATTTATGAATATTTTCATTTTCTCGTGATCATTTTATCGAATACTAACAGACGCTTGCGACTTCGTTCTTGTAAAAAATATTTTATTGCTTCATAATAAAGTAGGTTTGTAGATGGTAGAGTCACGCTGATGCTGTAAGTGGTTTCATATTGAATGCGTCGGCTCGTCCGGGGTAGTACCACCCTCTCACAGAAAACCGGCATAAAGTAACAGTGCTTGCATTGTTGCATTTCGTTCGGTCATTCCCTCTCTTTCCCCCCCCCCCCCCCGCTGCCCCTCCCCCTTCCCCAACAACACAGGCTGGCAGCACACTTGCGACTCCTTTGGTGTTGCTGGTGTATATGGACGGTGATCACTTAACATCAGGTGACTCACCTGCTCGTTGGCCTCCAATGACATAAAACGAAAAAAAGTGTTTTTTCCGAATTAATTTGAGAGTAGAGTGCAGTTGCCTTTGTTCCTATTTGAATTACTGCTTGGCTTTTTAATCATACATGTAATTAGTAAGAGTGTTATCAAGACCAACTCAGATATTTTGGTGCTTAGCCTGAACAACCATCAGAAATTTTGATTTTATTTATCCTAGTATCGATCAGTCCCAATCTCGCGTAGGTGCAGTGTACTAATGTGACGTCATAAGAATTTAAACGATTTGGGTCAATGTTTTGTGTCTTTGACATTTATAGTTCACCAAAGTCGTCGAAGCTTCATAAGAATCTTCACACAGACATATCTTTTTGTTGGGCGTAATTTGAAATCTGATATCATCTATGCTATCAATTTAAACATATTTTAAAGGGCAATGCTGATGTACATAAAATGCGCATAACATTAATTTCATAAATATTAATGCTATATTGAAATTGTTTATCAAAATAATAATATATTAAGGATTGAAAAATGTAATTTACCATTAGAAGATAAACGTCTAGTTTTTTTTCTGTGGATATTTTTAAAACTTACAAAACATCATTTTTACATTGGTTTTTCCTCAACATCACATGAATATAATATACTTATACGTGTTATACACACAAACTTTCAGAAAGAAATCCCATATTTTACCTTCACTAAGACCAGTAGCATACATTTAGATTTTATAACAAAGTTCTAAATCACACTACCGATTTATCAGACAGTCAGTTCAACCACCATATCAAGCAGTTTTTAATGTCTAAATATATTATAGGATGGATCAATATGTGAACGATGATGGCGTCTGGAAATGACGCCCCTCTTTGTGCATCCGCCAAAAACAAACGATGTCTATAACTACGTTTGTTGGTAAAAATATATTGTTGTGTTATGAAGAGATAGATCAGATCGAGTTGATTACCGGTTCATCTCGATGAATCTCTTATTTATTATCACAGCTTTAATTATAACATGGATCATCAGTAAGTAGTAGTAGTAATAAATTCGTCCAATAGGACAGGCGAAGAAATTAATCTATACTGCCAATTCTGAAGTTGTCAATATATGTCGGTCTTGTATATTCTGTAGTGAGTTTTATTTTATATTCAAGTAAAGGCATACGCGCCAAATCTGCTATATCTTAATTTTCAAACCGTTTCTTTTGCCAATTCTGAAGTTGTCAATACGGATAGTTCTTATGTATTCTTTAGTCTGTTTTCTTCTATGTCCAAGTTAATGTAAAGGCATAAGTGCCAAATCTTCTATATAATATTTCAGACATTTTTTATCTTCTTAATCTTCGAATAATCATTAAAAAATGTTCTGATTGTCGTAAATAAGCATGTTGTAAAATGTCGTGCGGTTATTTCCATGTTATAACATGATGGTGGTTCAACTTTCCGGGGAATTTTTGTGGTATCTCAGAATTCATGGTCCGTGATATTATTTTTCATTCACTTCACTTATGCTCAATAAACTAACCATATTACATAAAACACTTCCAACTTTACACGATATAGAGTCAAATAACACAAGATTAATGAATAAAATATAAAATGCACTACATGACAGATTGAAATCCCGCCAAAAACTCGATCATCAGTAAGAATAAACTAAAATACAGGAGCTTAAGAGCAATATATACATACTATCATTTAACGTTACATTGTAAAGTAAGCATTAAAAGGTTATATAACAAAGTATATAAGGCCTCGGATTATCATATCGTATTTAAACTAATTATTTGTTAGGGCATAATCGCATAATTTACGGCAAGGCAATTTGTACACATACACTCGTCTAAACCTAATTTCAATTCTAATACTATCTTTTAGAAGAGGCAGGGATTTCTTTCTTCCTATTAATTCTTTATGAAGAAAAATTGAATCATGCAAGGTATAAAAAATCCTGTTCTTTATAATAATCAGTTAATAACGTTTTTGGGATTTTTTTGCTTAAAGTGCTTATACAATCCACGACAAACTATTTGACCGCTGTGAATATAAATACGCAGAACACAAATTTAACTCTAAATACATATTTTATTATAGGTATAACAGGCAGACAAACATAAACAAAATCAAATCTTAAAATATTAAATAATATTTTAAATTGATTTTGTATTAAATTCTTCACTTTATAATGCGCAAACCTAAACTTACGGCCATAGTCAAAAGGACCTAAAAGATGGGCGCGGACGTAATTTGTTTACCGCTATGAGGGAATGATCGAATTCAATTGTTTTATTATAACGCAGTGACATCACGTGAGTCCATCTACGAATATTAATGGCGAATTTGCATTATATCTCATTACGAACGCCTGGAATAATAAATTTCATATACATACTATCTAGAGACAAAATATCGAATGAATGTGATAGTCACGAAGCCTTTATCTACATAATAATAATTTTGCCTTGATGTTCACAATTAATCAAAAGGATATCTCGTACAATGTTAAAAAATTAGGAGAAAGTTTTGACGTAAACAAAAACATTCATTATCCTTTGTTGGGTTCGGTTTAAAAGATAACAGGCCGTTTGTTCCCATGTCTATCCGTCCGTCCTCCCGTCATAGTCTGGAAACTTTCAAGCTTTTTGAAAGCCTCCGGGTATTACAATTTCTTTGAGATAAATTTTGTTTTTTTAATATATTATTACCCGCCTCATTTATTTATCACAGTTATATACACATTGTATAACATATAGTATTCTCTGCCACCAAGAATATAATCTGGGGTCTAAATCCACGACCTCTCGATATAATATCGAAAAATAAATCTTATTATTACTACGCCATGAGAATTGTAAACAAAGAAGTGGTTCCAACAACTCTCGACAAAGGGCGTTCCGGACAGTGAGCATAGAAAAAAATTGTATATATCTTTATTTCGGTACATTTTGAATCGTGCTATGAAATCCATTAATTTTAGAAGAGCATAGAAATCACTAATTTATTAAATTTAAAAAAGCATTTTCACAATTGAATTAAGAAATATAAAGGTAGAATACTTGTGAAATGACAGAATTGAAACTCCTCAAAAAATTGAATAAAACGCTCGAAAGTTTCGCTTATAACAATAAAATTATACAGATTTTCTTTCAAGTACGGTATTCATTTTATTCGGTTTTACTTTTAATGTGTAAGCCGGTGTAATCCGACGAAGTAGTGTAAGCAAAATCTAAGATAAACCTTTATTACCTCTGAGCACTAACGTTAAGGGAGCTTAAGTAAAGTGTTATTGTGTTTTGTTCCACAGATTTACGATGTTGATAAGGTGTCCGGCGGCACTCTGTGTCGTCGTGGCCCTACTGGCTACAACACAAGCTGCAACTGATGTAAGTTTATTAATATATTTTAATTAGATAATACTCTAATGTAACTTCAGTTTAATTACATTTCTATTTATTAGTTCGTTTAATCGATGGTTTGAGTTTCCAGAGCTTTGAACTAAGGAACTAATAAATACAATAAATTTACAAAAATCTTGAAATCTATATAGATTAAGGAAGAAATAAAGAAGAAGGACTAAGATTAAATTTTTTTTTCACTGATCATTAAAGCTACAAACAGTTCTTGATAAGGAACCATACATAAATTACGTCACATATATTTTAGTAGCTCACTCCTTTTTTTATATCAAAGGAGGCAAATGAACAGGTGGTTCACCTGATCTAAAGTAATCACCACGATCCATAGACACTAGCAACACGATAGGAGTCACAATTGCGGTGCCTCCCTGTGTATGGGGGAGGGGGAATGGACGTGAGAGGAAATGGGAAAGGCAGGTGGGCGAACGGCGCTCATATGGACTGAACGAAACGCAACAATGCAAGCACTGATACTTCACGTCGGTTTGGAGTGAGAGGGTGATACTACCCCGGGTGAGCTGACACTTTCTTGCTGAAACCGATAATAGCTTCAGCGTGACTACCACCTACAAAATCCGCAAGCATCATGTGTATGTCGTCACATATTTTGCAATTATAACGTTACAAGTTACTAACTTGAAAATAGCACTTCTAAATTTGTTTATTATTTTTTAAAATCTTATAGCCTAAAATTTATTACAATAAGTCATATATTTTAGTTTTTTGTTACATTTGAAATTTTGAGTTTCGTTACTATTTTTTATTTATTTACATTTACATTATACGTCATCAAGAAGCTTATTACTCGTCCTCCCCCTTTTCCTACGATGTTTGACTTTCTAAATCCCTACTCTCCGCTTTAACATGTTACGTAATTTATGGATGATTTCTTATATACGTATGTAAAATATAAAATAATAGGATAATATAAATATAGAATAGCATAAGCTACGAACCCCAAATTTCATGACATTGATCATGTATTTTATTTGTTAGACAAAACGTATAATAAATATTTTAAACATGACATAAAATGGGAAATTTTATTAGTTATGTTATGAAACAGTACTAGAATGCATTCAGATTATATTACCCCATCGACAGCATGCCAATTATTAGCATTATTAAACAAGAAATTAGCATTTTATTTGATTATGCAAGATTCTTAAAGATAGATATTTATAGATTTTCAAATATACACTCGCTTTCATGATTTTTTTTAAGTTATTGAAAAAAAATTAACATTTTTGTATCTTTTATTGATCTTATAAAATCATTTGATTCATATATTCATAAAATATAATTAAATCAACATTATGGAAACTATTAATTTTAATGAAATCTCCCAAATAGAATATTGCAAATCAATGAAATAATTGTTTGTCCCATCCTTCAGAAATAGTACTTTATTCTGTTTTTTTTTCTTGATCTGACTACGCTATTGACCTAGCAAGTTTATTCTGTTTTTTTTCTTGATCTGACTACGCTATAGACCTAGCAAAGTTTTAACAGCTTCACCGGACTACAACTTTATTCTATAGGTTTATACCTTTGTCACTCTGTCCCTTTTTGTAATCCTTGCGGACTTGTATGCATAATTCGATAATTCTCGGCCGTAATAGTTAAGTAAAAGCATAACAAATAAACAATTCGTATTTATAATATTAGTTTAAATTATATTACAAGCCGTACTAACTGGGCACCGGTTAGTTTTTATGCAAATGATTTTGTTATAATTTGATGGTAGTACCATTTTTATACGGAATAATTTTAGACAGTATTTTTTAAATATATTTTTTTTATTACTGTCATAATTTCATAATCTTTATAGCGACCTTAAGTTACATCTGTTAAATTTATTATTACACGATTTGTAACCTGTATAACACTATGAAATCTATATCTCCTTGTAAAAGTCGTGTCAAATCGGTCTCATGGTTTCCAATATAAGTACAATGAAACAACAGATAATTCAATTTTATTTAGAAGTTTTAAATAGTTTGTATAAAAATATAATATCTTTAAAATACAATATAATTTATTATTGTCAATGGCACCAAGCAATTTACTCTTAATTAATTTAAGACATTTTACGCGCCAACATCCAATTGTAACATAAATTATTTTCATCGTTTACTTCCTAGCAATTTATTAACATTATTAGTGCTCCTATACAAAAATTTATACACAAATATAATAATGCTTTCGCGAATTAAGAAGTTTAAGGCTTGGTGAAAATGTTTATACTCAGAATGTATAAATTAATGTGTAAACATAATAATATATAAGCTTTTAATTTATGCAACTGTCCAAAGATGATTACAATATCTAATATAATTCCTGTATAAATTTTAAAATTTAATTCTTTATTAATTGTTATATATTCAAAATAATATTTTTTATTAGAAAATGTTGCGTACAACTTTAATCGACCAGTTAATTATAACATTTTATTTTCCCATTTTTATAAGTTGCAATATATTAGTATTTCTTTAAAAGATAAATAAATAAGATAACCATTATAGGCTAGCAATAGGTTAAAATATATTTATACAGATATCTTACACTACTGTCATTTTTTTTCTTTTTAGTACCTACATTCTCCAAAACTACCTTTGAATCTTTCATAGAGCTGTCAGCTTAAATTATGTAGCTTAATGTCGTAAATAATGAATTTCAGTCACTTTAATACGATATTATGAAATAAACAATACATTCGATTATGAGATTAAGACTCTGTTATAACCAGAGATTATAAACAGCTAAACCAATATAACTTTGATGTTAGAGTGCCAGAACAAATTGGTGGCTCTGTGATTTTGTGGACAAATATTGCGGTCCCCACTATGCACTTTCGACAGTGTTTGTGGCACTATGTTTGATTTGGTAAAAGCCTTGACGCATATATTTACGTATTGCACACATGTTTTTGCATTATATTAATGAAACTAACGTCAATTATAAATTTGCTTTGAACAGTTGTATAAACATTTATTTTTCTTAAAAATGTAAATTTATTTTGCAATATTGGTATATTGTGTCTGTTCAAAGTTTAACACTGTTCAATCTTTTGGTAGTTCGTGGTCACATTTATCATATAACATGATAATGGCAAAACAAATACTAATAAACATCAAAGAGAACCTTAGTTAAAGTTTGTTCTAAAACTTTTAAATTTTTTTTTTCTCGAACTGACTACGCTATTGGCCTTAATTTTTTGGCCTTTACAGCTTCACCGGACTACTAAGGCGAGCGCTTAAGGCACTCAGCCGATTTTATATTGGCAACCAGCTCAAGGGTGCACGGCACACCTCGGCTTGGCTGTTGCCCGTTGCATGCAAAAATGCGACCTATCTTAGCTAACCTAGCTACCTATTCATATATGTTTGATTTGTTTATATGTGTACCAAACATATACACTTCAACAACTCTTCCATATATTTTTTTATCGTAAAATTGAGAGTTTTTTCAGTTCGATAAGGGAAAAAAGTAAACCCTTCCACCAAAATGTGTAGCGTGTAGGCGTGCACGTGTGTGGGGATGATCGTGTAGTGTTGTAGCAGTGATGTATTGGTGTGTCACCATATCGCACAAGCATCGCACACAAGGGCTCCCTACCGAGGGATCGAACCTAGGCTTGAGCCACTGCCGTGGGAGGCTTAATCGGGTGTGCGGGAGCGAAGTAAACCCCCAGACTACGGTGGCGCAATCTGTGGTTACACGGACGTGACGCTCTGTTTCGAGGGACAGGCTGATACTGATCGTTCGCTGACGTGATATCATCAGGAGGGTCGGTAAAAATGTGTCGCGGACGTCTTTTATATCGCCCAGCGTTGAGCACGGGTTCGTAGTTTGCGGCGGATACCACTACCGGACTGGGATGATTCGCGGCTCGCTCGAAATAACTACTCGTAAGTGATTTTATATACGCCCAGATGGACGTCATCTCCAGGTCCCTATGGAGATCCGCATTCCGGACGTATCAAGGGGCACTGGTGATTTTACGCAGAACGCGGTTCTGCAGAATCTGAAGTTTTCCAAAATTATTCGCGTGAGCAAAGACCGGACAACTATACATCATTATCGGGCGGATACAAGTCTTATATAATGTGAGCTTACGTCTGAGGAACAATTTGCTCTTCTGACAAAGTAAATAACGGAGGCGACCCAAGACCATAGCGGCTTTGTTTCGTACTCTCTTTACATGAGAATCGAATATTACATGTCTGTCTAATGTGACGCCGAGATACTTGATCTCGGTGGTTCAAGGTATCTCGGTTTTGTATAGCCTTGTGGGTTTTAAATTGTTATCGCGAGTCCTGGGGTAGAAGAATATCGCAGCACTCTTTTCGGAGTTGATAGCTATACGCCATCGAAGAAACCAATCACCGAGTGTGCTAACGGCTTCTTCGATGCGATTCCTGAGGTGATCCGGCCGCCAGCCAGAAGCGTAGATAACTATATCATCAGCATAACAACCTACCTCGACTCCCGGGAGCTTAGGTAGTTCGCTGATAAACAGGTTGAAGAGGGTGGGCGCGAGTATTGAGCCTTGTGACACACCTGAGCATATCGGACGGAGCGATGAGAGTTCGCCATTTACTCTAAAACGGAAGGTTCTATCGGCGAGATAATCACGGATGATGTGAACGAACCTATCGGGTATACCGGCTAGACTCAGCTTGTATATGAGCCCTTTGTGCCAGACCTTGTCGAAGATCTTGGCGACATCGAAAAAGACTGCTATTGTACGTTTCGGATTAGTGTTTTTCACGGGCGGATCCGGATTTGGATGCGGATCTTTATTGAAATTAGAAAAAATGTACTCCGTGAGGTGGAGTACTTGATCTGTACAAGATTGTTTGGCGCGAAATCCAAACTGCTCAGGCGGTATTAAACTACGGTCGGTAATCGTAACCTGGAGACGGTTCAGAAAGAGCCGCTCGTAAAGTTTACCTAAGGTATCTAGCAGACTGATGGGGCGATAGCTATCAGGAAGCGTAGCTTTCTTGCCGGGCTTGTGAGTTCCTATCACTACGGTCTTCTTCCAGATGGCTGGAAAATGACCCTGGGACATGGCCGCATTGAAGATGCAGACCGATAGAGCTATGATGCGGTCAGGAAGGAGCTTCAAAACCTTGGTCCTGATCCCATCGGGACCTGGGGACTTCCTAGGCTTGAGACGCTTGATGGCGGCCGAAACTTCATCAAATGTGATCGAGGTTAGGTAATCCACCGGAGGAGACGCGAGTGCATGCTCTACGGCTGATTCTATTGACTCAATATTGGAAGGGTCAGTGTTATCAGTGTTTAGCGAACACTGTTTCACTAAATTCGCGGCGAGACATTCTGCTTTATCAGTGTTATCGAACGCGGGAGGCAACCCGGGGCCTCTATCGAGAGGAGGCATTGGAATGACCGTATCTGACTTGAACTTTCGCCTGAGGGTCCAGAATGACAGGTGAGACGGCTGGAGATCCTCCAGAAATCTGTCCCACCTGTCACCCAGGATTTCAAAAATACGAGACTTAACCGATTTCCGTAAGAAACGTAAGCGTTCGCGGTTCTCTGCAGACGGGTAAGCGTCGTCAGCTCGAGTCGCGGCGTTCTTTTCCGTGATCAATGCTATCACGTCTTCAGGAAGTATAAAATGGCGTTGGTTCGCTGCTTGTAACCTCTTTCGAGGTCTCCTTGACGGCGGTTTGGAGATAATCAACCAGGGAATCGATGGCCGAATCCGCGTCGGCTTTAGACACCAACACGTCCGGAATCCTGTCTAAACTACTAGACGACGGATTATTTCTAAAATATTCACGGAGTTTCGCGTGATCGGCCACTCTGACCGGCGACGAGCTGAAATCTGAATTCTGACCTAACTGTAATACAACCGAGCGATGGTCTGAGTCGAGTTCGTGTACGACTGATATGAGTCGTACAGGAAGCGCGACATTTTTTAATAAAGCTACATCTAAAACTAGCGGTCGGCAATGATCTTGATAGTGCGTGGGTCCGGAGGGGCTATGACGTCAAAAGCGAGAGCCTCACCTAGTTTGTCGAGTATCCTCCCGTTAAGAGAGGTACACGGACTGTTCCAGATAACGTTCCTGCTATTGAAGTCCCCCGCTATAATAACTAAGTCACCTAAGTTAAATAGCGCCTGCAAATATCAGAGTGGCCTGTCATACCTACACGACACACTGACACTTCCATATGAGTTAGCGTGGATGGTACTAACGGCATGCAGTACAACGAGCGCCTAAAATAGATTAAGGTGCCACCCCCGCGGGTGACACGGTCGTTCCTGACTATACAGAAATTCGCGATTCTCGGATTACGCATACTCGGTTTTAACATCATTTCCTCATCAAAACGTCAATCTGTCTATCGCGCAAAAAGTCAGCTACTAGATCGCGCTGTGTCCGAAGTGATCTCGCGTTGAAAAACGACAGAGATTGACCCCGTGGTTTTATTTTATTGAGACCCGCGAATTTTAATTACTTATTTAAAAGAGGGTGACCGGGCGGGGCGCTAAATAGTGGCTCCGATAGCCGGGAATCGCGGTAGTGCGGTGAGAAGAACTAGCTCCTCCTCGACCTTTACTATGGCGTGGAAGGTGAGGAACTCCTTCATGTCGTGCTCGCGGAGTAAATGTTTTATCCAGTCGAACTTACTGGGGAGAGAGGATAAGGAAGCATAAGCCGCCTGTGGTGGCGGCGCCTGAGGCTGAGGTCGGGGGGCCCAGGGGGCCATAGGGGCCCGCCCGGGTTGAGCCGCGCGCAGCACAGAGGGTGGCGAGCGCGGTGAGATCGTGGGAGCGAGCGCTAATCGGGGTGCGGGAGGCGCCCGGGCAGGCCTCCACGGACATGAGAGGTGGTGGTGGAGGGCGGGCGGTGGCTACAGGCGCCTTGGGCGCCTGCCTCTCCTGACAGGGACGCTGTGTGCGTGGTGCGCAGGGATAGCCGCGATAATTCGCGGGGTGACCCGCATTACCACAAAGCACATAGCTGGGAGGATCGGGAGTGTCAGGAGTGCGTGCGCACTCCTTCGTGGCGTGGTCTCCCAGGCACTTGACCAACCGGGGGCGAAGATAACAATTCTTCGCAGAGTGTCCATAACACTGGCAGTTATGGCACTGCGACGGGATATGGGTCTTGCGTGGGGGCTCAACGGTGATGCCGTTAAGGTCGCACACAGATGTGAGCGAAAAGATGGCCTTGCCCTCCTGCGACCGGTCGAGGAGGTGGTATATGCGATGTACCTCACGCTCGGGGAAGTTCTTCTCCTTAGAGGGAGAGGGTGATGTCCTCGACCGAGATTTCGGCCGGGACACGGCGAAACAAAACACGGAGGAGGCGCTCCTCCTCGAGAGCGAACGTGAAATACGCGAGTTTCGATTTCGTAAGGAATCGAATTAGAGCGCGATGGTCGTCGGAAGTAGGACATTTTACTCTAATGCCCGCCGGAGTGCTAAGGACGGACGTGTAGTTGACCTTAAGGATCTTTAATCTATTAGAAATCCACTGGGACTTGTCTTGTATCGTGACTGGAGGCGGGGGGCGCGGCTACCTTTTTTTTTTTTTTTTTTTCCATGGGGAAATCCCTAACAGATACCCATCCCGTGGGACAGCTGAGGATGGGTTATGTCCGATTTGCACGGACTAAAACCCCATGGTGCCTTCATACACCTTTTTGGCGGGGGAGCAGGAACTGCCGACTGGCACTGCATCTGCTCCCCCGACAGGTGTGGGCTCTCTAACAGGCCCTGACTGCGGTCTGAGGGGTCAAACAAGGTAGACCCCTCAAAGAGGGAGTAGGTGTTAGACCCCCCCTAACGAACTGTGGGAGTCGCATCGGCACAATGCGACTCCATCACATGGGCCTGTGCAGTTTGTACTGCCAGGGCGACGACATGCCCATGTCCATCGCCCTCAGGCCCCATCTACGGCGGCCGGAGGTCATCCCCTACCCATCGCCGCCGTGTGGTTCGTCGACCGCGAAAGGGGAGCCTAGTGGTCCGCTCCCTCTCCCTCTCCGCCGCCTCTTTTGCAAGCATGACTGTCTCGCAATAGCAGGCGACGGAGAGCCACCCGGCCTCGCTCTCGACCATCTTACTAACGACGATCGGGAACGAAAGATTCGGGCCAATGGCCGCGACCAGCTCGTGGCGTGGCACATCCCAGGCGGGACATTCACTCACCGTGTGCTGTGCGGAATCATCCGCGCAGCCATAGTGATGGCACCCTGTAGTCGGCTCCCGGCCAATGCGACACAGATATCGCCCGAAGCAGCCATGCCCCGAGAGTACCTGCGTCAGCCGGAAGCTCAGGGTGCCATGCCGCCTGGTGAGCCATTCGACCATGATTGGTCGAACAGCTTCGATTGTTACCACGCCCCAGCTGGGTCGCTCAAGTCGTCGAGACCACTCTTCCACCACTAGGAACCCGCAGGTTGAGAAGGAGTGAGCGAGACGGAGCTAGGTTTCGCGTTCGGTTTTCGCGACGGTATAGCCGGGGCGGCGACACGAGCACCACCTATATTTGCAACTTTCACTGGGCCTACAGAATCCGAATCCGTCGGCCTGGCCGGACGTCGCCATTGTATGAGATGGTCGTATAACCGTCCTTGTTTGTTTGCGCAGAAGACGCGGGAATCGCGGACTCGGTCGCGGTAACCGCGCGCGACGAGGAAGAGCCGGAACCTATTAACTTCAAAACTTTTGACAAAAAAGTATGGGAACGATACTTTTAAATGTAAAAAATCACATCTAGGTTCGATGATCAACATTAACGAGGCACTTTCAAGGTTTAATCATTACGTAACTGATTATCGTTGGAACGCCGCACGGTCGTACAAAGGCAAGCGGGGCGCGGGTCGAGTTAAGAGACGTGGGCGGGACAGCGCGGCACGGTGTGATTCATTGCTTTTCTTATTATTACACCTGTTCGTTTTTGCGTAAATCACCTAATATTGAGTATATATCATCAGTTTTGCGTTTTTCGAGATAATTAGCTCAAATATTAAGACCTAGCACTTATTTGTTTATTGATTTGGAATGAGAATCGACGAATGGCTATCCTGTATAAATATTGCTGGTGACTAACCAATCGCGCTGTATTTACCTATATATCTGAATACTAAGCTGTCTCTTGATTTATGTTACAGAAAGACATAAATATATATAAATTAATGTACGTTTGTTATCGGAAACCAACCAACTCCAGGGGAGTCGTGAGTGCGTTGCCGGCCTGTGTTTGGGGGAATGGGGAGAAGGGAAGTGGTACAGGATTTTATTGGAGAGGGGAGGGTAGAGAAGTGGATGTGGACCTCCGGTGCTCTCACTGCAAACGCAACAATGCAAGCACTGTTACTTCACGTCGGTATTTTGCGAGAGAGTGGTATTACCCCGGACGAGTCGACCCGTTTATGCTGAAATTAATTATACCCGTAGCTACAGCGTGGCTTTAGCATTTTCTAAAATTAATTACAGTTTATAGAAAATTGGCGCTGTTGCAAATTACATAAATAATTCTATAGTGGCTTTATTCACTTACGTAAGCACAATTATACAATTATTTTATATCAGCGTTTTATTGTAGAAAATCGATTGAATATATTTTGTGCATGGTTACGAATCCGTGGGTGTCTTATAGAAATCATTTTCCCTTGGTCAGCCATTTAAAAGTAATTAATTGAATTGATGAACTTTCGTATCCAACAATATTGGTTCTTGGTTATCAATTTCTATTTAGTAAACTTGGAATTTTGAGAACAGAAAAGTAAATTATAACGTTTGTGAAAATGTAGTTTTAGAATATATAAACAACATTCTAGTTCTATAAACTATAGGTATAGGTATAGGTATAGGTACGTAGCAAATCTGAATAAGTAAGCGCTTGATATACGAGTTTTACTAATAAGTATTATTGTATTCTCTAATTTAGTAAAACAAATATGTTCATATACTTATATAATATTTAATGCTCCTGTATGTATTTATTCAACTTTTGCTACGCATTTATTAATAATAAATTGATATTTTCAACGATTTCTAGATATATAAATTAAATTAATAAGGAATATTAAAATGATAATTTAAAATTACCTTAATATTATCTATACTAATCTATATAATATTATAAAGAGGTAAAGTTTGTGACGTGAGTTTGTGACGTTGTATGGTGTAATCTCAGGAACTATTGCTCCGATTTGAAAAATTATTTCAATATCATATAGCTCATTTATCGAGGATGGTTATAGGTTTATATATCATCTCGCTAAGACCAATAGGAACGGAGCACCAATAAAGAATGTTTAAAAACAGTTTTTTTTTCTTCTTGATAGCTTCCGCTGCGTGTTAGCGTTACCCCAAAGTATCTATTCCAAGCGAACGGAGTCGCGGGCATAGGCTAGTTTTAATATAAGAAAATAATTTTGAATACCCGATAACTTTTTATTTTTCTTTTACAGGGTAACCTGTTCACGTGCCCAAATGGTAAGTCAATATTTTTTAAATTTAAAATGTAATGCGTTGCCAGCTTGTGTTTGAGGGGAATGGTGGCAAAAGGAGAGGGCGGAGAAAAGAGGTGGGTCTTCGGCACTATCACTGACCGAAGAAAACGCAACAATGCAAGCACTCTTACTTCTCGTCGATGTTTCTGTCAGAAGGTGGTACTACCCCGGATGAGTCGACCCATTCATGCTAAAATGAGTAATAGCTTCAGTGTGGCTCTTTTACTGTAGTTTTAAAACTTTATTTAAAACATTAGTATATTATATATCAACAAAATTTAAGAAAATATGTATAGTACAGTCTATTAATTATGTTACTTAGATGACGTAAGCCTCGAATTATAAAATCAATTCACTTAGTGGTAATAGCTTGTACTTTTAATGATAGAAAAAATGCCTGGAATATACGACAGAAAAGTGCACTGTAAATTCTGTAAAGTAACCATAATAAACTTATTATAACCTAGCCTATGAGACTACATTTGCAGCGAACCTTGACCGTATTATCATATTATAGTGTTATTTCATAACATAGAATATTCTACTTATCAATATAGAAGTTATAACTTAAAATATTTTATCCAGCTTAACAATTTAATAGGTTGTTAGAAGTTTGAGTTAGTGTCCTCCGTGGTTCTCTCAGAATTAGACATCGTAAGAATGTAGTACATATTTAGTAATGCAAGTTTATTTTCGAACTGACTACGCTATTGATCTAGCAAGGCCTTAACAGCTGCACCGAACTACCAAGGCACTCAGACGATTTTGTAATGTAAGCAAATTATAATCTTAAATTTAAAGTAGAAAGGTTCCGTTTTGTTTATAAGAAGTAATTACTATTTGTGATCACTCGCCATCGGCAGGACGTAGGCCGTAAATACTTACAAAATCGAACCGACTGTTCAGTTTTGGAGAACTTCCTTGGGTTTAGTTCGGAGAAGCTGTGAAGGACCACTAGGCCAACTTCCCCGAGTACTATAGTGTGAGGTTTTCTTATATGAGGGAATGGGGCGGGCAGGTTTAAAATGCAGTCATTACTAACCAGGTATAACCACACTCTTGTTTATCACTCTTTTAATATAAATTATCAGAAATATTTAATTTAGTTTGCTATAAATAATTTACCTTTTGTATTTTTTACCAATAATGAACATTAAAAAAATGGAAATATTCGGGCGGCAAGTATCTAACGTAAACTGATTGTTGTATTTATGAATGATTTCAAAGAATATGATTAGAAACTTGCTGTATTTGCATTCGTGATTTATTATAGGAGACGTGATGTTTTACGGAGTTCGATTTCTTCGTGGTTGTAGTTTCTAATGACCTTGCTTCTGCGCATCCGTGTCGTGTTGTGGAGACTGATGACTACGTGTTGTGTTATTCTTATTTGCCTATACATTGTAAAATTAAGCATACATTGTTTAAACAACTCAATAATTACTCGTATATCTATTATTAATACATGAAGCGAAAACTTTGTACCCTTTCTAAACGAAATGCGCGAACGGATGAACGTGAC
The DNA here is from genome assembly GCA_014332785.1 of Antheraea mylitta. Lineage (NCBI taxonomy): Eukaryota > Metazoa > Arthropoda > Insecta > Lepidoptera > Saturniidae > Antheraea > Antheraea mylitta. The sequence goes on from JACEII010000010.1 coordinate 1,552,647, forward strand.
ATTTGGCATAGTTAAAATTTATATGGAGTAGAAACACATAAAGCTACTTTAAAAAAATGTATAAGATTAAAATAAAAATTACACACACTACTGTTTGAATGACACAAAACATATACACAAATGTAAATGAAAAAGACGTTTCGCCATCCTTCCCTTTTTCTTATTTTTTTCCGTCTCACTTTCTCTAATCACGATAACACATTCTGGTTCGCGCTATTTCATTCTTTCTCTACTTATTCTTTAACTATTACGTTCAATCTACCTTGTTCCATCCCACATTCAATATTTTTAACATGACTTACGTTACGTGCCTCTTGAACTTAACTGGTCAAACTGTAGTTTAATTTAATAATTACATAATACGTAAATTCATAATACATATTAAGAAATACTTAGATAATTAATTGAAAAATAAGATATAATTAGTAAATATATGAAACCACTGAAATAATTATTATTCTCTTTGGTCTTATTCAATATTAAAACGAATTATGGTCGAATTTCGACCATTAATATAATGAAATAGGTACCAAAACCAAACGCAGCATTTATATTTTGTAAATACCATTATAATTGGTTCAGCTTAAACACCTAAAATTATATTTTTGGCGGGATTTTAGTTTCTCATGTATTGGATTTTATTCATAACCATATGTTATTTCATTTTATATTTTGTAATATTACATAATATAGATCGGTTAATGTTCACAAGCGAAATGGATGGTAAATAATACCATAGAACATAAATTCTGAGATGCCTACTAAAGTGTATAGAAAGTTCTAACAAGGAGGCTACCATCTTGTTGGATTATTGACATTAAAATTATCACAAGACATTTTTTATACATTTGATCACAACCTCACTTGATAACAAAAGATGATATAGCTAAGATAATACGTCGACCGAATAGTGACTGGTACTTTAGTGCAGCCCTCAGAACATGCAGGTAATTGATGGCAGATTTTTTACTGCCATTTCTTAGATTAAACACAAGTAGTCTAATACTGAACCAAGAATTTACTTAACCCAAGTTAACTGTGTATTACATTTAGTAAAGTACATAAGTTTTCGCACATAACGCTTTACGTCGTTGCCTTGAAGTGAACGTACTACTATTAAACTTTTACTATAATCTAAGTCAAACATTTTCTCAACTACAATAAGCATTTTTCTCATAAATGTAGGGGTAATGAATAGTAAAATGAAATAATTTTATGAACTCATTACATTTGTCCTTTAAACTTTATTTCAAACTAAACATAATGGATTTATTTACGTAAATGTAACCGAATCGAGTATTTTGCTAATGTAATAAATTTATAACGTGCTTTCATAATTTAGATCAAGGCTATTTTTAATTAAAATAAAATGAAATCGCTACAAGCAAAATAGCTGAACTATTAATATAATCGTAGTAAAATGCCATTAAGCGCAGCCGGCTCGGCCGCGACTCAGGCAATTTGTCAAACTAGATATTTTATTAGTGAAGTGTTCGCCTACGAGCGACGTCAACGGTTATCCAATCTTGATTATCCCTAATCATTATAATTTTGATTAATACAAACTTAATGTTTTATAATATATATGCTTATTAAATATTTTAGAATAATCTAATAATTATTAAATATTTTAGAATAATCTAATATTTTAGAATAATACAAAGAACATAATGAACAAGAGATATGATAAGAGATAGTAAGATGAATTGGACTAAAATGATCACGGAATGCTATCCATGTAAGTTAAAAGATGGACAGACAATATAAAGAAAGTGGATAATTCGGTGTGGCAAAGAAAAGCAAATGAAAGAAACGCTGGAAACAGCTGGAAGAGGCCTACGTGTCAAGTGGCACGCTGAATACTACAACATGAAACCTGATGGGTTAAACTTAAGTAAAAAAATATATAATTAATATAGTTTTAGCAATAAGGCTGTAATAATAAATGATTAATATATATTAAAATTGACTAATATTTAGCAATCTTTAAAGATAATATAAACCATATGAAATCACACTGATCGAATTAGAATTTTTGACAAAATTAAGTCTGACGCAATCTCGAATAATGTAAGATCGTAATGTCAGCATCGTTGAACGGTAGTATAATGTAAGATTGCAGTGTCAGCATCGTTGAACGGCCGTAGAATGTAAGATCGTAGTGTCAGCATCGTTGAACGGTAGTAGAATGTAAGATCGTAGTGTCACCATAGTCGAACGGTAGTAGGGCTCTTTCTAAGCCTTTTTGGATAACTAGGATATTGAAAATCTGTCGCCAAGCACCTACCTGTGTACCAGTAGCTGCACTTGAGAACCAGTCATTTAAGTTTAGCGTGTTTACAATCTTAAAGCACATCGTCATTTAACATCAGATGATTGAGATCAAACGCTAAAACCTATACGGTGTTATTACAAAAAAGTTAAATACGTATTGAATACTTGCTTTAAAAAGATTACGTTTTAAACGCGAGTGTCTAACCTTTCACCTGGTATACACACTCACTAATTTCCAATTTACACAGTTTAAATATTATTATATTATTTTACATTATATCTAATGTTCATATGTGTATGCGTTTCTCTGGTTTGTGATTTTGATGTTCTTTGTAATTTGGCATTCTTATATCATTGTTATACCTACAGTGGAAGTATAAGTAATGATTCTTATTGGAAGTAATCATTGCAATATGCTTTAGGCTCTATATCTAATAGATATAGGATTGCATGTAGCTGAATGAAAAGTATATTTCTTAGCACAATATTACTAAATTTAATTCTAGTTTCTGCATCATTGACAACATTATCATCAACACCCTCCTTACACATCAACAAGTAATTAACAGTGACGAAAATTCATTCATGTGAAAATAACAGTTCATTTATACTGTACATGAGATAGCATTAATGCATACATCCACGATTTCCTTAAATCGTACCAGTCTAGATAGATAGTGTAAGCAACGAGCTCCTTGATTTCCATCAACCACATAATTAGTGCAAGGAGATTGCTTCTCGACACGTTTTCGAGTTAACTCGACGCAATTGTGTAATCACAAACTGGGGCTGTGGCAATATAAATACCTACGCAACAGGATGCGAATAAGTTCTTTAAACTTATAACATTCTTGGTTACGGATATCATTAATTTGTTACTAAATCACAGGAACTTGATTTATATTAATACTAGCGGGTCCAGTGGACGTCATACCGTCCCGATAATAAAAAAAAACTATAACCAAATTGTATACCTAAACATTTCTCATGAATCACTTTCTAATGCTGATAATCGCATGAAAATCCATTCAGTAGTTATTGAGTCTATTGCGAACAGACAGATGTGGCAGAGGACTTTGTTTTTTTTTTTTATTTTGTAATGATATATCACACTACAGTCATTTAAAGTGCTTATTTCATACCTCTTTTTGAAGTGGAACTCCTTTACACACGCTTGACTTGGGGAGTAAGCTGGTGAATGCATGACGAGAGCGTTACGAAAAGTGTAATTGAGCGAGGCGAACGGAAGTTGAGAGGGTGACTTAAGTTAGTGAGTATAGAAGAGTCCGTTATGTTTCATATTATTAATGAAAACCCATGAAAATTTAAATATGTTGTAGAAAATTAATATATAAGTATGTATATATGACCATATAGTACCTGGACGACCAAGCCTAACTCGGTTTTTTAAAATACATATTTACATTAAAATAAACTGTTAGGTTTGCCTTAAAAAATTATAATTTTATCACCAAAGAAAAAATGTTTTACTGTCACTCGGATTCGAACTGGGGTTAGACGGATTTTCGAAGTAGCCAATTTCCATCTGAGCTATCTTTGTTTCCGAGATTCTGAATATATATCAATATAAAAATATACAAAATTTGCTCGTTTAAAGGTATTATTAGATAGATAGATACATACATACATATAGATGGAGCTAGAGAGGTTTCACTTAAGTCGTGTGGTCTTAAAGCACAATGTTTTTTTTAATTCATTATATCGTACACAGAAGTCTCCTTAGCAAATTGATCCTTAAACACGTAACCTTAATTTGCCATGACATACGAAACGTGTGAACAATATTTATACGAATGTAACACGTATTATGTCGAATTAATGCTACATGTGTACTGACTAATTACCTCTCACCTCACAGGCACCTAATTAAACACAGTTCTGTTCCAGAGATCTGTGTTTATCCGCAGGATATTAAGCTAAATCAACCCAAGAATGTAGCAAGCTCTAACAGTTATATTAAACCAATCCCGACTTGGAATTAACACGTGTGACTTGTGACTGCTCGTAATTCGGCGACTAACTACTTCCGAACAAGTTAATCTGCGTTGCAACCGTAGCTTATGTACTCTGTTTAATCGGTTCTTACATTAAACTGTCCTACCATGTTATCAGATTAAATTGTTGTTATACCTACATTGCCTTTTTTCATGGTTTCGCAATATATAATTATTACATTATATAGCGTTTTTGTAAACTATCATTCCTATTTTTCTGGTCAGGTGATTATTTAATGTACATAAGTAACTAGGAAGACTTACGTTGACGACAGCCCTTAATTAAACAACACAAAGAGTGTGGACATAGAACAGAAGAGTTCTTTATTTTAGTTATTTGAATTAGATCGTTAATAAGTCGCACACACACTATTAAATTCCAAAAATATATTTACCTATTAAGAATAACTTCATACGCTTTGTTAAAACGAATAAAAAATAGAATATAATGAAAATAATCGTATTCGTGTTATAATGGTTAAAAATATTTCTGAAAAGCATTGTAATATGAGCATTCTTCCATATTGTTTTTTTAATAATTAGTCCTAATTTAATACAAATATATAGTATCAATACTATAAACTGACTACTTGTTATGTGGATAATTATTACAATTCAAGTATTCCAGAATTATACACTGCAATTTCTATCGAAAAACCAAACTATCTTAGCATTTTGTTGTTACCGTCGTGTTAACATAGTGCAGAGGGACATAAAATTGTGAAAAAAATTACAAAGTAATTAAGGCTTTAACATACATTAAACACACAAATATACGGGCTTTGTATTATTATTAGACACACAAACTTGTTTATTTTATCAATAAAAAGATTTTTTTTAATATTATAATTTAATCTTCATCATCAATTAATTCTAAGCTAAATATAGATATTATGTTATGTTATCCAAACATATACATACATATTTAACACATGTCTAGACTATAACTTTTCACTTTCATTAAATAAATATAAAATATATAATACATAATGATCTCTTTTCTAAAGAAAAAGATACGATTTCATCGTAATAAATGTTTTGTAAATTATATTGATTTAGTTGCTCAAACCGTTCTTCAAGAATAAAAATATTTATCTATTAAAATTATGTTATGAAAATATTAAATTACTGAACCTCATTAAAAGGTCGCTTAAAAAAATCTACTTTTACCATTTTAACTCCCCAAATCAAAATATTTTAATTCAAGTATTTCTCTTATGGAAGCAAAAAATAATATCACATATTTCGGTATATACGTATTCGATTAAAAATACTAGGAATCAAAATACAAAGATTTCTTTTTATTTTAACAGAGTATTTTGAGTTATGCAAAAAAAGTTTCGTTGTTGAACGAATGCTTCAATTTCCCTGACGAGTATTGAGCCTAAGACAAATTATCATTTCCCTTTTACTTGTGTTTGCGTAATGACCATCGCAAACGACTGAGGTCAATTAGTGCCGCTCTTCTAAACTTTCATTTATTTCGTGTAATGTATAGGCCGTATATAATTATTTATTTACCCACACCGAATCAATGTTGATTACAAATTACTTTCATATATATTTCACGTTTAGTAATTACACAACATCGCTTTTTCTTCATTTATATTACATTATTTTATTAGATAATACATAAATAAAATATTTTATTAGACTTCGAGCTTTAGGATCATTTTATTGATTTACGAACTTGTTTCCTCTACCGTTTTACTTTTTACCAAAATCCTGACGTTCAAAATTGAAGTAATTTGTTTTTTATTAACCTTTTGCATACTACTGGTTTTCCTCACTTATACATAAATAAACACACTATTTTTTTTTCGAAATGTCTACGCTATTGACCCAGCAAGGTCTTAACAGCTTCACCGGACTACAGAATAAACACACTACATACACTCTGAAGTATATGGGAATAATAACTACAAGATAAATTTAAAACAATAAAGCGCTTACATAAAGTGTATTAATACGATTTATGTATATTTTTACATTATCAATTCTTACCAACTCTTAAGACGACAGTAAAACATATTTAATACGTAACTTGTTCAATAAAGATTAGAATTATGTAGCTTTCAATGGCGAATGGTTCAAGACACGTTATGAAACCACAAAATAAATGCAACTGACAGAACTCTAAAAAAAACCTTTACAGTTCACGATGTGAGCAAGATAATAATATAAGGTAGGTAAGCAATTAACTTGTAATTCGGCTGCAACTGCAAACAAATCTTACACAGGTTCTACCATTCTTCGACATTTAATATAATTATTTCAATATAAGACAGAAATTATGAACTCGAAAACATAAACAAGTTTTGATAACATGAAAAAATAACGTACAAATAAATTTACTGAAATTTAAGCAAGTTGGTATAAATATCAAAAATTGTTGATACACACCTGTTTTACTGTCCATTAAATTACTTTAAAATTAAAAAAAAAAATGCAAAATAGTCAATAGAATAAAAAAACCTAGCCTACAACTATCTTCGTAAAGTTGCGCGTCGAATGGTTAAATCCCTTGCTGATACGTTCAGTACCTAATTTGGATTCGATTGAGCCGCAAAGGAATTGTAATATTAATACAACAAAATTGTAGTCCAAAAACAGAACTTTAATAGAATAATAAAGATCATGCTAGCTAGACCTTTTTCTTACATTTTAGGGTTTTAACAAGCTCATCGGGATGATAAATGGCGATGTAGTCTAAGAGGTAAACACGTTAAACATAGAAGTGCAGCTGACTAAACCAACCAATGGATAATTCTTTTTATAAAAATACGAGGCAAACAAGCAGGTGGTTCACCTGATGTTAAGTGATCACCGCCGTTCATAGACACTTGCAACGCCAGGGGGGTCGCAAAGTTGTTGCCAGTCTGTGTCGGGATAGGGGGGGAAGAGAAGAGGTGGGCCTCCGGCGTCCTTTCTGACCGAACGAAACGTAACAATGCGAGCACTGTTACTTCACGTCGCTTTTCTGTGGGTCGGGTGGTATTACCTCAGGCGAGACGACCACCTACCCTATGCTTGGTGACAGATTTTCAACGTAAGTGTGCTAGCTAACCAGGCAGAATAAGCAAAAGTCGACCACTATGCTACGGTTAAATTACGATCCTTTCCTTCACGGAAATCTCCAACTCAATTCCAAGAATTCGAACTTATGTCCTTCGAGTGTAATTATTTTTGCATAAATAATAACTTATCTATACTAATATTATAAAGCTAGTGTTTGTTTCTTTAGTTGAACGCACTAATCTCATGCTACGACTGGTTTCAAAAAATCAGGGTTAGATAGCTATATACAGAAGGCTATAGGCTATATATCATCACGCTTAGACTAATAGGAGCGGATTACCACGAAGAATGTTTCGAAATCGTGTTTTTTTTCCTTTTAAAAGTTGTCGCTACGTGTTAGCATTAGCCCAAAGTAACTATTTCACACGGCCGAAGTCGCAGAAATAGCTAGTTATATATGAACCACAATTGAGTAATGTTATTACAACTCTGGTCCGCTTAAATAAACAATGAACTAAAAATTAACTAGTTAAAGGAAAATGGAAGATGTAACAACCAGAGAGATTAATGATGGAAAATTTATGTCAATTTAGAATTTTCATTTGAACAAAACCTTTTCACTTTCCAATCAAATACACTTGAAAGTTGAACAGTGACGTCAATTGCTTACAGTACCTAATTTGACTAACATTGAATCACTTGATTTCAATTATTGAAATTGTTAAACGACATTATTAAAACAAAGGTAATAATTTGATATATATATTTTACTACAAAAGTGACTTTTATTTGTAATATAACTAACAATTATCGTATTTTATTCTATGTATATATACATATATTTAGATTTTTGCAAAATAAAATGTTTCAGTTGTCACGTAACAAAGTACATTTCAATCATTTTTAGAAACGTCTGCCTGTCTTGTTGGAACACGCATCACTGTTAAAGTACTGCGTAAAATCATAAAGCATATCTTCGAGTAACATTCACTATTTGTTTTATTAAAATAGGTTCAGTCTATCAAGAGTTATTGTTTTCTTAATGACGACTCGACTTATGTACGAGAGAAAAAAAGATAAGTAAATGAACTTAGTACATTCAGATGACTTTATTACTGACTGTTTATATACATAAAATTTCATACGGACAAACTAGCGGGCACAGCTGTATTAAATAAATTACGTGATCAATTTCAAAGGAGGAAATGAAAAATATAAAAACGTTACAGTGATTTTTTTTTTCTAATCTATACAAAAAATACTGACTGATATATCAATAGACAGCTTAAACCACTGGGACTAACTAAGACCCTATAAGTTTACATACAGATTTGTCTTACACCGCAATTGAGCATCAAAGGAGGATTTCCGGAAATTTAACCTCTAAGGTAGTGAAAAAGAGGATGAAAGTTTGCACAAAAATCCAATATTTTGAAACGTAGATCTATGGAACTTCGTAGTTAGCAACCCAATTACAATGTAAATAAATGGTTTTTTTGAAATCTCTTATAGAACCCTTTTTAAAGATACATACGCAGATGAAGTCACGGGCGGCTACTAATCTTTTTATGTAGATAATTTTAGGTATCTAATCAATTTATATATGCACACAGTGAATGGTAGTTATTTGCTGAGGATTTATCAAAGTTTTCGTTTGATATTCATTTTAAACCCTAAAATAGAACCTTCATAAAACTTTAATTTTATTGACACAAACCTAAAATTTCCAATTTATATTATACGTGAACCTTTAAAAGGTTAAAGGTTAGATTCGGGTTATAACGTTCTTCTCGATGGCTGGCTTATTTTCCGAACCGGTGGTAGTTTTTGACGTTCATAAGCGCCTTATTAGGGCCTAAACTGAATAAAGAATTTTTGATTTTGATTTTAATGACGTCGGTATTTCGAAGAGTTTTTTTAAAAGTTGGTGACTTATACCAGACTAGATTACGATTACATGTACTGAAAACCCATTCATGGTGAATAATAAAGCACGTCCTTTCAAGTATGCATCCAATGACCTGTACATTTTTATTTTTGTGTTTGTAAACTGGTCTACGAATGAATGAAGTATATCGCAAGAGTAAAAAAAATAGCAGAAATTTCTAAATATTGATTTCAATGTTTCAAATTCCTATTATATATTTGTCGTAATGTCTCTTCGTGTTTTTTAAGTGGTTTGATAAGTGGAATATCAATCCCAAATCCGCAGGTACGATCCTCGGCATGTACCAACGTATTTTTCGGAATTCGCGTACATTTATGTAGGTGGTAGAGCCAAGCTGAAGCTATTACTGGCTTTAGCATGAATGGGTCGGCTCACCCAGGGTAGTACTATTCGACCCACAGAAAACCGACGTGCAATGACAGTGCATTGTTGCGTTTCGTTTAGTCAGCGAGAGCGCCGGAGGCCCACCTCTCCTCTTCCCTTCCATGAGAGACATACTTATAAAAACATTATTCAGTTTGAAGCTGCAAGCGATTTCTGCTAACATCACGCATATATATATATATATCTGTAAGAGTTTTGGGCTCACTACTATAAGAGTCTAGACTGGCATGGACAGCGCAATAATAATACTCGGAGTGCGTAAACCTCTTTATTCATAACACCATATATGGTATTTATAGTCCCACGCGATTGTTCATTTGTTTAAACGACATTCTATTTACAATATTTAAAAAGTTTCAGCCAGTCTGCCAAAGAGGATGACATACTCGGTAGCTACTTATCTTTAAGGAACTTATTGCCATCCGATCTAAATACACCCGATTATTGCAGAATGTAAAAAATCGTTTGATATAAATTAAGATATACCTAATACACTGTAATTGCAGCCCCGTTGTGTCCAGTTGTCTATAGCGTGTGTTTCAAGCCATACCGTTAGTTATTGGCCTACAGCGAGCTAATCGTAACCACACCAATACGCAGTTTATAATCAACCTCGTTATATATTTATAACAGCTATATTAAACTAGATTACACCTGAATAATTATTCATATATATTTTATAACATTATTCTGAAATATATGATATAAAAACAACTGAACATTTAGTGTCCAAAATTAATTAATATTTATTAAATGACTTGCTTTGTATTGCCTTTCTTTTACTTAATCTAATTACTACGAAAAACGCATAGAAATTAATATTTAATATTTGTGAAATTACAATATTTTTTACTTATGCTACATACATTCAGACACTGCTTTTTACATAGTACTTCATTTTTTTGTATATTATTTTGTAAATACTGGGATGAACAAATTTTGATAAATTACTTGCCAAGATACAGAGAGCACTAACTACCAACGCTTCATCGATTGTTACTTTTTTCTAATAAAAATGGTATATTTTTGTATTTTAAAATACGATGTACTATTTTTATTACTGTGATAATAGATAGAAGATATGTAATTATTGTCAGGAATTGAACTTACTAGTCGATAAAGCGTTAGATTATATTATTAAAGAATTACAATAAGAAAAAAAAAGCGAGATACCGAAACATAAATAGTTTAGATGATAAAATATCTTTTTTCTTTTGTTCGTACTGTGTTCAAGACCATTTATAATTTTAACTCTCTGAATACAACTAATGTTTATTGTTAGAAGCAGAAGCTAAAATTGGTTATTACATTTTTTTGTCAAGAATGACGTTTTATGTGCTTTTTATACTAAGATGGCCTTCGTATGCTTCCGTATATGATGCTTATTGTAGGTATAATTTTAACACACTTCGATCGTTCAAAATCACGGTTTATGATCGAGTATTCTATTTCATTTACATCACAAAGTGAAGCCAATAGCCGTACATTGAACAGATTATAAAACTCAGTTAAAAGAGAATTAAATCAAGTTTTATACCGAGAAAGAACAGCTATGAGGCGTAATTGGCATTATGCCGCACGTGTGCGAAACGGCTCCTTTAATGACGGATTATTAAAGGTATTGTCGAATAACTGTTATTGTTGAGGTACGAGAATATTAAAGCGGATTATTTTGGATTATATACCTATGTACTTTTACACAATATAACTTGAGCGTACCCGTGCAAGAAAGATTCTGTACGAGTAACTGTGAATTACTTCGTCTTAAGTCATCTATTTTTGATTAAATCTAAATTGTGTTTTGACATGGTGAAATACTGTAATATTCACAAGTTTATTATACTATTATGAATTTCACGATGCGGCTATTTATTAAGCCACAATTTTTTTTTTTTTCTCGAACTGACTACGCTATTGACCTGGCAAGGTCTTTACAGCTTCACCGGACTACTAAGGCGAGCGCTTAAGGCACTCAGCCGATTTTATTTTTGGTAACTAGCTCAAGGGTGCACGGCACACCTCGGCTTGGCCGTTACCTCGGAAAATCCCGATCTGACCTAGCTAAACTATGCTAAACTATACATGTTTCCATTTTTGGATCATGCAATTGAAATTGCATGATACAAAAACACAACATGTAAATCGAAAAGGAAAACTAAATCTACTCGATTCAGTTCGATAAGGGAAAAAAAATTACCAAAAATAACCCTTCCACAGATGTGTGAGGTGCTTGTCTGATTATGTGTGTAAAATCGATGTTTTGATGTGTTACTCTGTATCGCGATGCAGAATCTTTGCGACCGGCCGACCGATCTCGAACAAAGAATTCTACTTAAAAACCACGAAACAAAAATGTACGGGAATAGATCTCTGCCCATGACGCATGGGACAGGGATTCGCGATGTGGCCGGCCACCGATAAAAATAGAAATTTTAAAAGTGATCGAGTTTACAATTTAAACGAGGGGCGCTGAGCCCGGGATCTAAAAATAGAACTGATGACGGCATTGTTCAACGATTTTAGGGGAAGATAGACATAAACGCGTGAGTTTATTCTATCTTATAACTTTATTATTATTTCGCGACGGCGGCACGGGCCAACCGTTGGATCGTTTTCGCGATAGCGGGAAATTGCGCAATTGCGCGAATGGGGCCCTGTTTGGGGTCATTAGCGACCTCATCGTACGGTAAGATCTCTGAGATCTCATGGAAGACAAGGAGCTGGGCAGACCAGTCCATGCCAGATAGAGCGGAGGTGACTGCGGTTTTCGCCTGTGGAGGCTTAACCGCCTGAGGACGAGGCATAGGCTCTATCCTAGGAGCCCACGGGGCCTGAGGGGCCCGCGCGGAGCGGAGAGGTGCGCTAGGCGCGGGTACGGGCGTTACCGGCGCACGAGAAGTGCTCGGCAAGCTCGGGAAGGCCTCTCTAGAGTTGAGAGGCGGAGGTAGGGGCCTAACGGGAGCAGCAGGCGCCCTGGACGGGGAGACCTGCCTGCGGTCGCGAGGGCGGCGAGTGCGGGGGGCGCGGGGCAACCGCGATAGTTCGCGGTGTGCCCGGTCGCGCCGCAAAGGACACAGCTGGGAGGCTCGGAGGAGGTCGGGGTGCGGATACACTCCCTAGTGGAGTGATCTCCGAGGCATTTTACGCACCTGGGACGCAGGTGGCAATTGCGGGAGGAGTGTCCATACACCTGACAGTTGTGACACTGTGAGGGTACGAACGTTTTGCGCGGGGGCTCCACGGTAATACCGGTGAGGCCGCACAGAGATGAGAGAGAGAAGATAGCCTTCCCTTCTCTAGTGTGGTCTAGAATGACCAGCACTAGATTGTAGGGCGCTTTCGTACGGGGATGATACATCCTGTGTACCTCTCTGATAGGAAAATCTCGCGACTGAAGGTCGGCTGAGATTTCCTCAATCGGGATTTCGACTGGGACTCTGCGGAGGACTGCTCGCAGCTGACGCTCATCTTCGAGCGCGTGGGTGAAGTAACCAAACTTCTTTTCCGTGAGAAAAGAAGTCAGTCGGCGGTGATCATCGATGGTAGAAACTTTCACTTTGATACCGGCAACAGTGTTGACGGCAGAAGTGAAGAAGATTTTCCGCGAATTTAAACTCGCGGAAATCGCGACCCAAGACGCCTTGTCTTGAATCGTAACAGGCGGAGGTGGGCGAGGCTTCTTATTCGAAGCAGGGGCGGCGTGGTTAGACGCCGACGGAGTGTTACGGCCGGAAACCGTTCGCACGGCGCCGGCCGGAGACACGGGACGGGAGGAACCGGCTTTCCGGCTGTATGAGACGGTAATATAACCGTCGTCGGAGGGCTTGACTGCCGGTATAGACGGATCAACGTCCATATCGGAGTCTGGGAGTGGGCGAGACAGAGAATCTATGCTTTCGTCAATCGGAAGTGACGAAAAAGAATTCGCCACTACGATATTACCGGAGGGCTTGGAGGAGGGCTGTGCGGTCGGAGGTCTCTCCTTCCGCGGCTTCTTGGCCTTGGGCTTCCTATCCGAGACAGGGGTGCGTGAGCGGCCAGACTCACTATCGGATTCTCCCTCCCGAGAAGGGCTCGGAGAGGTAGGAATTCCATACTCACGACAGACCTCGGACATAGCTGTAAAGATTTTTTGAAACCTATCAGGGCTGGTTTTGTAGATGTGTGCCAACTCTGGCGAGAGGGAGTTAAGATCTTGTATCCTACGAAAACAATCGGCAGCCTGTTACCTGAAACTTATTTCATCAGCAGATAAGGCCATACCGGGGCCTGAGGAGGGGTGCGGGGCGGGAGAAGACATTTCAAACCTCCCTGCCAGAGGGGCAGGGGGGCGTGTCTATTTGAATTTAACGGACTCCGGAGTCCGGGCCAAAAGGAGACTGTGGGCGAAGTGCAATGCCTCACAGGGGATCTACAGTGCCTAGGGGGAGGCCCTAACACTTCTTTCTTCGGCTGCCCGTCGACACGGAGCTCGAACCACGAAGCGCTGAACTCCCTGGAACGCGAACCGGCGACACGCAGCACACGGAGAACACGCAGGACGCACTGAAAAGTGCGATTATAATTGCACCGAAAAGTGCAGTTTGCTGCGTTCTGAAAAGAACGCCTTACGATTGATTCCTTTGAACGTCTCAAAGAAGCGTGAAAGTAGCGAGCGTACCGAAATACCGAAAAATTTTCGACGTGAAATACGGCCGCATAACCGCATCGCGAACACTTACGAAAGATCGAAAACGTAAGACGAATAAAAATTCACGTCGAAAAAACGAGAAGAGCGCACGCGTCCGAACCCCACGGCAGCGAGAATCGGACTCCAAAAAAACCATTAAGCCACAAGGGAAATAATCAGAGTTAAAGATGATTACAGGTTTGCTGTATGATAATATAGGAATCACAGTCCATCGTAAACATACGTTGAAATTGACAGCTTTAACGTGATTGGTTAGGAGATCATTTCTCATTACCTAGACTTCTACCACTGTATTTACGGCTTGACATAACAACTGCGAACGATAAATATATCCATTCGCCATGAATGGTAAAGTTGTTTCTAAATTGTCCAGTGTATTCACCTTGGTGATATTTTGCCGACTGAATGTAAAGAAATAATCCAATACGTCCTTTGTTTAAAGCAGTTCACCATTAAAGTTGTCATTTGTTAGGCTCGTGAGTTTATATTTAACTTGGCACTCATCTGCCACGGTATTTGGAGCATCATAATCTGGGTCAGTTGCTTAGTAAGGCGGACTCGATGCTCGCTTGCATTGGTGCAACACAATAGCACAACGGATTGTTCAATTAGTTCACAGTTACCTAACTACGTATGAAATTAATATGCCGTAAATTAGTATTCGTTTCTTAAGAATTCCATAACACGTCGAGGTCACTTTTAAATACACTACACTGTACTGAGTGCTGCGTGTTGATCTTTTAATGATATTTCAAGATATTAGGTCTTTACCTATAAAATTGCCGTTTTGTATGAAATAATGTAACGTGATCACGACGGTACTCATATTCCATAATTACTCGAATTTTTAACGTATCCATGATGACAAAAAAGATTGAAATGCGATGAAAATGTAACACTAATCAATAAACAAATGACTACTTTTGGAAAAGAATTCCATGTTTTTAAAATTAAAATAATTTGAAATTAGAATTCTTAGCCAAACAAAAATTATTTTGATTTGAAATGGCCAGTACTGCAGAACGGCAATTTCATAGGTAAAGACCTATTATAATGATATATTAGAAAGGGAACAATTTGTTTCATCCGTGATAGAATATTATTTATCTTTTGTATGTATATCATTTTACCATACGTTATGTTTCTAACGGAATAGGCAATATGCATATATATTTCTTTTGTATCATAGGAGGTATATTCTGAAGCAAAACATTGGGAATTCTTAATATTCTTTTAACTATCCACCCACCCTTAAGTTGAAAATCCATCGTTCCAATATATACTCTTTTTTCATATCATAGGAGGCAAGCCAACTAGCGGGTCACCTGATGTTAGGTGATCACCACCGTCCATAGACACTAGTAACTCCAGGGGAGTTGTAAGTGCGTTACCAGATAGTGTTTGGAGGGAGAGGGGAAAGGGGAGGTGGGTCTCCGGTGCTTTCACTGACCGAACGAAATGCAACAATTCAAGCACTGTTACTTCGAGTCGGTTTTCTGTAAGTCGGGTGGTAGTACCCCTGACGAGCCGACTCATTCATGCTGAAACCAGTAATAGCTTCAGCGGGGCTCTACCACCTTCAAGTTTGCTTCGAGATGTCTTTCTCTTTATAAATTCCCTCCGTATTTACTTAATAATATTACTTTATATTATTCATGAGTCAATGTCGAATAATCCCATTATATACTTTCACTCACATAACCCATTATCGTTTTCCTCATTATTTATCATTCATATGTTATACGTATCCTTAGGAAGGTGGAATAACTTTTTTAATATTGGAAATCTTTTACAGACAAGATAACCTAGGCACCTTTAAAAGATGATATCTTTATTCATGATATTTTGTAGGTTATAATTTACCTTTACGTATGTTTGTTGTTTTTTTTTTTTGTTAATAACTTCAGACATATTTTTAATAACGTTTATCCTGTTACTGTGCCTTTTTTTTATATGTAGTTTATTATACAATGTTCTAATCAAATAGTGTTTAAACTAAATTAAGCCTATGATTTTTTTAGGCTTGAGCAAACGATAGTTTAGAACAAAATAATGCATGTATATGTCTATACTAATATTATAAAGATGTAAATAAAGTTTGTGTTGTAGTTGTAAGTGGTAATCTCAGAAGCGACTGGCCCGATTTAAATAATTCTTTGGGTGTTATATAACTCATTCATCGAGATCATAGGCTATATATCATCACGGTACGACCAATAGGAGCGGAGCACAGACGAAAAATGTTTCAAAATAGGGATGTTTTTCCTTTTGGGAACTGCTGCGTGTTAGTGTTAGTGTATCTATTCCACGCAAACGAAGTCACGAGCCGAGGCTAGTATATTATAAGTCAGTTATATATCTTAACCACTACTAATAGAAGTAAAATATTGTAACCACTGTTCGAGTACTCGAAGCCGCTTTAGTACTTTGGTATTTTAAGTCCGGTGAAGCTGTTACGACCTTGCTAGGTCAATAGCGTAGTCAGTTCGAGAAAAAAAAAAAAAAACTTTGGTAATTTGCCAATCTTGTCACTTCATTGTTATATGTTACAAAAGAGTTATACCTCATTTTAATTAAACCTGCGTATTTATTTACTCGTAATATTGACTAATCATATTATAATAGATATGCTTAACAATACACAAGATTATTATTGCAACAAAAAATTAACGTCATCGATTACAAGATATTCTATCTCATAAAACAATACTGGCTTCGCGCTGTTAGAGTCATTTGGGCGGCAAACGGGCGTGCAGCCTTGAAGGCTTACATTTGTAATGAGTGAAAGGCCTCAACTCAGTCACACATAGCACGAATATGACTCACCTATGATTTGTAGTATGCGGTGACATGATCAATATTCATATCGAGTTTTAGAAAACTGACTTTATTTGTTGACTTCAAATTTTCTATTCGTACTTTTTTTATAGTACTACCATTGTCAAATAGATAGTCTTATTAGAACTTTCCAGGGCGGTTTTGTGGCAGCTCAGAATACTACGTAAAATACCACCAAAATTTCAAATTATGGAGTGAAATAACACACGATTATGAATAAAATATAGGACACTACATGCCAGACTAAGGTCGTGCCAAAAACTTTATACATACTTCTAAATCAAATTGAAATATCAGTTATTTAAATGGATTTGTGTTTGAAACAATTAAACACATTTTGACATATTTACAGGCAGATAGTACACTTTGTAGAGTATTATTAAGGCTAGATATGGTTACACTTATCTGTAGTGTTTGAGAGTTAATAATAGAAATTAACAGAGGTAACTTAAAATATATAAACATGGTATATTTGTTAAGTATTCGTGTCTAAATTACAATAAAATAATAAATGACTGCACCTAAATAATCAAAATAAAAGATATAGTTTGCAAAGAATAATAAAAGCACTTTAATATAAACAAAGTCACAGGTACCAGCTAGTAACTTTATCAAGTTTTAAGTCGTAATTTGAACCTAATAATATAAATTATATTACTGGCACAAGATAAAGGTATATATATCACTAAAGTACAACAAAATGAAGACAATGTATTTAACAGTACAACTTATAATTAATAACAATAGTCTATTTTGAAGTTATATTGTTGCAATAGGAGGTTTAATGTCATGCAGGCAGCCGATCGTAAAATGAAGCCAATCATACATCACAACATTATAAACATGTTGTGCCAACCTTACTTAAATAGGATAAGGATAAGAAGAAGATTGTTTGCAATAGGAATCATAGAAGCGTTTATTTTCTAGTTTTATGTTCCAATATTATCTACAAACGTATCTTCAATACATACATAAGAACGTAAATCCAACGTGTTTGTGAGTTTTCGATTTTCGACAAAAATATTATTGTAGGTGTCTATAAATAAGTAATAGAATTGATTTCATTCATTTTTAGAAATTTCTGTCTGTTTGTATGACTACGTATCACTGCTAAAGTACTAAGTTCAAAATAAATATACTTCATCTCGTAAAGCATATCCTCGAGAGTAATTAAGTGTTTGTTTCATTAAAATCGGTCCACTATATCAAAAGTTATTGTAGTTTTAATGACGACGCGGCCTAAGTACAAGAGAAAAGTAGACAAGTAAATGGACTTAATACATTGAGATGACTTTATTCATCACTTTTTTTTACATAAGTTTTCACGCAGACGAGTTTGCCAGCACAGCTAATATATAATAAATGCGCATCACTTGAAACATACTGAACGAATCTTAAAAAATATTTAGAACATTCATAATGAGATCAATATAATAATCTAGACGACAAAGAATGTGGTTAAATTTTTATACAAAAATAAAAAGATCACCCATAATAAATCTAGATAAAACGGGTTCTCCCTATGGAAGATTAAAATTGTTTTTTTAAATTTAACCAGAACCAGTTACTTATTAATATTTAAATAACAACCGAAACGAATTGAAAGTTATTAGATAGGTATTATTATCACAAAATAAAATTAAGTTCTCCGAAAACCAGCCGTTCACCGTTGCCGTTGCGTGTGAACAACTCATAAAATTTGTACTAATTTTTCACCTTTCTAAACATCTTTCATCTTATTCCCACGAAGTTAGAATTCCATGATAACAAACAGTCCATGTGGGTCATAAATAACTCCAAGATCAACATAAATTAAGATGTCTGTTGCTTAACTTTAATAGTATTAAATGATCTCTTTTAATTAACACTTCATCACGATGATGATATCATAACGTCGATGAATAATGAACGTAGCTACTTTTACTAAAATTATTACAATATAAATAATTCATTTAATGCGAGGAAAATGTTAACCTGAGCACGTTAAGCCCACAGGAAAGCTGGATCTTAAGTGCAACCATCACAAAACACCTACAAATGGTTAGCTTATAAAACACACAAGCCTCTGCCCGCGACTTCGCGTAGAATAGTAATTTGTGCTAACGCTAACACGCAACAGAACCTTTCAAAGGAATAATAAACTGCGATTTTGAAACATTGTTCATTGGTGCTCCGCTCCAAGTAGTCTTAGCATGATATATAGCTAATATAGTCGTAGCCTTCCTTGACAAATGATCTATGCAACACTGAAAGAATTTGCGAAATCGGACCAGTAGTACTTGAGATTATCGTGTTCAACCAAAGAAACTCTCCAGCTTTATAATATTAGTATAGCTTTGATCAATTATATGACGAACGGAACTATCGCTTCAGGCGCTAAATTCCCGAGCAACAATGTCTCAGTAGTATTTTTTTTTAATTGAAAAAATATGTGGAATATTTTTGAAGTTATACTTCTTTTGGCGCATTAGGGAAAAATGATCAGAGTAAATTTTAAGACGCGCGCGCACACCGTCACGAAAAAGCGACACCCTGGAGTTAGCTATAATCAACATTTTGTTTCTTTGTATCTGTTGTTTGTATTTCTTTGTATTAGTGCAAGTTTTCTAAGTTGCACTCAGAACTAATATATATTAAGGATAAGTTATAGAACGCCGTAATAATATATCGTTCCATTCTAAAACTTACTTCGAGCCGACACTGAAGATAGTTAGAACAGAACAATCGTATATTAATTCATTACCCTACGTACATTTAATAGAAAGTGTGGGTACTAAGGTACCTTTTTAAACCTGAAAGGTGGTATCGCCCTTATAATTATCAGATATCATTTAGATATTTCAATTATGAGTTCAGACTTTGCAATAATGTAAATTAGAGATAATCCTCTAAAATAGTATTTAGATACTATTAATTGTACCTGTACGCATATTAACGTAGTACAAGCTTACCTAAGACATATATCTGTAATATAGCTATGTACAAACCATTGAGAACAGCTGGTACATTTAGTACAACATTCACGTCCATATCCTTAATTCGTTTACTACACAATACCTTTGAGCCCAACAGTCACCAACGCAATACATATTTCCAGACGTCTTTCAGAACAGCTTATTTAAAATCCAAACAGGTTTCTTGCTCTTCCGCTCGATAACATTACGTCGAGAACTTGTGTTTGTAAACATATATAAAGTAAATCTTGTTTTTATTTCCTGTTTTTTTATTACAAAGTACCGGCATCATTATTTATACAATTAAACCAGTATTTTTTAAATACAACGATAACAAATCCTAGATCTAAGTAGTATTTTAAATGCGATAGTGAATTTGATTGCGACGCTTTTACGCCGTAGATGCTCAACTAATCATCATAAAATTTTGCACACACGTTGATGGAGTTGCACAAAAGGATATAGGGCACCTCTTATACAACAAAGTACTATTTCCGAGGCATAAGTCAGATCTACGTTAACCGGGATAAAGCACGGGACGAAACCTAGTTTAAAATAAAAAAATTAAACAGATTTATATACAGTATAGACCAGATTATACATTGTACAATAATTCTTACGTACCACTTCTAATTAAATGTATCTTCCCAAAGGAAAGTACAGAATTAATTACCATGCCATCAACCACACGACATAGATTTTAGTAATTTCAATAAAACGCAGTTGTGTACTTTGCTATTAGATTACAAAATTAGGAGAATAATTCAAAACGGTCCAAAGTTATTCACGATTTTGCTAAGAAAAGTACTTACTCAATTCAAATAATATAATTTGTAACTATACGTAAATAATATTCCAAAATTATATGACTGATTTGACCATAATCAAGATTATGGTTTTGTTACGACATAACATTTAGACAATCCAAGCGCACGCGAATTAATTTATATTATTTACAAAATAAAAAATAATATTTGGGTATTATGTAGGTCCCTACAAATCAAAATATGCATTTTTAGAATCAGGTTAGTCATTTTAGCTTTTTCCCGTAACTTCTTACGCGTGGAATGGTTACTTTGAGCTAACGCTAACTTTAACTCACGACTTAATTTATGTAGAAGAGAATATTTTACTCTGCTTATATCGATCTTAGCGTAATGATATATACCTTTCCCGAGAAATGAGCTACATAACACTGAAAGCATTTCAGTGTATCAAATCGAACCGGTAGTTACTGAGATTAACGCTTTCAAGCAAACAAACTCTTCAGCTTTATAATATTAGTATAGATCACTATACCATTTATCCGATCACGACGAAACTTTCGTAAGTTATGCACACGTTTCTGTTTAAAGTTTCTGAATTCGTTTAACTATTGCATAAATAGGTGCTATGCGAATTTTCAAAGACAACGGAAACGAATTTGTGAGCAAAACTTAGTTCGCTTATAAATATGTATACATACATAATCTGCATGCAATTTTTACTGATCTTGGCATAAAAGTCATATTAATATGCAATACTTTCGCAAACGTATTCAAGAGCAAATGAATAATTCGATACTCATCAGATACCTAATTTATTATAATTCCATCTATATAACTTCAACAGAAGACCTGACCGGTCTTATTAGAAAAAAGTTATTAAGTTAGAATATTGCTTCTTTTATTCGAAAGTATATGTTTTAGTCCTATTACAAATTAACTTAAGTCTTAACGGAATCTACTACTTTCTAGCAACTTTCAATACTCTTATCCATTATTGTCATGTCGACCTAAATATAGTAGATAAATTAAGTTGACGCTCTTATTTCCCTTTGTTGTGGTATAAATCAATCTCCGGTGCAGTGGTGCGTCCTTCACAAGTCTCCAGGAACCAAGTGGGTTCTCGACATTCGACACAATTGACTGGCATGAACCGTGTAGGTAACTTGTAGACTTTGATCTCCTCCTCTATAATATATTGTCAGTTAAATCTTTCAGGAGATATATTCAGTTGTTTATTCTATTTGTTTTGTAAATCATATTATTTATTTGTATTTTTACAACCAACGTTAATTAAAACTAGTTTGATTTTACTTTAAGCTTTATACTTTATTACATAGAATTCACTAATAATAATTATGATATATATTGAATTAAAAAAGACAAGAGAATCTTAGCGTAAAAATATGTAAAACAAGTTTACGTCGTCCAATAGATGTATTGATTAATTTAGTCGTTAAAAATAAGCTAAAACCATTTTAACCGTTTCTAATATTTCACGTCATTTTTTGAAATCTTCAAATATTTTACGTCTAAATTATGAAAATCATAAAAAAAACTAACAACCTTATTAACGGCAAAATTTGAACTTCGATCTGGATGTATAAAGACAGGAAGTCTTAAAAAAATTAAACATGCTATGTGTATTGACTCAATTTTGACATACAATTCGGTTTACGTAATTAATGTAGGCTACCATGACCAATCTCATGCAGCATTGCCTTAATATTCGATATCTGTCTGTCACGGACAGAATCGCTTCTACTGAGGATTCGTCGGAATGCGTTTTACTCAGATACGCATTTCCAAACACAACCTCGCAGCAGGAACATAGTAAATTATAATTTATCCTGTTATAAAGTACAAAAACGTACAATTACCTTTTTCATTATTTAAGCGTTGCATTACAGTATTCATAACAAAAACTTCCAAATCTTTTATTAATTGCGAAGATATATTTTTGTGAAATATTACCGGAAAGAAAGATAAAGCTAGTCATGTAGAGTTCACCTTCTTTTGTAATATTACTGAGAAAGTGGCTGAGTCGTCCAACGAGGAAATGACGCAGTAAGTTCAAACTGATAATCTGTTGTCGATCTTGTACTCGGGACTCCAATAACAAAGCAAATCATCCCTAAGTGTTGGTAATGGAAGCTTAATATTAGGGTTTGTCCAAAATATACACGTATGTTTAATAAATATATAAACATGGTTCTGAAAAATAAGCATATGTAATAGTAAAATAAATAAAAAATCCGTATTGTATAATAAGTGTATCACTTCAAAATCACTAAACTCATTTGAAGGTACCTCTCCGATTAAGACAGAATAGAAGCCAAGATAAGATATAGGCTATATATTAAGCTAACTTTTCATTAAGGGCTTATCAAAATTGATAATATTTCTAGTTTTAATCCATATGTACAGGTATTAATAGTTTATGAACAGATATATAACACGAACATACCACCTAGACGTTAATTAATATTTAATGATTTACTAGACCAATAATTTATATTTATTATCAATAATTTATAGTAGTCCGGTGCAGCTGTTAAGACCTTGCTGGGTCAATACCGTAGTCATTTCGAAAAAAAAAAAAACAATAAATTATTTGGTATTAATATAGCTTCTGTAAAACTTTCTTTAAGCAGCCTTTTTTGTAATTATTTTTTGTTTATGTCAATTGTTATCATTATCTTTTGTAATCGATTTTCTTTCACTGAATGCTTATCTACTAGCTTCCTACTGGTGAATATTTATAGTTAGTATTTATTCTTGATTATTTTCACTATTGTTTCCATTAGGTTTCCATTTCCATGTTTCCATCAAATATTAATTTGCCTTTTTTTACTTTATTTCATCTAAAATTAATATCAATCTTTATATAATATAATTTAAATAAATATATGCATGATCGATGGACAAACAATCATATAAAATCAAAAAACTCCTTGATTATAAAAGTTATAGCAGAAATAGATAAATATCTGCTTTAAATTGTATAAAATGTTGATTATATACCAAGTCAGTCCAAAGTCAGTACCAAAACCAGTCAAAGTGAAAACTAAAACGTACACACACTCTTCTCTATAAGCACTCTTCTCTATGAGATAATGTCACGTAATTACACGTACAATGGCAGCACCGTCTTGCATTGCATACTTGGTTATGGAAGAAAAAATTTAGAAGCCGATCTTTAGTTATTTCAGATATAGTTATTATGTTACCAAATACTTGGTAAAAGGACTTGACCCAAACCTTTCTCCTATGATTTTCCTTCTTAAAGATAATCATATGATACACAGCTGAATCTAGGATAAAGAACGTTAATAAAAATTTATATTACTACTAGCTGGCCGAGCGGACGTTGTCCTGCTTTGATAATAAAAATATCCTGGAGTCAACCGTAGCACCACCTACCGAGTCCGATTGAATCTAAACCATTCTCAAATCCAATGGAACACGCACACAAAATGTCATCAAAATCGGTCCATCCGTTTAGTAGGAGTTCAATAACATACACACGTACAGAAGAAATTCATATATAAAGATTTTATAATGTACTTCAAATATAAAGTTATTTTAACAAACACGGATATAAGAAGATTATCATGTATCTCCTTTTATATCAACAAAACACTGAAAATACTAACATGATGCGTAAATAAGTGTCGCATTTCGCTACAGTAACATAATACAGTAAAGTGGGTCAAATACATTGCATCGTGTTGCGGTGCGGTTCGTTGAAGCGTGGATCCATCGCGGTCTTCGCGATCCGTTGTCGAATTCACACGCTCCATTTCTACTTGTAAACAAATTATAAAGTTAACAATAGTTTTACTATATGAAAATTGACTGGTATTGTAATTTTCACTTATTATTAAACAATTGCTTTCAATAAATGTTTATCAGATAGGATCATTTCATTATGTATCATACGATTAGACTTCTTATGATCTTTAATAAAATAGAAAAAATGATAAATTTATTTTATATTATTATGTGCACGCTTAATGTACATACATGTCTATAAAAACTCATACGTTGCTTAAATTTTATAATAAAGCTGCCACGCAAATATTTACTAGAAATCTTAAGCTTAGTTTCATGTTCTTGAGAGTCTGTGAAGTTTTCGACTTAGCAAGGGAGTAAGCAAGTTTGTTAATTCAACACAAAATGAAGAAATTTAATCTGCATTTAGACTTTACAAACTTTTTGCAAGCTGTATAATAGATTTCAAATACCTGAATTCTGCATAACTAAACAGTCTTCTTTGTTAAATAAGACATTAAAATGCAATTTAATACGTTCATAAAAATTATAATATGATATGCTCCTGATTGTCATTGGTTAAAAAGTAGAATATTACGGCAATCAATGTACTCTAAAAAGATTTACAACACCAATAGATAACCAAAAAAAACTTACATCCACAAATAAAATTCGAACCAATAAAGTAATTAATTATTTTCAAGTTCCTAATAACTTTTATTACTTTGAAAATGTTTTTTAGAAAAGTTTCAACAAAATTAGCATTCTAATCTCGACTAAGTTCTTAATATAATGTAGGCACATGAGGCTTTTACCGAAAGCCCTTGTAACGGAGAAAGCCATTATCTGAGTAACCACATTATGTACTCGTGTAGTTAACACGCGTTATTATGCCGTACAGAATAAATACAACAGGTAAACAAAGTTAATACGTAGCTGAGGCATACAAATGTGAAACTTTTGCAAATTTAAGATGTTATAAGCTTGAACAGGTTAGTGTGGACAAGGTGAAAGCCGGCCGAAATCTCAGCTTAGAATTATTCTATTCTCACGTAAACTTGAAATAATATAATAACTCATAAAGTATTGTCACAAATGTGAACTATTAAATGATTTATTTAAAAAAAATGTAACGTTTTAATTAATCACATAATTATTATTGTTACTTAGATGTATAACTAACAAATACTCCTTATTTTTCTATTTCAGGATGGGAGTTAAAAGGATTACACTGTTACAAGTTCTTCAATATCAGGCACTCGTGGGAAAAGGCTGCTGAACTATGTCGAAGGTAATTTGAGATCATACACAAACATTCCTGTTTTTATAATATACATATGTTACGAATTCATCATTTTGTAAAACATATTTGTATTTACAGGTACGGCAGTGAACTTATGGTGGTCGACACTTACCCAGAAAACAATATGACAGCTAGCATGGTGCCTGTTAGTCCAACTAATAATCACTACTGGCTTGGACTCGCATCTGTCGACGACCTCAGAACTAATACACTTGAGTCTGCTGCTGGAGCTTTAGTGTCCCAGTATGCCGGTTTTTGGGATTTAAGGCAACCAAACGCTAAAGATGGTGAATGCGTGGATGTTCACGTTACATCTGACAGTCAATCATGGGAGCTAACCACTTGCGAAACTCTTTTACCATTTATGTGCAAAGCAAATGCCTGTCCAGCTGGTAAGTGAACGTTACATTTCGAATAACTAATTAAATCAGTTTTAACAACGAGGGAACCGCCTGTAAAGTGAACTTTTTTCATAATTTATGTTTTCCTCTTTTAGGAACTTTCCATTGCTCAAACGGAAAATGTATAAACTCAGCTTTCAAATGCGACAAGCAGGATGACTGTGGTGATGCTTCCGATGAAATGGACTGTGCTTCTGAATGTCATTTCTACATGGCCAGCAGTGGGGATGTAGTCGAGAGTCCCAACTATCCTCATAAATACCCATCTTTTAGCGAATGCAAATGGACACTAGAGGGTCCGCAAGGTCAAAATATTGTTTTACAGTTCCAAGATTTTGAAACTGAGAAGTCTTTCGACACTGTTCAAATCTTAGTCGGTGGCAGAACGGAAGAAAAATCTGTCAATTTAGCGACGTTATCGGGAAAACAAGATTTATCAGCTAAACTCTTCGTATCCGCTTCTAACTTTATGATTATAAAATTCAGCACTGATGGTTCTGTCGAGAGAAAAGGTTTTCGTGCTTCTTGGAAAACTGAATCATCTAATTGCGGTGGTATTCTTAGAGCTACACCTCAAGGTCAAGTTTTAACTTCACCCGGATATCCAAATGGATATCCTGGTGGTCTAGAATGCATGTATATAATTGAAGCGCAACCAGGTAGAATTGTTTCATTGGAAATCGAAGACTTGGAATTAGGAATGAATAGAGATTATATAGTCATTAAGGATGGAAACACTCCTTCGAGCCCAGTATTGGCTAGGTTGACTGGACCAGGAGAAGATAATGAAAAAGTCGTCATATCAACAACTAATCATCTGTATATGTACTTTAGAACAAGTCTTGGTGATTCTAAAAAAGGTTTTAACATGCGATATTCTCAAGGCTGTAGAGCAACCATTATTGCTGCTAATGGTACATTTACTTCTCCAGCTTACGGTCTTACCAATTATCCTAATAATCAAGAATGTTTGTACAGAATAAAAAATCCTGATGGTGGTCCACTCTCACTTAAATTCGATGAATTTAACATTCACCCTTCAGATGTAGTACAAGTATTTGATGGATCAAGTACAAATGGCCTAAGATTACATTCTGAAAATGGATTTACTGTCAAACCTAGAATAACACTGACAGCATCCAGCGGTGAAATGTTAATCAGATTTGTCTCAGATGCTCTTCATAATGGACACGGTTGGAAGGCAACATACTCAGCTGGTGGGTTCAGATTATTACTAGTTACATTTCTAAAACCATATACAATACTTTACTAATTTATCAAAAACATTTTAGATTGCCCGCCGTTGAAATCGGGATTAGGTGCATTAGCATCGAATAGAGACACCGCTTTTGGAACAGTTGTAACTTTCTCTTGTCCCATTGGCCAAGAATTTGCAACCGGAAAGTCTCGAATCACAACTAAATGTTTAGATGGCGGAAAATGGTCTACTACATACATTCCAAGTTGTCAAGGTAAATTTATATATTACTTGTTTTTACGTACGGCCTAACTCGTATATAAAAAATATAAAAAGACTAAAATATCTAAACCATCTTTGCTTATTGCACAGACATTAAGTTTTAAATAATTAATTAATGCCTTTAAGTAAAGCATATTTCATTTACAAACGTTAATAATTGTTTCTCAGAGGTATATTGTGGCCCAGTACCACAGATTGACAATGGGTTCTCCATTGGTTCAACGAATGTTACCTATCGAGGTGTAGCTACATATCAATGTTACGCTGGATTTGCTTTTCCAACTGGCCAACCCATAGAAAGAATCTCATGCTTATCTGATGGCCGGTGGGAAAGGACACCAACTTGTTTAGGTAAGATTTTGAGAAATAATAAATATTGAAATCTATTGTCAAATGTCTAATCAAATATATTAATGTTAATTTATATTTATAGCATCTCAATGTGTCGCCTTACCCGATGTTCCACACGCTAATGTAACTATTCTCAACGGAGGTGGCCGAAGCTATGGTACTATTGTACGGTTTGAATGTGAACCGGGTTATGTGAGATCAGGACAACCTGTTCTTCTTTGTATGAGTAATGGAACATGGTCTGGAGATGTGCCAACTTGTTCTAAGGCCATTTGTCCAAAATTCCCAGAAATAAAAAATGGTTTTATAGTTGACCGAACAAGAGTTTATATGTTTGGAGATGAAGCACGAGTGCAATGTTTCAAAGGTACATTAAATTATACATTTTTTAGACCATGTCATGTTTAATTATATAGTATATTAATTACCGTCTATTATAGGTTACAAGCTCAATGGGCCAAGCGTAATAAGATGCGGTACAAGCCAGGAATTTGATCCGGCACCAACATGTGAAGATATCAACGAATGTCTAAGTAGTCAATGTGATTCTGTTTCCACGGAATGTAAGAATACACAAGGAGGGTTCTTCTGTCCTTGTAGACCCGGATTTGCATCCAGTCTGGATTGCAGACCTGTGGGTGATTTAGGTCTTATTAATGGAGCCATTCCTGATGAATCTATTACAACGTCTGTTCCGGAATCAGGATATTCCAAAGGGGTACATTCACTATTAATTAAGTATTATGTATGAATTGATACCTAAATGTTTAGTTCTATAATTCATGTTATCCTTTGTTGTCAGATGATCCGCCTAAACAATGGCGGTGGATGGTGTGGCAACAATTTAGAAGCTGGAGCTAACTGGATACTAGTTGACTTAAGAGCACCAACCATTGTAAGAGGATTTAGAACAATGAGTGTAATGCGTGCTGATGGTAATATCGCATTTACATCAGCAATAAGAATACAGTATACAAATGACCTTACTGATGTATTTAAAGATTATACAAACCCCGACGGGACTGCTGTTGAATTCAGAATTTTGGAACCTACTTTGTCCGTTCTAAATTTACCAATGCCTATTGAAGCACAATATGTGAAATTTAAGATTCAAGATTATGTTGGAGCACCTTGTCTTAAACTGGAAATTATGGGATGTGCTAAATTAGATTGTGTAGACATAAACGAGTGTGACGAGAACAATGGCGGTTGTGAACAAAAGTGTATGAATACGTAAGTAAAATTTTCTTAGAGATAATTAAAAGTAGAACATAATAAGTGCATAGATAAGTTTTTAATGACTACTCATTAAACATATTTTTAGGCCTGGAAACTTTTCATGTGCTTGTAATATTGGATACGAGCTTTATTCGACAAATGGTACAGCTGGTTTTGCCATTGAAGCTTCAGAAACTGGTGAAAGAGACGGAGATATTTACCAAAGAAATAAGTCATGTGTACCGGTTATGTGCCCGCTACTAATACCACCTGAGAACGGACAACTTTTGTCAACGAAGAGATCTTATCATTTCGGAGATATGGTTCAATTCCAGTGCGATTTTGGATATGTTCTGTCTGGATTTTCTTCATTACTTTGCACCTCAAGTGGTAATTGGAATGGAACTACTCCAGAATGTCAATGTAAGTGACATTTTAATTTTGGTTGGACTTTTATTTATGAGTATATTGTTGATATTAACGCTATTGTCTTAACACTTTTAGATGCCCGTTGTGTTACTTTATCCGATGATAAAAATGATGGATTGGTTGTCATAAGAGATGATCCTGAGAGTGTATTGGTGCCATATAGAGATAATGTCACTATAACGTGCGCTTCACCAGGAAGACAACTCAGAAATACTGTTACATCTTCTTTCAGACAATGTGTATACGATCCTAAGCCGGTAATGTACATATTTCACGTACTCTCATGATGAACATAGTAAATGAGTAGTGATTTATTTTTTATATCTTTTTAGGGTCTGCCAGACTATTGGTTATCAGGTGCTCAACCACAGTGTCCCAGAAAAGATTGTGGTGTCCCGATGCCAACACCTGGTGCTGAATATGGGCAATATCTAGATACAAGATATCAAAGCTCATTCTTTTTCGGTTGTCAAAATACTTTTAAACTTGCTGGACAGACCAGCAAACATGATAATGTAGTCAGATGTCAAGGTAACGGTATTTGGGACTTTGGTGATTTGAGATGTGAAGGACCTGTATGTGAAGATCCTGGCAGACCAGCCGATGGTTACCAGATTGCCAGAAGTTATGAACAAGGTTCAGAAGTTATTTTTGGATGTTCACGACCAGGCTATATATTGATTAATCCCAGACCTATTACCTGTATGCGTGAACCAGAGTGTAAAGTCATCAAACCACTTGGACTAGCATCAGGGAAGATACCCGATTCTGCTATTAACGCAACATCAGAAAGACCGAATTACGAAGCAAGAAATATTAGGCTTAATTCAGTTACCGGGTGGTGTGGTAAACAAGAAGCGTTTACATATGTCAGTGTCGACTTAGGTAAAGTATATAGAGTTAAAGCAATTCTCGTGAAAGGTGTTGTGACATCTGATATTGTAGGCCGTCCGACAGAAATACGATTCTTTTATAAACAAGCCGAAAACGAAAATTACGTCGTTTATTTCCCTAATTTTAATCTGACAATGAGAGATCCTGGTAACTATGGAGAATTGGCAATGATAACATTACCTAAATATGTACAAGCTAGGTTTGTGATCTTGGGGATTGTAAGTTTCATGGACAATGCTTGTCTCAAGTTTGAAGTCATGGGTTGTGAGGAACCTTCCACAGAACCTCTATTGGGGTATGACTACGGTTATTCACCTTGTGTTGGTGAGTATAATTAAACTTATCTTTATTAATGTTCTTTTATTCAGTACATTAATACATGTATTATTTTCAGACAATGAGCCACCAGTCTTTCAAAACTGTCCTCAGCAACCAATTTTAGTTCAAACGGATGTAAATGGGGGATTACTACCAGTTAATTTCACAGAACCCACTGCGACCGATAATTCCGGTGCTATTGCTAGATTAGAAGTTACTCCTCAGCACTTTAAGACACCAATTCAAGTATTCCATAATATGGTCGTGCGTTATGTTGCCTTTGACTTTGATGGAAATGTAGCTATTTGTGAAGTTAACATTACAGTACCTGATTATACTCCGCCTAAGCTGAGCTGTCCACAAAGTTATGTTATAGAGTTAGTAGATAAACAAGATAGTTATGCAGTCAACTTCAATGAAACTAGGAAGAGAATAAATGCATCAGACAGCTCAGGAGAAGTTTTCCTGAAATTTATACCAGAAAGAGCAGTCGTTCCTATACGTGGTTATGAAAACGTAACAGTAATAGCATCAGATAAATACAATAACAAAGCCCAGTGTAATTTCCAAGTGTCCGTACAAGCTACTCCATGTGTTGATTGGGAATTGATGCCTCCGGCAAATGGTGCACTTAATTGTTTACCAGGAGACCGAGGAATTCAGTGTATAGCAACATGTGGTCCAGGTTTTAGATTCACTGATGGTGAACCAGTCAAAACATTCATCTGTGAAAATAAACGCCAGTGGGCTCCAAGTGCAGTTGTTCCGGATTGTGTTTCTGAAAGTAAGTAAAATGTCTGATACGGAATGTATACAATAGAAATATTTTCTTATGCGATTCTGTATACATTTATATATTCTTTCGTTTTAGATACTCAGCAAGCTGCATACAATGTTGTTCCGAGTGTTCAATATCGCGCTCTCGGTGCCGTTTCCAGTGCCTGTTTACCACAATACAAAGATTTACTAGCACAGTACGATAATATTTTAAATGAAAGGCTCTCTCAACGTTGTTCTGCTGTTAACGTGAATATTAATGTGACATTTGTTAAAGCAATGCCAAACCTTCTTGATGAAAATGTTGTTAAAATGGATTTTGTGCTGGTTATCACACCTGCTGTCCGACAAACACAGTTGTACGATCTCTGTGGTTCTACGTTAAATCTCATATTTGATCTATCCGTACCATATGCCAGTGCTTTAATCGAGCCAGTGTTGAACGTTTCATCTATTGGAAACCAGTGTCCACCTTTAAGAGCAATCAGAAGTTCAATCACAAGAGGATTTACATGCACTGTGGGCGAAGTTTTAAATATGGATACGAATGATGTACCTCGATGCTGTGAGTTTTTCTTTTATATCTCTCTCTCTTATATCTCATGTAATTACAAAATTATTAATATTTTCTAAATTCACTTTTATTCCAGTGCATTGTCCTGCTGGAACATTTGCTGGGGAAAAACAAAAATCTTGTTCAATGTGTCCCAGAGGCTATTTCCAAAACCAAGCACGACAAGGAGCATGTCTCAAATGTCCCACTGGTACATTTACGAGAGAAGAAGGATCTAAAGACATAAATGATTGCGTACCAGTATGTGGATATGGTACTTATTCCCCAACTGGATTAGTCCCATGCTTGGAATGCCCTCGAAATAGTTATACAGCCGAACCTCCAATCGGTGGCTTCAAAGATTGTCAAGCATGCCCTGTCAATACTTATACATACCAGCCTGCCGCACCAGGAAGAGATAAATGTAGAGCCAAATGTGCGCCTGGAACATACTCGCCGACAGGGCTGGCTCCTTGCTCTCAATGTCCCAGAAATTTCTATCAAAATATAGCAGGTCAGACTACTTGCATGGAATGTCCAACAAATATGAAGACAGTTGGTACAGGTGCAACAATGCTGGAAGAATGCTTACCTGTTGAATGTTCAAATAGCGCCTGTCAGCATGGCGGTTTATGTGTACCTAAAGGGCATGGAATTCAATGCTACTGTCCAGCTGGATTTTCAGGACGCAGATGTGAAATAGATATTGATGAGTGTGCTAGTCAACCTTGCTATAATGGTGGTACGTGTACTGATTTACCACAAGGATATAGGTGCGCTTGTCCTACGGGATATGGAGGAATAAATTGTCAAGAGGAGAGATCAGACTGCAGAAATGATACCTGTCCTGAACGAGCTATGTGCAAAGATGAACCTGGATTTGATAACTACACTTGTCTTTGTAGGTCTGGATATACAGGCATTGACTGTGATGTAACAGTAAGTTGAAACTTTAATTTTGTCTATAAAAAGTTGTAGAATCATAGAGATTGTAAATTTTAATAATCTTCTTCCATCTTGAATCTATAAAATACTGAAATATTTATTCCAATAATCTATTAATAACTACATAAAGTAGTATTATAATTAATATATTTCTTATATCGTTTTAGATCGATCCCTGTTCAGCTAATGGAAACCCATGTGCAAACGGCGCTAGTTGTATCGCTCTACAACAAGGTCGTTTCAAATGTGAATGTTTGCCGGGATGGGAAGGGCAGCTATGTGAAATTGACACCGATGATTGTATCGAAAAACCATGTCTTCTTGGCGCACCATGTACGGATTTAGTCAACGATTTTAGCTGTACATGCCCACCAGGGTTTACTGGAAAACGTTGTCATGAAAAGATTGACCTCTGTGGAGTTGAGCCATGTAAACATGGCGTCTGTGTTGACAAACTATACATGCATCAATGCATCTGTGAACCAGGATGGTCTGGTCCTTCTTGTGATATTAATATCAATGAATGTATTATTTCACCTTGCGAAAATGGTGGTCACTGTATTGATGGTATAGATGACTTTAATTGCATATGCGAAGCTGGTTATACTGGCAAGAGATGTCAGCATACTATTGACGATTGTTTATCTAATCCATGTCAAAATGGTGCCACTTGTATGGATCAGTTAGAAGGTTTTATCTGTAAATGTAGACCAGGATACGTAGGCCTGCAGTGTGAGACTGCTATAGATGAATGCTTAAATGAACCTTGCAATAGTATAGGCACTGATCGCTGTATTGACTTGGATAATAAATTTGAATGTGTATGCCGTGAAGGATTTGCTGGTGAAATGTGCGAAATTAATATTGATGATTGCTCTTCAAATCCCTGCTTTAATGGAGGAACATGCAAGGATGAAATAGGTGGGTACAAATGCGCTTGCCAGCCTGGATGGACAGGAAAACGATGTGAAAAAGATATTGGAAATTGTATGAATCAACCGTGCCAAAACCACGCTAATTGTATTGATTTATTCCAAGATTACTTCTGCGTGTAAGTATTTTTCAAGTTCTGTTAATAATTTCAAAATCAAAACCGAAAGTACTTTATTCAGTTCAGACCTTAATAAGGCACTTATGAACGTCAAAAACTTCCACCTTACACTTTTTACCACTTTGATTATTTAACTTTTTGTTAAATTATACAATCTCGTTTACAGATGCCCAAGTGGAACGGATGGGAAACAATGTGAAACAGCTCCAGAAAGGTGCATTGGAAGTCCTTGTATGCATGGCGGGAAATGTCAGGACTTTGGCTCTGGTCTTAATTGTACTTGTTCTTTGGATTACACTGGTATAGGGTGTCAATATGAATTTGATGCCTGTGAAGCTGGACTGTGTCAGAATGGTGCAACATGCGTTGATGAAGGTGAAGGATATACATGCATATGTGCAACCGGTTTCCAAGGCAAGAACTGCGAGGAAGATATTATCGATTGTAAAGAAAATTCTTGCCCACCTTCCGCTACATGTATTGATTTGCCTGGAAGATTCTATTGTCAATGTGCGTTCAATCTCACAGGCGATGACTGCAGAAAAAGTAAGAACTAATGAGAAAAGATATATGATTTGTGTTTAGTAGAATTAACCCCAATTAAAATGTTCCATTATTTTTATTGTTTACAGCAATAAGTGTAGATTACGATCTGTACTTCAGTGATCCGCTAAGATCAAGTGCCGCACAAGTAGTACCATTCGATACAGGATCAACCGATAGTTTAACAATTGCTATGTGGGTTCAGTATACACAACAAGATGAAGGCGGTATATTCTTTACAGCCTACAGCGTGAGGTATATTTTATTTATATTCATTAATTGGCTTGAGACTACGTACTCCGTATTTATAGTCACAATTTTATTTCAGCAATTCTCATATCGCACTTAACAGAAGACAAGTTATTCAAGCTCATTCTAACGGAGTACAAGTATCACTATTTCCGGAACTACAAGATGTATATCTAAGTTTTGGCGAATTTGCAACTGTAAATGATGGACAATGGCACCACGTTGCTTTAGTTTGGGACGGTAGCAACGGCGGTGAATTAACACTCATTACTGAAGGCTTAATTGCTAGTAAAATTGAAGGTTACGGCAGTGGACGAAACTTACCGCAATAGTAAGAAATTGATTTACCTATTCCGTATATTTAAGAAAATTGTTATCATGTTCTAATAATACGTTTTTTGCAGTATTTGGGTAACACTTGGGAAACCCCAATCGGATAACCCAAAGGCATATACCGAAGCAGGTTTCCAAGGCCACTTGACCAAAGTACAAATATGGAACAGAGCACTTGATGTCACTAATGAAATTCAGAAACAAGTCCGGGATTGTAGAACTGAACCTGTTCTATATAACGAACTAGCCCTTACTTGGACTGGATATGAAGATGTAATTGGAGGAGTTGAAAGAATAGTTCCATCTCATTGTGGTCAAAGAGTATGTCCTAATGGTTACGCGGGTCCAAAATGTAAACGGTTACAAGTAGACAAAGAACCTCCAAGAGTTGATAGATGCCCTGGTGATTTATGGGTCATTGCAAAGAATGGCTCATCTATAGTTAACTGGGACGCACCAGTATTTAGTGATAACGTCGGAGTATCAAAGATAGTAGAAAAATCAGGTCATAAACCAGGAGAAAATCTTGCTTGGGGAGCATATGATATCGCTTATATCGCATATGACGCTGTGGGTAATGCGGCTACATGCACATTTAAGGTCACCGTATTATGTAAGTAATTTATAAAAAAAAAACTTAAATTTGTGTACAACAAATTATTAATTGCACAAATTATGTTATTTAGCTGAATTCTGCCCACCTTTACCGGATCCCCTCGGTGGATACCAATCTTGTAGAGACTGGGGTGCAGGAGGACAGTTCAAGGTGTGTGAGATTTCATGTCGTGACAGTCTTAGATTCTCACAATCAGTTCCACCATTTTACACTTGCGGAGCTGAAGGATTCTGGCGACCAACTCGTGATCCAACATTACCTCTTGTCTACCCTGCTTGCTCACGTAAGAATATACTTGTGATTAATTTTTTTTTTTTATTCCATTTGACTGAGTTCTTAACCTTCCTTCAAATTTACAGCGGCTACACCAGCACAGCGAGTTTTCAAGATATCCATGTTGTTCCCAAGTTCAGTTCTTTGCAATGATGCAGGTCAAGCTGTGCTTCGTCAAAAAGTTCGTAGTGCTATTAACCAACTCAATCGAGACTGGAACTTCTGTTCTTATGCTGTTGATGGTAATTTATATTCTATTATCAATTGTCTCATAGTTTGTCCAAAAAATGAGGTCTATGGGTGAAAACTAAGAAAATACTTTACAAAGCAATAGATAAACACATAAAAAAAAACACATCTATTACATGAAGAAGTTAACGTTACGATATTTTTTTTTATATCAAAGGAGGCAAACGAACTGGTGGGTCACGTGATGTTAATTGATCACCACCGTCCATAGACACTAGCGACATCAGGGACGTCGCAAGTACGTTGCCAGCCTGTATATGGGAGAAGGGGGAGGGGAAGGAAAGAAAAAGAAGGAAAGAGAAAGGGACGTGGGCCTCCGGCTCTCTCACTGACCGAACGAAACACAACAATGCAAGTACTTTTATTTCACGTCGGTTATCTGTGAGAGGGGTGGTACTACCCCGGAGGAGCTGACCCATTCATGCTGAAACCAAAAATAGCTTCAGCGGGGCTCTACCACCTACAAAATTTTTAATTTATATTATTATCTTTAAGCAGTCTGTTAAAAATAAGTGAGAACGTATAAATGTGTATAAGTCACTTTTGTGTCTCGTTAGTAAAATTACAATCACAATCAGCATCGTCATGTTTGTATCAAAATGATAAAAACACGTGGCTGATGAATAGAATCTCTATATAATTTAATTTTCAACTTTTTTTAAAACAAAATTAGTTAAAACGTCCATCACATTACTCAATCGCTTTTCTAATAGGTACCCGCGAGTGTAAAGAACTGGACATCAATGTAAAATGTGACCATCGTGCTAACGTTCGGCAGACTCGTCAAGTGTCATCACCACCTTCTGTGCCTACCAAAGATACATATGTTTTAGATGCAATCATTCCTGTTGAAGAGTAAGTCTACCATTTAGTAATATTAACACATAGACAAGTCAAAGAAGTGGTACAATTAATATCTACAAGTCTCTTATATAGTAAACCGGTGTTGGCATATAGTACATATACGATTCCGCAGAGCGCATAGAAGTATTTTCCATAACAAATTATATAATAAGGGATTTATATTTCCCTGAAATACATATTTAGATTAGTGGATAAAATTAAGGGCACTTAGAGACACGTCAATGAAAGCAGTCGTAAAATAACACATTAGCACGGTAGCACTGATCAATTATTTTGGTTTAAATAATGCACTATTTGCCTTTTGCCTAATGGTATCAAGCATGTCGTTCTATCACAATTGCATGTAATTTATTTGGCACTTAGGATACGAAGCAGTAGAGAAGGTCGTCAAGTCGGTGATACATACAGCGTTGAGATCTCTTTCCCGTCTATCAAGTAAGTTACTTTTACGCTTTTTTTATAAAATAATTTAGAAAATAGTCATGCAGACTGCCTTATGTAACTAGAGACAATAGTTATCATAACCAACCCTAAGTTAGTTGGTCCATAGTAGGGCCTGAGGTTAATCACTAATATTCTCCCACTGACGATTGAGTTAGAACACCTCAATGCATAACTTCATGCATATCATATTATTCGTGTGGGGAACATCAACACGGGCACTCTTGCTTTGCTGTAGAAATAGTTACGGGTGATACTATTATCGGTGCCGTACCTTGCACAGGTTCTACGGCTCTTTTTATACTGCTTCATGCTTTCAACACAACAGCACATAAATCATGTACAAATGTAAAACTATATTCAATTTGTCATGTTTTATTTATTTTATTTTTAATTTTAACGGTAAAAATATGCTCATATAAAGCTCATAAGCTCATATTGATATTTCCAGCGATCCAGTAATTCACGGTGGTAACAATGAACGTTCTACTGTGCAACGACTACTGGAAAAACTTATACTCGAAGACGAGCAATTCGACGTTCGAAACATTCTCCCGAATACTGTCCCCGATCCGGCGAGTTTGCAACTTGTTTCTGACTATGCCTGCCCTATGGGACAAGTTGTAATGGCTCCTGATTGTGGTAAATATAAAAAATCAAGATACTGTCATTTGTTTTGAGCGAGATTAACAGTAAATGTTTCTAATCTTATTATATTTACTTTGATTTGATCATTCAGGGACCATACACGTTAGTGGATGATGCTCTATTTTCGGTATTGATAATAATATTCATTATAATGTCAGTTATTGGCAACTTAATGGCTAATTCTGTATGTTATTTATAGTGGCTTGTGCGGTCGGTACGTTCCTGGATGCGAGCAGTGATTCGTGCCAGCCATGTCCGATGGGCAGTTACCAGTCCGAGACAGGACAATTGCAATGTACGTCTTGCCCGTCCATCGCAGGACAACCTGGGGTCACCCAAACCACAGGAGCCCGAAGTGCTGCTGACTGTAAAGGTAAATTTTAACTTTATTAATAATACGAATTTATATTGCAAAATAGTAATATACGTAACGTATGCATTGACAAAAGTTTACTACAAATTGCAAATAACTTGACAATAGTTTAATCATAAGAAATAATAACGCAAGCTACACCTAGTATGGAAAACTGTATCGGGTTGTTATTATTTTTGGTACGATATATACGGAAAGACGATTTCGCTTAATCAAGGTATTTTTAGTCATAAATCCATGTATCTATGTTCATTTTATCCAACACTCTTCAGATTTTGTAAACGAAAGCCGTGTGAAATTATCGTTACCATACCTTAACGGAACATCATTAATGAAATCTTATGAATATACATATAAGTTAATGGTTCTGGCAGATTAAATGAATTAAACAACACTGTTTTTTTCAAAAAAAAAATCTACATTTTTAAGTATGTATATATAAATATAGATGAAAATGTACTTATGACTTATTAGCTACTACGTTCTGGCCTCAACTTCACAACTTAAACTCGCGACTTCGTTGACGTAGAAGGTGAAAATATTTTTAAAAACTACGTACCCCGATTTCGAAATATTTTTCGTTGGTGCTCCGCTCCTATTGTTCTTAGCGTGATAATTTAGCCTTCTTCGATAAATGAGCTACCTAACACCCTGAAAGAATTTTTGAAATCGGACTAGTAGTTCCTGAGATTAGAGCGTTTAAAAAAAATAACTCTTCAGCTTTCTAATATTATAGTATAGATTCATGATTATAACTTTTTAAACTCACCTGAAGGTATTAAATGGAAAGTACTGTATTGTTAACTACTAATTGTTAAATTGTTATCTACAAACAGAGAAGTGCGCCGCTGGCAAATACTACAACGCGGAGGCCGGATTATGCCGACCATGCGGCCACGGCTCGTATCAACCGAGGGAGGGCGCATTCTCCTGTATTGCCTGCCCGAGAGGCCAAACTACACGCGCAACAGAGGCGGTCTCCGTAGCCGAATGCAGAGATGATTGCCCATCAGGTAATACACTCGCATATTCATGAAACGTTAACGTGATGCAAATCATAACAATGCACCAATGCTAAACATTGTTCAGAGTAATAAGCAAGTTTAGTTTCCCACAAATGTCTACGAAAGTCTATAAGTAAACATATTCAATTTTTAGTGAATACTTCATCACCATTTTCAGGTGAACAACTAAGCAGTGATGGTGGCTGCGAGCCTTGCCCACGCGGAACATGGAGAGCTACTGGTGCTGGTGCCGCTTGCGTTCCATGTCCGCCTGGTACCACCACACCTCAGGCGGGTGCTTCTTCGCCCGATCAATGCTCCTTACCTGTCTGCAAGCCTGGTAATTTACATTTTATAACAAACAATTTAGTGACAACAATTAATACCTAAACTTATCGTTCAATAGTTAAACCATCTCAAATATCTATAATTATGATAGAAAGTTTAAATTATGTAATTACATTAAATTTAAATCCTCAAGTCATATGTTCGTTATCATAACGTTAAAGCGTATATTTTTTTCCAGGTTTTTACCTTGACGTTTCATTGAATACGTGTATGGAATGCCGTAAGGGAACGTATCAATCAGAACCACAACAGACTGTCTGTATCCCTTGTCCCATTAATACTAGCACTAGAGGATTGGGCGCGGTAAGTACCCAAAAATGTAAACTTTCTAAGCCTTTGATAAATCTGGAACTGTATGATAAATCTTTGAAATAGGAATACAAGTAGCTGAAGTAAGTGACTTCCTATAAAGTGTATTACAGATGAATGTATATATAGCATAAATTATAATTTCGTACTAATATATTTTACTACTTACTTGTATCATATTTGTTATTTAAAGTACTTAATAAGTACTTAATAAACTACATTTCTTACTTTCTTTTTCAAAGTAGTATTTAAGTTTTCAGTTGGTAAATATTTAATTTACAATTTAAAGCCATAATATGATTATATTATGATAGATAATAAATTTATGAACAATGATTTGTAAAATATGGAAAATTAAGGATTTATATTCTCTTTTCAAACAAAGTTAAGATATCAGATCACATTTGGTCCTTTGAGTAACCCTTGATACACTTTCATAGACTGCAGAATCTGATTGCACGAATCCATGT
Source organism: Antheraea mylitta (assembly GCA_014332785.1). Lineage (NCBI taxonomy): Eukaryota > Metazoa > Arthropoda > Insecta > Lepidoptera > Saturniidae > Antheraea > Antheraea mylitta. The sequence goes on from JACEII010000010.1 coordinate 1,593,746, forward strand.
GAAATGAGCGGCCCCGAGATGCATTGCGACGTCAATGCATATTGTCTGTTGATACCTGAAAATAGCGAATTTAAATGCCAATGCAAGCCTGGCTTCAACGGCACTGGAAAAGTTTGTACAGGTATGATTTTACATTCCTCAAATATTCTGAGTTAAATTTTAAATATGGGAATTACAACAAAAAAGGATCGTATATTCACTCTCTTGTATAAAAACAAACGAACGAATATGTATACATATATATCCTTAACTTTTTAATTTACTTTATATTCAACTGATTTTGTATCGGAAAAAAATATAAGTAGAGTATAAATATTGATTCCGAGTAGAAATTGTTACAAAAGCATTACTTGTTTAAGTATTACTTGAAATGTTTCTATTTACTGAATTATGTAAGTAAATTGAAATCTAGTTATTTTTAACTTATCAAATTTTGCATTCTTTAATTTTTCGAGTTTGAATTTTGGTATGAGACAGAAACTCTCTTTATTGAATTTCGTTCGTTTATTTTTATACAAGAGAGTAAATATACGATCCTTTTTTGTTGTAATTCCTATATTTAAAATTTAACTCCCACGAGCAATTTTATAAGCTTTTACACTTATGTATCACGAAAATAATTGTCTTAGAGAACGTATTCAAACCACGTAACCAGTTTCTCAATCTGCTGACGTCTTGGTATATGTACATCAGTGTTGTTGCCTGTATGTTTTAATAGCGCGGGATTTCCTTTAATCGATATTGTCTACGTGACGAAAACCTAACCCGCACCCTAGGACCAAGCGTACTACTCTGAGGAACTCCCTTCCCGGCCTTAAACGGGGCACGTGGTTTGGGTATGGCTCCTTATGTAAGATTCGAATAATCAAAACTCATACAGTATTATTAATTGCATCAACTAATACCGTATATTACATATTTTTGTAGATGTCTGCCAGAACTACTGCGACAACGGTGGTGAATGTGTCAAAGACGCGCGCGGCGAACCTTCGTGTAGGTGTGCTGGTTCATTCACTGGCCGGCACTGTAGAGATAAGAGTGAATTCGCTTACATCGCCAGTGGAGTGGCCGGAGGTGTCATCTTCATTATATTCCTTGTACTTCTTGTATGGATGATCTGCGCCAGGTTTGTATTTTAATGAAAACTCCATCTCCTTATCATATTATCTATATTTCGTGTATTTCGTCATGATTAACATGCACAGAGGGCGTTCTGGAGCTAGTAATTCGACAAAAAACGGAATAACTAGACAAACTGAATTTCTGAAAAGAAACAATGCAGATCGTTGCATAGTAACACAAACATACCATAAATTGTATTTATAAATTACTCGGTCTCTAATAAAAATCTACTAAATACATAGTTTTATATGACCCGCGCTCCATTTGTCACATGCAATGTGTTAAAAATAAGTTTCGAGTTTTTGAATAAAATGGCTGCGGGAAAACCGTGTGATATAAATTATAGTGAACAAATTTACAATGATGACAGTGCGGTGCGATTCACTTCAAGACTTTCGATTTTTTTTTAATTATTTAATTAATAAATGAGCACATTGTTTGGTACATAGCCAATTAAATTGTGGAATAAGCACAACTTTCTTAATAATAACTACACAGTTGATACATTATAATTACGAGTTTTTATAAATAATTTATTTCCAGACACAGAATCAAATAAAAATGAATTGTGTATCGAACTAGCATCTTTTCAGTTCAATAGTATTATAACAACCGTGCGACTAGGCCTATATTTTTATTTCTTGTTTAATTATACTGACAATATATTTTTATCTGTAAATCTTTGAACAAATAAAACAAACAATTATTCTAATAAGAGTACGATATTCATAAGTTACAGCTTCAATTCCGAAATATATCCGCTATTCTTAATCAACTAAATAAATCGTTAGCATTCACAACATTACTCATTTAATCGAGATAACTAAAATTTTCACAACATCTATTTTAGAATAATTTGTATAATCGAATAAAAAGAATATAAGTACATAGCTTCTTAATATGTTCAAAATGATATAGAAAACGAAACAAAAGATAAATCTATTACATAAAAACTAGACAAAATAATATATGGACTACATACTTTTAAAAAAAATATTTGACGTTAAAATACTTTATAACAAAACATATATAATCTTAACAAACCCGAACAATGGGAGGAGTTCTATTTAAAATATCGTGTATTGATTGCTTTTCATTTCAGGTCAACAAAGAGGAAAGAACCAAAGAAGACTCTCACACCAGCTATCGACCAAAACGGCTCCCAAGTAAACTTCTACTATGGAGCACACACACCGTATGCGGAATCAATAGCACCGTCACACCACTCCACCTACGCACACTACTACGACGACGAAGAAGATGGATGGGAGATGCCAAACTTCTACAACGAAACTTACATGAAGGAGAGTCTACACAACGGTATGAACGGAAAAATGAATAGTTTAGCACGATCAAACGCCAGTATATACGGTACGAAGGAAGATCTTTACGACAGATTAAAGAGGCACGCGTATCCCGGTAAGAAAGGTCAGTAATTTTATTGTAGCACTTAGATTAGTGTTTTATATTGCGATTATTGCATGCACCGCAAACATTATTTGGTGAAGGTAAAGCATAATATGCATAATATTACAATGGTTCCCAAAGTCTTTCATGGTGCCATAAAAGGATTAATATTTTTCAAGACGCCCATTTTAATGTATGACTACGCACAGTAATTAAAACAACTTTTTGTTAAACCTTAAAATCTGAGGCCCACTTAAGTATAAGCTACATTTTTTTAGTTTAGAGAGACGAAAGTGCCTTATGGTAGCATTAATAGCATCCTCATGACACTCCAAACCGCTGCAATACACATTTTGAGAATCCCTGTAATAATTTATATTTGTATATTTAATATAGTAAATAATCTATAAAAGTACTAAGTAATTATAACAATAGCGACACTAACATCTAAAAAATGATTATACAATTACTATTATTTATATATACAATTGAAAAATATACAGGTTTTTGAAAAATGTTTAAAATCATTTTCTATATCTAACTATACTTACTTTTATTTATGCTGAACAAAACAAATTAACGACTAAAACTATATAGGTTTTTGAAAAATGT